>OW964823.1:53444764-54044764 GCA_943142095.1 Ophonus ardosiacus
GAGGTCCCTCTACCACTTACATAACAACCAAATCATCAGAGGAAATCAGGCAAAATATAAGTATAACCGATTCTCCAGTTTAGGTCTTTATGTGAATTAATTATCAATCATTCATAACGTATTCAAAATTATTAACGGTTTTATGTTGTTAAATAAATATTGCTTAGAATTCCAGAAAGCAACTTGTCCCGAATTGGCTATTGTAATTCATATAAACAAGTGAAGTTCCAAAGGGCATATCATGGACAAGAATTGCAGACATATGTCATGGATGTTAAGTGTAAAAAACGTGGTTGTATTTTGTCACCTGGAAGATCAATTATATTGTTACGAATGTTGTTGTTTATGTTAAGAAGACCACAAAAATACATCTATGATTAGGCGTCCAAGACATCTTCCATCCTATGGACCAAAGGACAACGACGATGTCAGTAATCCAGCATCATGAGCGCTCAAATATCACATCACAATAGAGATGCTGTGATCAACTGCCAATCATCTGAAGCCATAAATCCTCCATCAAGTTCAAGGACAGCTGTAGAAAAGCGAAGTACAGTGTTCCAAGAGGACCAATTCGTGGTCTATGTAGAGACTCTTAAGGGTAGTTTAAGAAAAATTGTGCCCCAAAGGAAGCAAATTTTTAAAGAGGGGAGGTATGTAAACCTAAGTCAGCACATAAATGAGATTGCGTATATTTCCAAATTAATTAAGTAACATGTATTGACTCATTTATAAGTAAGCAATTGCTGAATATATATTTCCTAATATTACAACAAATACCAGACCTCAATTTCTTTGCTGACTTATCTTTACGTGAATATATATAGACGACTGAACGACAGGGAGAGGAGAGCTCTAACATTGTAAGCCTGCTTGTTACAGTCGACGCGATTATATACTCGATCTTTATTTACTATTTATATCATCTTGCTTAATAATAAAGTTATAGCTTTTTTTAATCAACCGTGTGAATCCAACCCTTGGGCGACCCATTACAGAAACAGCAGCAATCACCTCGCTAAGAAAAGTAAGTAATTAATATTCTTTATTACGTCACTAACTAATTTGATACGAAACGTAACTTCCAATCTGTCAAGAACCCTTTCTTTAATTTTATTTGTTAATTCGCCTCATAAAGGCGGGTTATACTGGCTATATGTAAGCGGCCCGGGCGGTAAAATCTTGCGGTCCAATCTCTATGTGATTTTTTTTATTTATTGAATTTGGGAAGTGGTGGTCAACCGGCCCGACCGGCCGTACAAGCGGCGGCCGATCGGGCGATTGCCCGATCGCCCGACTGGCCAGTCCGCCCCTGTTATTATTTGTGAATATTATAGAGTTTTGGTTAATAATCATTTTATTGAATGATTTATAGCATTCTATGAATATAGGGGGTATAGTAGATGTTTTTACCATCCGTTACCTTTAGGTAAGGAAGGTCTTGTCTTTGGTCAAAAAATTCAGTGGTGAGTTTTTAATGAATAAGCACGTTTTAGGGTCCCTACAATACGAATATACAATTTTTAAGATGATGTATGTATGTATGTATGTATGTATGTATGTATGTGTGTGTGTGTGTCCGCGTGTGTGTGTGTGTATGTGTGTCCGTGTGTGACAAATTTTTCTCCGACGATAACTCCAATACTACAATTCTAAAAATTATAATTCTTTCGTATTCCTCTTCCGTACATCCATATGAAGAGTTGATTAGATTTTGGTTATAATTGATCCACCGGAAGAACCCTTATTTGAAGTTTTTAACAGTTTTTCTTAAAAAAACGCAGTTAAATATTATTTTTTGACTTTTTGTTATTATACATATTAAAGAAAATACTCCTCTCTATACGGGTTGATTATACATTTTCCTTCATATTCAATAGATGTAGATTTAAAGCGTTATAAAGGAATTAATTTTCAAAAATTAGTCAGCTTTGCTATTTATCATGTAAACAGCTGATAGATATATTTAAAAAAAATTAATTGACAGATATCAGTTGCAAGTGCAAACCAAATATAGAAAGTTTAGGATCTAAAATTGGTATGTCATAGTGTTCCTCGCAAGTGACATGCAGAGAAAGGCCAAAGAGAAGATGGAAAGACTGTATCGCAGAAGCCTTGAGAAAGAAAGGACTGTGTGAAGAAGATGCGTTGGACAGGAATGAGTAAGAGGGAACAGCGACCCCTAATAAAATAGGGGAAAGCTGAAGAAGAAATGAAGAAAGTGTCAAGTGCATTTTACTTAGTGTGTGTTTATGTGATAATTTTATTGGATTTGTAGAACTTTTTCAAATGAACTTTTGGTATGGAATTTGCAAAAAATAGTATGTGTTCGTGTTCGATTTTACATTATATTATATAGAATCTGTTCCAATGACCTTTTGGTATGGGATTTGTACAAAATACATTGAATTGACGGAAGGTCTTGTGCTGGCCACAACAGATTTTTTTTTTGCTATATGTAGCTAGGTTTTAGTGTTATTAAAAATATTTTTATAGTTTGGGTGCTGAGGATTTAATTTAATTTTAATTGTATATTTTAACATCAATTTTAATCTTCGATGTAAATTCATATATTGTTTACATATTGACCCAAGAGTCATACCTGAAATATGTTTGCGTATAAGATTCCATGTATTGTATTTTAGAAAAACATATTCCAGGTATGACTCTTGGGTCAATATGTAAACAATATATGAATACTAAAGGCAATAAATTTTAGAAAAATATATATAACTTTCAATCTAAGATATATTAGTTATTTCTTGTAGCAAACATAATTGAATTAAAATTTTAAAACTGCTGATGATGAGGGCCTTGGGTCCCTCGAAACGTTCACAACAGTGTTTTTATTTAAAATACACCTTGAGAAGGAGAAAGCAAAATTTACTACGTGCTCCGCGTGCAGCGCGAATACGCGATGACGCAATTGTAGCTTACGCACCCTAGTTGTTTTAGACGCTGCCACCAGCTTTACAGTGGAGAAGGGGTGGTTCTTGGAGGTTAAGTGAGCAACCCCAAAAAAGGATCGGAAGGATGCCATGTAATTTTTGACGGCAAAATTACGAAAACGAATAAAAGTAATATAATTGTACCTACCGTACTCAGATTTTATTTTATTGTTGTCTGAAAACGTTAAAAGGGGTTTTTGCAAAATAATAATCGAGATCTTAAATAACATGCATGCTTAATAAATGTAGTTGAAATAAATATAAATATGAATAGGCTATATAATTTGACGACGCGAAGGAGCCCGTAACCCGAGAGACAACTATATGTTTTCTCGCTGGCCAACGGTGAACGCAGAGCGAATTACAGCCGGACAAATTATTAGCGAATTGACTATTATAAAAATGTGGAACTTATAACAATGACATATATAGTCTAGTATATGTATAATGTATGTATAATGACTCAAAGTAGATCGTAAAATCTTCCAAAATGTGCCTTAAGCACATGAACATGCAAGTAAAAGAATAGTCGGCGATTCCAACGCTACAATAAAAGGTGTATCGATGAACAAACAACAATATAAATAATATAAAAGTCTGACAATATTTTATCCAGATCAATCCTGAGTGGCGGCTGTTGTTCAGGAACGGTAGGGAAATGGAAGCAACCGTTGAGTGGTCATGGCGAGTGCAAAGGTACTGGCGAACCGCAACACACCGTATGGAGACGTCCAAGTGACGATGAAAACCCACCCAACGAATCCTTCAGCCCTCGGCGAGATGGTGGAAATTCTTTACAGCACAAGTCGCGAACCACGTGCACTTACTTAATCCCCACGTGGGAATTCCGAATGAGGTTAACCAAGCCGAAATAAAGCACCCAAAAACCTCGGAACGGAAAATGTAACTTGGCGAGCGGATCCCCTAATACGGATAGTATTTGTGCAAAACACGTTACTCAACCGAAATTACTTAAAAGTGCCTTTAAGATTCGAAACTTAGAGAAATTCTTGCAAGGACGTTCTCACGCTTCTACCTACTTACGTTAAGTCGTGAAAAATTTAAAAATCCGGATATTACTAAAAAAACGGAGAGACGAATATACGAAAGACAAAGAAGACAATAAAACTTGTATACTACGCAACTAACAAACTACTTCTATATTTTGCATAGGATAGGGCTACAAATAAATAAACTAATGCCACGAAATACCAAAATAACACAATTTCATTTACTTATTAAGTACACCGTTTTACCGCTGTCGCTACTTGCGATAGTGTAACGTAGCGCGTAGCGTATATCATATACCAATGCCAGTCAAATACAATGACAAGATTAATTAGCAAATGTCAAAATGAGATTTACGTTTACAATAAACAAATGAGGATACTGAATTACGAACAGGCCAAGTAAGTTTATTTAAGATACTATGCAAATTTAGATATTAATCTGTATTATATCCGTTATTTTAAGGATCGAAGGAACGTGAAAGAAAGGAAAGGTTAAAATAAGGAATTTGGAACGAAGGACAAAATTAGAACGTAACAAATTCCTCTCTATATATTCATCATCCAAGGTACCAACCAAAAGAAAAACATAGTAACTAAAGGTATTTTTAAAACTGACACGTCCAATATGTCCTACTTCTTTAAGACGTCGAGACTCAGTACTTCGGCTGACATTGGCATGGTTTTCTATTCGAATTTCGTTCGAAATATCCGCAGTAGCTTTTTTGGACCAGCTATATATTTTAGTTTATTTGTCGAGAAAGGTTTATTACGGATTCTCGTAACTGAAAATAAGCGTATTTCACCATTTCATGAGACATTAAGTTAGAATAATATTAAATTGAGAATTTAATGATAAATATAAATAAACAAAATATATAAACTCTGAACAACAAGTTGGCTTGATATTTTTGAACACGGTCAATTTCGGTTGTACTAAAAAATACAAAGAAATTATATTTTAAAAAAGTCATCTATATTAATAGCAATGTAATTAGCATTCCCAGCTTTTGTAAATTTGTTTGTGATTTTATTTCAATCTAACACTGTAATGAAATAACTTTCATAAAACTTTAAATTCAATTTGTCCATTTACGAAACTTGCAAAAGAAAATGTAATTACTGATTTAAATGCAGAACAGTGTAATATCATAGACTAATATTACTGTATAGACTACTCACGCAAATGCAAAACGGTCAGCGTAGTTATTTGTTGGAGCGGGTGTCGCGGAGTGCGGTGTTTGCATGCAGTAGCTAGCGCTCCGCGTAGATATCAGTTTATTATAGAACTACAACGCTCAGCCCCGTTCCCCGTCTATCAACTACAAGCAGTGATCAACACAGCGAGCGCACAATATTTTCCTTTTGCGATACTCTTACGCTGTGTGCTTGCATTGTATGGGAATACACTTTCTCGATACATTATTTATGATTTTAATATTTTCAGTATTTTTCACAACACAAATGACACACAATAAAGCTTTTTAAATAGATGACTTGACGCCTATCATCGACGATTGTCATGCACAGACTGATAAGATTTTTATTTTGTGAAAAATTAAATATTATAGTGGTTTTTATTATTTCGTCAAAATTGAATAAAATATTGTATAAACCACGTGAGCTAAGAATGTTTATTCACTCAAAGAAATTAACTCACTCGCCCTTACGGGCTCGTGAGCTAAACTTTCTTCTCATGAACAAACATATTATCTTAGCTCACTTGGTGTACAAATAATTATTTATTTTAAGAGTAAATAAATTAACATTACAAGCAATATACTCGTAATATAATAAACCGGTACCACTGATTAAAACATTATTTTACTAAGTCTGAAAATCTGGTGTTTGAATGGTAGGTAAAAAATAGGTACTTTAATATCATGGCTTTATTACCCGTTGTTGAGGCAATTATAGTTATTTATCTATTAAGAGCGTAAGGAGACTTTGACGTATTTTTATCCCTCGGCTTACGCCTCGAGCTCAAAATCCCGCCACAGGCCATAAAAACAAGTTACACTCGTGGTTCATACAAAACTTTATGCACGGACGAAAATTTTCAAATAATGAGTGTTAGAAAAAGTGTATCGAAAAGAATTTGTCCTCATACATCCAGTATCTAGTGTTGCTATGAAAACGGAGAACAACAGTTTATTGTTTGTTTATTAGTTATGTCATTTGAGTTTTATTTTGTGTATCTCCGTGCTTTCCATATAAATATCACAAAATTAATTTTCATTTTTCATTAAAGAATATAAAAAATTTCGATTTGTAATAAAAACTTTTCATGTTGCCTGTTTAAATTCTTTATATTGTAAGTTATAATTTGGTTTGACGCCGGGCTATAATGAGGCCCGCAGGCTATAAAATGACGCTTATGTGAAAGAAATTCGTGTATAATTGTCAAATTATGATACGTCTGTGCATAAATAGTTATTTTCGTAACAAGTTATGAAATATACCAAATATCATGCGAGTATAAATTGACGCACGACGCGTAGCGGAGTGCAAGTCAATACACACGAGCTAAGATATTTGAATTTCATACAAGTTATGAACATTATTTTTTAGACGAGCATAAATAAATTTAACTTTTTTTTCAAAACTAATATTTAAGTTCAAACGTACGGACAGCTGACAAATGAATAATGTATACATATAGCCAGAAAATAATGACATAGTAACCTAGCAACTGTGTCAACTATTATGATATGAAATATATCGTAACACTAATGTGATAAGTTCAACTTTCAGTGTTAGGATACTACGTTGATATGTCATACTTATCACAATGGTCGTCTAAAAAATATTTATTTATACCGACAAATATTTTGATACTTTGTATACTTAGAAATATTTACGTAATATAAAAATAATCGTACAATGAGATCTCGAATTTCTACTCTCGTCTCAAGTAAATCTCTAGGGCATTACTCTCGTCTCGTCTAGAAATATCGAGAGGAGAATAAGGTTAATCTCTTTTCGAAAATTCGAGACGAGATCTCGAAAATGCGAGATCTCGTGGCATCACTACAAATAATAAGTATATAAATATTTTTTTTTTCTATTTTGGTTGTTTAATATGTACTTTATGAAACTTATTTGGATGTCATAAAGTACTTCTTTAAAGAACTCAAACCTAATTAAGTAAATATTATTTCTAGAAGACCTACTATTAAAATGAAGTAATAATATATGTATATGTCAGTCACTGTCACCAACAAACAAATATCGAGGTAAACTTAGCGACGCGTCGCTCAGCGACGCGCGAGTATATCCCTACCGTTCAATTAAGTACTGGGCAAGAAAAATCTTAATTTCTAAGGACGAATTCTAGCACTCTGAACTAAAATACAATGATTACACGATATGGGGGTACTTGCCAATGCCCCTAGATATTAATTAAAGTATTAACAGAAATGGGACAACAAAATATTATACCTAATAGACAAATTTATTTTAATGGCTATATGCTGCACAACAACGGCCAGCTACATGGCTATATGGGGGTGATTAGTACGGTCCTTAGCTATGAAATAAAACTGATTTTGAAGTGGTACAGCGCCTCATTTTTTTTAAAAATAATTTTGAAGTTACCTTTAATGCTTACATAACGCGGTTTTGTTTAGGGTAAAACTGCATCACCCCTACGGGATGGCTAGCTACATGGCTATATGGGGGTGATTAGTACGGTCCTTAGCTATGAAATAAAACTGAATTTGAAGTGGTACAACGCCTCATTTTTTTTTTTTAATAATTTTGAAGTTACCTTTAATGCTTACATAACGCGGTTTTGTTTAGGGTTAAACATCATCACCCCTACGGGATGGCCAGCTGCATGGCTATATCGGGGTGATTAGTACAGTCCCTAGCTATGAAATAAAACTGATTTTGAAGTGGTACAACGCCTCATTTTTTTTAAAAATAATTTTGAAGTTACCTTTAATGCTTACATAAAGCGGTTTTGTTTAGGGTAAAACTGCATCACCCCTACGGGATGGCCAGCTGCATGGCTATATGGGGATGATTAGTCCTTAGCTATGAACTAAAAAAGAGAAAAATTGTAATATTTAAAATTTAAATTTTTAATTTTTTAAAATATTAATAAAAAAAATTTTAACGAGAAAGATAAACAAGCCCTAGTTTTCAGTTCCAATTTACACTACTCTTATGAATCTAAAATTACTTCTCAGGTACGTGGTGTTGAATATTATTAAAATAATATCCATGCCAACTTTAAGAAAGCAGAATTCTGAATCTTTAAGTGTAAATGATCGACATAACAATGAAATAATAGATATTTTACTTATGTACAGACATCATCATTATATTGAACAGGTTACAAGTTAGTGAACCATTTCGCATTTATATTTATAGTCAGGATCAGTTATATGTAGTCTCATCTTGTCAAACAAATGACTTTTTGGTCGGATATTTGGATACTACAGGATCTACATTCACCCAATAAAAATTTGAAACGCATGGTTGTACGAAATAAAAAAAGTGTATTCAGTTTTTGAAATGTGAAATTGCAACAATGATAACATCCATTGCAATATGGCCAGCTAAATTTAAATCATTTGTACATATAATAGAATAAAATGGCTTTTGTTCAGAATAGTAAAAGACATCTAATAGTACTTTACAGATTGCAATACATTTATGTTGCTGTTACTATATGAAAATAATCACAAGTACAATGAATAAACACGTAACAGACAAAAAATTAAAAACATTTTGAAAGAATTTATAGCTTCGGTTTTGGACAAGGCTTTATTAGAAAAGATTAGCAAGTAATTTGGAAACTTTATATTTATTTTACGTACACAACAAAAATTGCTAAATTCAAAGAATGATTTATATATTTAATAGACCTACGTACAGATAAAGATTTTGTAAACGAATCGGATGAAGACCTTATAATAACAAAAGAAGATAAACTGTAGAGCAATATACAAAATAAGTTTATTTTATAAACTTTTTGAAATATTTATATTAATATCATGGAAATTAGAGAATTTATACCAGGATCAGAAACTACGCTCCGTATTCCGAAATCATTTTAAGGAAACATATCCCATATTTACCAATGTGGACTAAATATGTAACCTCTCAAAAGGAACGATTTCGCAATGCTGCAGTGGAATATTGGTTTGGACAAGCTAAAAACAATATTTTATTGGGAGACACCAATTTACGATGTACATGATTTTTAAGAATACTTAATTTGTTTTAAGGAAAAAGTGTACATAAACTTTGCAACATGAACGTTCCACGGGCTCGATGCGCAAGTCAAAAAACAGTACCTGTTGAGAAATAGAATAAGTAATGCAAAAATAAATTAAATTATTTTAAAGGCAAAACTCTGAAACAATGTAATAATACCGATTTGCCTTGCACTATTCCGCCCAATACAGTAGAACAATTAGAGATTTGTCTTATTATAAAAATTTGTTTTCACACCCTTCATATTTAGTACGTATTTACACAGATTGCAATAGTCGTATAAAAAAACTGACATTTGAAGATTTTAAAATACCAATTAAATCTTCACGATAATTACTTAGATTAGTTGGTATTAAATTTTCTAATAGAGATCGCAATTTATGTTTTGATAAAAAAATCTCTGTTTAATGTTGATGTAATATCTACAATACCCTAAAAAAAAATTTGTACCAACATGATAAATGAATATAATAGTCAGTAAATTATTTTTTTTACAAACACTATTATAATTAGGCCTTTTCGCGTTTGTTCCTAGTGTTAAAAGGAAATATAGTCAGAAAAAATTATAAAAAAAATCAAAATATTTTTAGGAATACTCGTAATACAACCTTTTACCTCTCGCTGCGAGAGGTACTGGTATCATGCTAAAATTCGCATATCCAGATTTTAGTAGATAAGCACGTTTTAAGGTCCCTATAATCCGATTATAATATTTTTACGATGACGTGTGTGTGTGTGTGTGTGTGTGTGTGTGTGTGTGTGTGTGTGTGTGTGTGTGTGTTGCTGTGTGGATGTTGGAACCATAGTTTCTCAAATACTATAAGACTTAAAAATATTTAACTGCAGTTTCCTCAATCTGACATTCCTGGGAAGAGTTGATTAGATTTTGGTTACAATTGGACAACCGGAAGTAATAGTTTCTTTAAAAAAATCTTCTAAATATTATTTTTTGAAAATTTCTGTTATTACTATTATTGAAGAACATAAAATTCTACATCTGATACATTTAAAATTTTTATTATATCTTGTATAGATTTAGAGATAAAACTGTATTATATAGAATAGTCTAATCGCACTAAGGCACTAAGGAAACCAGTTGACAAATTTAAATGTTTATAACATAGTTTGTAAATGACAGATGTCAGTTTCAAATATCAACAGGTTTAGTGACATTCTGAAAGCTTTTTCTAAGAAGTACATTTAATCCTTCTTGTTTTATTAATTAAATATTTAAAATTGTAGGTAAAATGCATATATCCATAAGAAATAACGCCAATCTTGTTAATGAATTGGAAGAATCTCTGACATTTAAGGTAACTTCAAAATTATTTTTAAAAAAATGAGGCGTTGTAGCACTCCATATTCAGTTTTATTTCATAGCTAGGGACCGTACTAATCACCCCCATATAGCCATGCAGCTGGCCATCCCGTAGGGGTGATGAAGTTTTACCCTAAACAAAACCGCGTTATGTAAGCATTAAAGGTAACTTCAAAATTATTAAAAAAAAAATGAGGCGTTGTACCACTCCAAAATCAGTTTTATTTCATAGCTAGGGACCGTACTAATCACCCCCATATAGCCATGCAGGTGGCCATCCCGTACGGGTGATGCAGTTTTACCCTAAACAAAACCGCGTTATGTAAGCATTAAAGGTAACTTCAAAATTATTTAAAAAAAAATGAGGCTTTGTACCACTTCAAATTCAGTTTTATTTCATAGCTAGGGACCGTACTAATCACCCCGATATAGCCATGCAGCTGGCCATCCCGTAGGGGTGATGATGTTTTACCCTAAACAAAACCGCGTTATGTGAGCATTATAGGTAACTTCAAAATTATTTTAAAAAAAATGAGGCGTTGTACCACTCCAAATTCAGTTTTATTTCATAGCTAAGGACCGTACTAATCACCCCCATATAGCCATGTAGCTAGCCATCCCGTAGGGGTGATGCAGTTTTACCCTAAACAAAACCGCGTTATGTAAGCATTAAAGGTAACTTCAAAATTATTTTTAAAAAAAAATGAGGCGCTGTACCACTCCAAAATCAGTTTTATTTCATAGCTAAGGACCGTACTAATCACCCCCATATAGCCATGTAGCTGGCCGTTGGGGTGCAGCATATAACCATTAAAATAAATTGTCTATTAGGTATAATATTTTGTTGTCCCATTTCTGTTAATACTTTAATTAATATCTAGGGGCATTGGCAAGTACCCCCATATCGTGTAATCATTGTATTTTAGTTCAGAGTGCTAGAATTCGTCCTTAGAAATTAAGATTTTTCTTGCCCAGTACTTAATTGAACGGTAGGGATATACTCGCGCGTCGCTGAGCGACGCGTCGCTAAGTTCACCTCGATCAAACAAATAAAAAAATAAATATTCTTAATTCATGTTCATAAATTAGAAAATGAAATAACGAACATTTTTAAATATATTTTGACAAAAGAACCAAAATAGAAAAAAAATAGTATAAAATACACGTTTCATAAGACATTTTAGCGCACTTAACACGTGCGCTAAAATCTTGTCTTACGAAACTTGTATTTTAATGTACTATTAAACACTACACATACTACACAAATAAGAACTATGTACATTCATATACGTATGAAAGTAAAATATTAATTACAAAAAAATGTACTGGAATTTGAAGTATTTATTTATTTTTTAAAATTTTTAATTTTTTGTCAGAAACTGATTTGTTCTTTAAATCATTACTCAGCCATTTAACATGTTTCATTATTAAGCAATGAATTCCATACAGAATAATATATTCTTTATGAATTTTACATTCATCAAACCAGGTTGGCATTTTTTTCGAATTTAAATTGATGCATTTATCATACAAATATTTTTTATGCCAATTTTATACAGTTGGTTTTTAAAATCACTTGAAAAAATTTCACAGCATAAATTTACGACTTGACGAACATCACTAGTTGGTATTTTTAAGTAATTTATTTGTTCTGTGGAAGAATAGTCTGGATCACTCAAATTCTTTGCTGTATGAAGTTTTTTATTGCACCTTTCACATTTGAATTTGTCAATACAGCGTTTCACTAAAAATCCACCAAAATATACTAAACTATTGGAACTCATTGTACCTGTCACAAAATTTAAACTTAAGTCAGATGATTCATCGGAAGAAGAAGTTGATGTTTCCACATCTACATTACTGTCAACATTTTCAACTGTATTATTTTTGTATTCACTTTTATCTTCTAAATCTACACAAATGTATTTATTACTGTCAATTTCACAATTTGAATTTTAAACTTGATCCTGTAAGCCTGAAGTTATAACTCGTTGTAAAGCAATTCTAAATAACTTTACTGTTGGATTAGTACTGTGTCCGCCATGCCCCCTAATAGATGAAAATAAATTTTCTAGGGGGTCCTGGTCCAATCTGTTAGTTAAAAAGAATAAAATTTCTTCATATTTTAGATCTTCCCATAATTGGATAATGCCATTAATTGTACGTAGTAATCCAAAAATACAATAGATATCCTTCCGAACAGTTCCTTTTTTATTAAAAACTTGCCATTTCTTTATCCAAAGTATAGCATTATTTAATGTTTCTTCTACAAGTGGACTTGAAGAGGATAAGGCACATTTAAAAGGATTTACATTATTTAAAGTTTTACTATTCAAACAATCGAAAATATCGTTTAATTTTTGAATAAATTCTGCAGTATCAAGGGCAGTTTCTGTGTCGACTATTTTAAGTTGTTTGGCTGTTTTTATAGCAGTAGAAAAAGAACGACTAAATATCTGAGTGGCAAGTTTAACATTCATTTTTTGAAATGAATTGGGAAAAATATGAGCATTTGTAATTTTAGTCAAACAACGTGTAGTATTTTTATCATGAAAATAAGTAATTTTTATGTCATTCCACGTTATCTTTGCTGTATCTATATGAATATTATTTTTTAATAAAATATTTCTCACACTTTTAAAGATGTGGAATGTCGTGCAAAGCAAAAATTTTTTTGTTGTCTATATAAAAATAAGGATCTTCATTGACATTTAATAAACTAAATAATTTTCGATTGTTTGAACCCTGATCACATATTATAGCTCGTATTGCAAAACCCAAGTTTTAAGTTTTAAAATCATTTGTTGCACTAAATCTTTTAAAATGTGACCTTTAATAGGACCTGCGCTTATTATATACGCTATTGGAAGTTTCAAAGAAGAAAATAATCCTCTCAACATGAAAACTAATGCTTGTGTTCCAATATCGGCAGATCTTCCCAAAAACCCTAAATCACTAACTCCTTCTATTTTATCCTTTGCTTTATTATATTCTAAACCCTGTTTAATTGCCATTTCGTCTAACATCAAAACAATATTTTTTTCCATGTCATTCATACTTTTGGCTTTCAATTCTAATTTTGAAAAAAAGTTTGATGCTATCCCTGTTGATAAACGTAAAATGTTTACCCATCTAGTAATTGTTGACAAAGCAGGAATATTGAATTTTAAATTTCTCTTCATGTATTCATAACTGCTTGGAGATTTAAAGAATAAACTTAGTGCAATATTTTTTTCAGATTTTGTCCATTGTTGCCTTCTTGTCTTTTTTGTTAACATGCCGATAAAAGTATTTGCGTTTCTATTATTGGTTGTTAATTTATTTTCCAAGTAATGTACTTTTTTCTTCAAATAGTACAATTCATTTCTTTTATTTTTCAACAAACGGGATTGTTTTTTAACGTGCGTTAGCAGTTTAGTAGAAGATTTTCTTTTCTTTGGTGTAGAAATATCAGTAATAACAAAACCTGTTTCATTCCCTTTTTTACACGGTGTAAAATCAAGTTTCCTTTTCACTGTTTTTTCCGGCGTTACAATTTTCATGACTCCTGCAGTAGTTTGAATTTCAAAATCCAAAGTACCACATGCTCGTTTGTACGTTTTTTTAGGTGTTAATACTTTCAGTTTTTCAGGAGACAATCTTTCAGTATATTGGGTGGATGTAGATGGAAGTTGAAGATTAAATGGTTTTGGTACAGCATTCGGTAATAATTTGTTTCTAAGAATATTGTTAACAAAACAATCCCTTTCAAAATGATTTTGACATACAAGTTTAGATGATAATTTCTGTTCTGGTAAAGTTAAAAGGTCAATATTTCCACAATTTTTAAGCCACGATTCACAGACTTTTTCATTGCGCACAGGAAAAGTAAAAAAATGTAATTCAGGATTGAGTCTTCTGTTGGAAGTACATAAATAATATGAACATATTTTATATTGTGCCATTTTATATATAGTTTAATTATGTTGTCCTCGACTCCTGTAAAAAAATATTTTGTATTTAAAATATAATTATGATAACGATAATACGAGTAAATAATAATTTTGTGTAACGGTGTACCCGTAATAATTAATTAAAAATTAATATAAATTCCAGTTACAGAATTTTTTTTAAACACATGCAGCAATTTTCATTTAAATTAATTTAATTTAAATATTAAAACAAATATAAGTTATAAACAGTTAAACTTTTTTGTGCCAACTTCACGCTAACCAAATTTTTTTGTTATTTTTTGAAATAAAATTGTTATTAACAATTAATATATTAATTGTGTTCAAAATTAATTATTTTTAAGGGACCCCAGTACAACAACATTTGCACCCTAAAAATATTTAACTGTTTTTATTAATTATTCTAAATTTATAGACAAATGAATTACGTTACTTGCATTTTGGTAACAATTTCATACAGCGCATCAGTCATTTATTATGGATTGTTATAAGTGCATAAATTATGAAATTTATTTATTATTATTAACTACGATAATGTCCAATTTACATCCTAAAAATATTTTCATTTCAACGTAGGAGTATGAATTACAAGTTTAATCGGCTAATATTGCAGCAATGTCATTTATTATGGGTTGTTATAAGGATGCAATTTGTGAAATTTATTTATTGTTAGATATATTAGTATACATTTTTTATTTGTTTGACGAGTAACAAATAACATGATGAAATATTATTTTTAGCGTGTAAATTGAATACCACCCTAATAAATAATAACTAAATACATTTTATACTTTATAACAATCCATAATAAATCACTGATGTTCTGTAAGAACGCTCGTGTGAAGTCACAAAAAAAATGTCATTGTCAATAACTTTAGAATTAATATTAAAGATAGCAAAATATATTTTCAGGATAAAAATTTTGTTGAACACTTTGTGTTCGCAATTAAAAAGTAATTGTTAATAACTTTTTTATTTAAAAAAATCTGATGTGGCCAGCACATGACCTCCCGTCATTTCCATGTTTAAAATAGCAATGAGCTTTAAGTAAAGTATTACTTCCGGTTGATCATTTGTAAATAAAATATAATTTGTTGCACAAATAAATAGAAAAGTCTGTAATAAGAAAATTTGGAACATATTTTATTATGCTACAAATTAAGTACCACTTCCGGTTATTTTATTTATAGTCAAAATCTAATATGTTGTGTCAAATTATATACGAGTTTTACCAAATTTGAGAAGTTTTAGATCATACTTTAATATATTTTTTCAAAAAGATCTGTTGAGAGCTTCAAGTAAACTACCACTTCTGGTTAATCAATTTTAGCAAAATCTAATATGTTATTTTCATTAATATAAAAGTCTTAAATATCAAATTTGAAAAGTTTTGGATTTTATCATAATTTGTTTTTCACTATAATCTGTTCAGAGCTTCAAGTAAACTATCACTTCCGGGTTTTTAATTTTAGCCAAAATCTAATATGTTACTCCCCTTGATACAGAAGTCTTAAATACTAAAAAAAAGTTTTGGATTATATTTTAATATAGTTTTTCATTAAAACTGTCAAGGGTTTCAAGTAAAGTACTCTTTCCGGTTGTCCAATTTTACTCAGAATCTAATCAACTCTTTATATTAATGCAGAAAGCTTAAATACGGAATGTAGAGATTTTTGGAAGTTTGATATAAGAGTTATCGTGGACGAAAAATTCACACACACAAACACACACACGCGCGCACACACACACACACATACATATACACACAGAAACAAACACAGACATTGTAAAAATAGTAAAAATGTGTTGTAGGGATCCTAATTCGTGCTTATTCACTAAAAACTCATTTACGAATTTTTGGGCCTCCCTTACCTACGGTGTGACGGGGGGTAAAAATAACGAAAAATATTTGATACTGAAATGGGTACAAATTATTCGTGAAAAAAATTATATTTTTGTGTTGGCACAAAAAAGTTTAATTGTTTGTAACTTTGGAATTACTTAATTATTATTTACAAACAACTTACCTTAGGAATAGACCTAGTTCAACAGCTGATGTTGGGATTGAAACACTGCCTAACACTTCACTCAGACGACAACGATTCGGTGTAAAAGGGAAATAAAAATGATGTCAAAAAGTAATAAAATTGAATATAAAAACGTATATGCAAATAAAAATGGAAACAATGAAAGCTGTAAATTTATTAAATAAATTTAGAGATAATATGGTGAAGACAAAGTAACAATTTACTTAAAATTTAGAAATAAAAACACGTCTGATGAGGTTGCCGGTACAAGACAGAATCCTTTTTCGGTTAGATGAAATTACTTGGTATCTTTTAGAGGGGGTTAGAAAAAATACGACATCCATCCATGTGAGCATAATAATTTTGAAGACTTAATTATCAACAAATAAATGTCTAGACCTAGACTATAAACACAGATAACGTTAGGATACCAATTGCCAATGATTGACAAGGGCGAACTCAGCCGCAGCTATCATAACATGAAAAGTATTTCTAAACTGAATTTTGACAAAATAGATAAACAGAGTTAAAATATTATTACAGAAACTGTAATTTAAAAAAAGTTTATGTGTCGTCTGCGTTCCACATTGTTACATTAAAAACTAAAAAAAAAAGAATAATACATGCAATTGAAAACATGATATGACAAAATAAATATCAATTTAAATAAAATATATTTCGTCGCGAACTAATTTCAACACTCGTTCTAATTTAATTCTAGACTGGTACACCCTCACAAAATTACGATATTGTTTCACCAGGGGTCATTGCGACAATTTAATTAAAAATTATTAATGCAATGAGATAATTTTTCTTTTTTCTACATGTTTGATGTTTTTTATGGTAGCAGCAAATAATATATATATTGTTTTATTTTAACAAAATAAACTGATCAACAATAGAGAGAACTAAATAGCTACAACAGATAAAACATTTATAAAAGTTTCGACATCGGTGAACCAGCAAAAACAACCAATTCTTCTTCGACATATATTTTGTTACATCTAGTTTCAAATCTGGTTCACCACGGACATTCCGACCTAGTTACAATAAACAATTAATTAATTACTTTATTTGAGAAAACCCGCAGTCGTCGATGCTGTGTACGCGGAACAATGAAGCAAATATTCATGTATTCGGTAGACTTAAAAAAGTGCAGTTTTTTACAGGCTTTTATTGTATAAAAAATAATGAACACATTTTAATGAAAAAAGAGCATTATTTTTAACGGCCGTCAAAAATTTATAAATATTTTGAACACATGGTACTATAGGATACAAATAACAATTAATGATGGCATTAACAAATTTGTATTTTTTAGATTTCCAAAAGTAAAATAACGTGTGGAGATTCTCTCTCTCTCTATCTCACTCTCTCTCTCTCTCTATCTATGTCTCTATCTCTCTACCTCTCTTTGTCTATTACCTGTATTCATATTTCACCATCCTTTTAAAAGATAACTAACTTATCGACGAACAGCTTCAGTTACTGTACTACCATTTCGCGGCTAGAGATGTCGCTATTATCTCAAGGAATTTTTTAGCGTCCATATACGTTAATAGTCTATACAGTATTATTAGTCTATGGTAGTATGTAAAAGTATTACAAAAAAAACTAGATTCTTTTATAGAAGATAAAGTAAGTTTAGCTTACAACTTTTGCATGCAACTGTATATCGTTTTCACCTACTTTTATTTATTCGCTTTGTTATGTTAACGAATAAGATAAATGCGCTCATAAGAAAAACTAATAGACCAATCTACCACGTACATGTCTTCAAAATTAAAACATTCATGGTAATTAGAGCTTCAACAAAAAATACCATAAATTGCAAACAAAACGCGCAACTTTGTGTCGTGAGCTAATGAGCAAGAAAAGATTCTATAAACAGTCAAAAGAGACATAAACCATGTTTTATCTCAACTCGTGTCGGGCGTCGGATCTTTATTACGTTGCCGCAGTCACGGCGTTAATGAAAAGAGCGGAAGCATGAAATAATTTGCACAATTTGTAAGAGCAAATTCGTCGCTCCTCAAAAAATATAGCGCAGCCCCACGGAACTACGAGACGAGCACAAACGGCGACGCTGCATGCCCGGCTACGAGCGGGTGGGTGTGCAAAGCTTAGCGAGACTCCTTGTCGTAAATTAAATTTCTGTCAAAATATTTCTATATTATGCTCCTCACTACATATTCAGATGTAAGTATGAAATATCTACCTTTTTATATTGGCAAACTAACTATTTTAAAGCAAATTTATTTAAAAGAGTGTATTACAATATTACAAATCGATCTAGCAATCATCTATCTCGTTAGAAAAAAATATAACATTTAAATTATTTTTCTTATACCTTTTTCACTTCCGGCTACCCTAGGTAAGGGAGGTATAAAGATCGTTCTAAAAATCGCATATAGAGATTTTAGTGAATAAGCACGTTTTGACGTCCCCAGAATCCGATTTTAACATTTTTGCAATGGTGTCTGTAGGTATGTATGTATGTTTGTCTCTCTCTCTCTCTCTCTCTCTCTCTCTCTCTCTCTGTGTGTGTGTGTGTGTGTGTGTGTGTGTGTGTGTGCGTGTGTGTGTGTGTGTGTTTGCATCTTGTGGACACGATTACTCAAATACGATCAATCACAAAATTTTGAAATTTTGTATATCCATTCTGTAATAATGTGGGAAGAGCTCATTAGTTTTTAGTGTAAATCGGATAACCGGAAGTATCATTTATACAAGCTTTTAACAGGTTTTCTTGTAAAAATTCATTGAATATAATTTTTTAGCAACTTTTACTAATAAAAATTGAATAAAATGGTACAATCTTCAATTATGCGATACTAGCATTTAGTAATTAACTTGAAATAATTTTAAATATGAATTTATAGTATAATTTATTTTCATACATCATCGTGCCTATGCGTCAAACAAAAACATAATATATAAATAACAATTTTGATATATTTAAATATATTTCACTGTCAGGAAGCAATTACATTAAAATTAATAATGAAACTGTGTTAAGGAGAATATAGTAATAATATATGTAATAAAATTAAGGTTTGTAAAATTAACATATTTTCAATCATACATAAATATTAGAAGTATTATTGATTTGCTACATTGTGTTTCAGGGTACGGCTCTGAGGGCGTAGCCAGGATTTTGAAGAGGGGGAGGGGGGGGGGGGCGCAAGCAACAGAGTCAAATAATGAAACATATTTATTAGAAAATACATTTTTCACAGATTATGACTATTTAAAAATAAGCATACGAGGGTCCTGGCTATTTTTTTTTAAATATTTATATATATATATATATATATATATATATATATATATATATATACATACATATACCCGGGTCGTTATAGTAGTTTTTAAAAAAGTTTAAGAAACAAGTATAAGGACTCGAGTTTTGTGTGTTAAGGTGGATTTATGCAGCTTATTTTTTATTTTACTTTTTCTTTTCTTTTTCGCTTTTACTTTTACTTTAAGTTTGGTACTTTATGCAACTACTTTAAAGCCTTCGGTACACATGCAGGTGTGATTTTTCTGGTATATCAGTTGTCATAAATGTAAAGAGATAATTATAACCTGTAAAAATGGACACAAATGTAATAATTTGTGCATCTGCTATATTACTTGTAGCTTTACCCATTTTCTAATTTTTGCAATCTTACCTACACAAAAACAAATAAATACAGCACACGCTAACGTTTGTCACGTGAAGTGATAGACAGGTTCGAACGCTCATATTGGTTATAATTAGTCACACATTTGTTTTAATAAACGAAAATTGTTTTAAAATGTGCGATCAAGGAGAAATATACATATAATTAAATAAACTAGGTATAAATAATTGTAAACATCATATTTTAAATTTTCTGCTGTACCTAATATTAATTGGACATACATACTCCTCAAAAAAAGTATAAAGCATGGAGAACAAAATCGAAGTGAATATATTTATAAAGTAAACAAAAGTTAAAAGTAGAAACAAATACAATACGAAGAATGAAAATGTATATTTTCAACGAAATAAAACGCAATAATATGATTATAGTGTCGCTAATTGTGAAAATCATTTTTAATATTTTAATGATATGCATGACCTTCTTACAATCCTGTAGCTTTTCGTTATATTAAAAATATTTAACATTAACAATATCAGACAATACATAGGTACTTATGAAATTTTCCTAAACCAAAATAATTATTAAGAAAGAAAAAATAATAAAATTAGTACGTATATTAATTTTCTATATAGCCTTTTAAACGTCAAACAGAATCTTTAAACATCATTACGCATGGTTAGAATTTGAAATACTTGCTCCGTTGCTCGAACTGGTAGAACCGTTCCACGAAAATTTGAATTCAAAGTTCGAGCGTTGGTGGTGTTATGCATTTGTGTTTAGTTCGATTCAATCGAGTTGATGATCAGAGCATCGAGTGCACGCGTGATATATAAATTTACATTTACAGATTGTATAATGCAGAAAGTCTGACTTACTATTCCCTGTGCCAAGGAGGCGCCCCATCCTGCCCCACCTTAGCTACGCCCTTGGCGCTCTGAAGAGACTTTGTGTGAAGATGCGAGTACTATTTTGATTTTTGTTAAGTTTTTCTGTTAGTTTAGTCAATATTTGTGAAATTTATTTTGTGTATGATATATTTGTTAAATGTAAAATAAAGATTGTTATGTGTGAATATAAAAATATTTGAACATAAAGATTGCTGGATGCGTGGTTAAATACCCAGCGGGAGGTTATAGGCTGACCGCATCAGATTTTGTAATTTTTGAGTTTTGAAGTTAAACCTCGATATATGGCTCAAGGAACATATTCACAAAGTAGTAAAGACCTTGTATCGGGGGGAGGAGCATCCTTATTAAAAGAGGAATTTTTATAACTCGGTATGTCCGCTATGTTAGATGAAATCTAACTGTTGGGTAAGCAAGATAGTGCTTTTTGCTGTTTGTTAGTATATAAATATAAATAAATAAATATATCATCACGGCATATTACCCATTATTGGGTGTGCCAGTATCTACAGCACATGTAGATATCGGTAATGATGACGATATATTTTACCGTATGGGCCATGCGTCACGGGCACTCATAGCTGGTGTGGAGGGTGCACCACAGGGATCACTTTTGTGCGATTAAAAGTCTGCACTGGCCGGGATCGAACCCCGGTCACCATATTGGCAACCAGACACTATACGCACACGGCCACGCGACCCTATAAATATATAAGTATAGCTGAATTTACAAATGTTTCTTTAACAATTAAGTTTAAAAAATAACACTTGGTAGGTTTCATAAAAATAATAATTTCATTCATTTCGGTAATAAAATTATTAATTTTGTGAAATCTACCCAATGTTATATTTTAAAATTAAGTATTAAAATATATTTCTTAGTGCTAATCACAGATTCAATTCAGTATTTAAATATTTGTGTACATTTATAGGTACCTATATCAAATAGAAATATAATATTTTTTATGCAATGCATTATTTTAATTTTTAAAATTTAAGAAAATACGAATTTACTCTTACCTCTACTTCATTGAGGATGAACGCATAGAGTAACACTTTAAGGGATGATTGAAGATTGATGAACACTTTTCAAGAGCCGGACACACTTAATATTTTTTATACTAAATTTCATTTACATATATTTAATTTAAACTAACTTATTGTTAACAACTACACTAAACATAACTAAACAAAACTAATCATAACTAAATCCTAAAAATACCGATGCATCTCTAGACCAAAATACTCACTTTACGCAGAACGCGAGTCAAAACTAAAACTCTGCATGCCACCTGGACATGAGATGCCAACACAGACTCTGTCTCTCCAGTATGATTCTCTAAACTAGACTAACTAAAAACTAAGACGTTATCATCTTAAGAACATATCTGAAGGGTACAGGGTGAGAGGTTATCATACATCATCATTAATTAAATATCAACCCTACATGTAGGTTGGCAATAACTTATAGACTTAATTATCAATACACTAAATGTCTAAGCGGCTGACATCCAGACTAAACCGAGAGAGATATGGGAAAAATGATAATTATTTGTAAACAGAATTTTGACATACAAAGAAAACAAAGTTGAAATATTAATATTGAAACTATAATTTAGAAGAGTTTATAATAATGTTATTTGCTTGTTATTGTTCTGCCTGCACCGTGTCCCATAATATGAATATTGTGAAACAGGGAACTTTAAAGCCAAGGTGTGCACATTGTCCCACAAGGAAAAATAGATACACACAACATAATTGCATACACTGTACAAAACTCATATGTATGTTCGTTTTAACAGGGTGTTATGTAAGTAAGTGTACAACGTTTAACTGATGGTAGAACTAACCCCAAAGATAGTAAATCTGGTAATAATCTTTGTTTTACATGCTTTCTATAATAACTGGAGCCCCTTCAAACTGACCACATCACGGTTCAAAATTTTGTGAAAATATAAAAATCACTGTGTTCTCTGAAAAAAAAAATGTTGATTGTCAAAAATGACGTAAAACGCTTTTTGCAATGATGGACAAATCATATTCGGTATATTGCATATCAAAATTCCACTTACCTTAACGATATACATGTAGTTTTTCATTGTGAAAGACTTAAGTACCTATTATCTCCCGTGACGCCAATGATCTTATATGTCAGTTTTGATAATCAACATTTTTTTGGAGAACACATTGATTTTACTTTTTTATTTCACAAAATTTTGAACTTTGAAATTATTGATCAGTTTTAATGGGCTCAAATTTTTACAGAAAGCATGCAAAACAATTTTTTTTGCCAGATTTAGTATACAGGTGTTAAAAAATAAGTGTCTCAAATTATGAAGGCATACAGTACTGATCAAAATGAGTAAAAAAAGTTTAATCAACATTGGTCCAATCTTCAACTGTTTTCGAGAAAGAGGCCATTTTGTATTAGAATCGAAGAAAAACAGACTAAGATAGTGGTCGAACAAAATAGTAAAAAAAAAACAGTAAATAGTCTATAAGAACACAATAACATAATTATTGTATGAAACATTTTTTTCACTTTCTACGAGGCCTGCGTCAATAGAATTCGCCTACATCCCTTCTCTTTACAAGGTAGCTACACATTTATTAATTATGATAGCGCATTTTATGTAAGCTATTAATTAACTCTAATAACATAAAAGTAACTTTAGGAATAATAATTGAATAAGTGTAAACAATATCCTTTTATATGAAAAATGATAATAAATAGATGTGGGCGAATTCTTTTGACGCAGGGCTCGTAATAGTTACGAAGTTATTTGAAAACTAAATATTGGCCAAGGGCGTCACAACTTTTACAAATATTTTACAATTATTCGATTTTTGTGAAAAACAAAAACACATCTAAGATGACCTCTGAAAGGTAAACAAAATGTCACATTTAATTAAAATCGTATCTCTTACAGTTTTCGAGATTGCAGAGGTAAACACCGAAAAAACTCATTTTTCATTCCCTATTATCTCGGGAACTATTGAAGATCGGGCCCATGTTGATTAAACTTTTTTTTACCTACTTTGCCCTCATAATTTGGAACACTTATTTTTTAACACCCTGTCTATGGGGTTAATTCTTCCACCGGTTAAGCGTTGTATGTGTTCAATGTAATAAATTAAGTAAAAATATTTGTATTATTAATTTGAGCTTTTTTTAGATAAAAATGTGAAAAAATCTAACAGTCGGGTGACCGCGTAGCATTTGTACAACCGGATGTTCGCGGGTTAAATAAATAAACAGTCACCTATAGAACGTACATTAACGCTATTTTAAATCGTCAATTGACAATTGGCCAGGACACCCAACCATAGAGGTATAAATATTTATAAAACCGGGCCATATGCGTTTAACATGGGGAAACGGTATTTTCTTGCGCAAAAGTGGTCTATTAATTTTAGACAATAATGCTCCACATAAATACTGTAGAGAATTAAATTCTATAGCTAATTCAATAATCACCTCTTAATTGCTCCACATAAATACTGTAGAAAATTTAATTCTATAGATAATTCAATAATCGCCTTTTAATTTACACTTTTCGTAACTGAGCATATTGAATTTAAAATTTTATAAAAAGTGACAAAAATGACAAACTGACACATACATTTCTGACAGGTAAAATGTCAGTAAATTAGTTTGTGATTTTATTTCAATACTACGACTAACACTATAATATAGTAACTTTTACAAAATTTTAAATTCAATTTTCTCATTTACGAAACATGCAAAAGATAATGTAATTACTGATTTAGTTGCAGAATCTAATTCTCCATAACATTTGTTTAAAGCATTATTGTCCAAAATGGATTGGTAACACTGAAACGCTTCAGCAAACACCGCAAAAAAATTCAGATATTTCAATTTTTTATTATTCTAGGTATTGTGACGCCGCCCCCGCAGCCGGTGGCTCGGTGGTGGGCATGGCGTTGCTCCTTAGTCCGGGGATGAACGGTTCTCGGGCGCCACAGTACAGATGGACTTAGAGCTGGCCTCGGGTAGCTTAGTGGAGGTGTAGGTGCGGGGTTGGTTAACACAACACAAGAAAAAAAAAAGAATGATGAAGTTTTAAATAAATATATTATTGTATACGCAAAAATGTATAAAAGAAACAAACAGTTCATAAATAAAGAAATACCCTTCCTCGTGAACTGTGACCAGAGTATTATGGTGAGTACGCGTATTGAAATTTACTTGAAATTTTTCTAAGTCCAACAAAAATGATACCTATTTTCCAGCGGACAAAACACGGCGGATATCTCACCCCTAGACTTCTCGGCGGTAGACACACGGCACTTACTTCTCGGCTGGTCGAAGGAGCCTTTTCCAGGACTCTCTTCTCACTAGAGGCGTTTAGGAGGACCTAATCAGAATCCTAGCCTGCACGGCTCTGAAGCTTACAGAGCTGTGTTCGCGTCTTTTAAACCCAAACTAACGGGACTTCTAATTAAAATTGCGGCGGGGATGATTTTACTTAGTGTACAGAGGTCGCTGCTGTTTCAAGTGAATAATACTAATTTTATAAAATTTACACATATTCTCTGGTCACAGTTCATTACCCTAATTACATTTTCCACCATGAAATAATTTACAAACAGTGTTACATATAAATCATAATTTCGTTCACGCATGTGACGCTCCAATCGCGGGCACATCGTGAACTATATCCCGTCAAAGTTCGCACGGCGACACATGGCAGAAAGTTCTAGAAGTAAACAAATGCAAAGAAAGCAATCAGGTACGCAAACGAGAGGTATATTGTTAAATAACACTATGGTAAGTTAAATTACACAATATATACATACAATGCTATTTATTGTAGCTGAAACAATAATAATGCGGTTAGGTTATTTGTGCGCATGTGTTCGTCGTTATCACACATCATGACGGTCGGATATTGTCTTTTACAGGTACGTATTTTATTAAAAAACCTAACCTCAATATTCCGGCATGTGTGAGCAAAATAAATCTAAACTCGATACAATAATTGCAAAATTGGTTACGCTGGATGAAATAAAAACTGATATTTCACAAATAAAACACGAAATAGATATGTTTTCGAATTCTATTCACTGCAACACGGAAAATATAAAGAAGCTGCAAGAAGAAATTACTCAACAAAAATATACAGTCAATCGCATGGAAAAACTAATAAAAGAAAAAAATGTAATAATAAATGGGCTCGATGAATCCGAAAAAGATCAAAAAGGGCTAGAAGGAAAAGTCATTGAAATTATATCAGAACATTTGAAAATTCACCTATCCTCTAGTGATATAGAAAAAGTTTTCCGAATAGGAAAAAGAACAAGAGAAGCAACTAATACTAGACCTGTTCTAGTATCGTTCAACTCTATTAAAATGAAACAACATATACTTTCAAAAAGGACTATGTTTAAAGGTTCCAATATATATATCAACGAAGATTTAGTGCCGCTGACCGTCAAAATCATAAAACTCTAATTTAAGAAGTCAAAAGGCTCCGCGCCGATAATAACAATGTCAAAATTTATCGTAATAAAATCTACACCATCGGTGAAAACAGCGAATGAAATCATGAATCATCTGAAGACTCACTAATAAAGAGTATGAAGCCACCGAAATTAGGAAAGGCCAGCCAAGATACCGGTGGACACCAAAAGGAAGCTGCCGGGAAAGAGTTAACCATTTTTTTGACAAACTACAATTCCAAGCGAAGCCAGTGTAATCTTTGGATCCGAGAAGAATCAAGCCGGAACAAATGAACATAATCCCTCTATAGTAGTAGATAAGTTTCATTTTAATAACTGTAGTAATCAACCAGATAGTAATTTAAATATTTGTTTCAGAAATAATATTAACTTATGTATTTTATATTGGAATATGAGTGGCTTTAATTCATTGTACAATCTGGAACCTGAAACCAAAACAATCATTACGGAGGGCCATATCATTTGTCTCGCTGAAACATACCTATATAAGGATAACTTTACCCTACCTACCTGCTTGAGAGAATATAATGTGGCTGTAGTATGGCATCAAAGGAGAAGGTAAGAGGTCGTGCAAGTGGAGGTCTACTTATATTAATAAAAAATAACGTAAAAATAACAGTGCATTAGAAACACATCTTTTATAGATTGTCTTGCATATCACAACAGAGAAAGAAAAGTATATTTTATGCGCAACCTATTTAAAACCTAACTTAGACTCAGATATTTGTTTATCTATGTTATATGATACCTTACTAAATTATATTGAAATTTATCCCAATTATAACTTCATAATCCTTGGAGATTTTAATGCAAAAATAGGTTTGCTGAATCAGGCCACAGATTAGTATATTATGTGGCAAGTGTGTGAAGCTGAAGTTTTTACATTAGGGTGGATATTGCGACACGAGCCGAAGGCGAGTGTTGCAAACCACCCAAATGTAAAATAGGCTTCACACACGTGTTACACACTATACTTTATCTACGACCTTGCAATAAAATATATTTTTTCTTCACATTGTCATTCTTTGAACGTAAAGCCTCTGTATTATCGACTTGTGTAACCATAGTTACCAACGTTACGGGTGTTTAACAGCTTTGTTTTATTAAAATACAATTCAGTTTGTAATATTTAAAATAATGAACGGTGCGTGAAGTAACACTTCACGCACTGTGTGCAAAAAATCAAACTTCACACATAAAAATTGATACGTGAAGTACTCACTTCACGCATGGGAGTAGAAAAAATCTTTTTTTACTCGAATACAGTTTGGGAAAAACGTAATACTTTACATTCTGGGGTGGACACAAGGGGCAAAAAATTGGTTGAACAAATAGAAAAATTAGATCTTTATACCTTAAATGGTAGGACAGCTGGAGAATTTTACATTCACAAGCAGTAATGGCTGCATCATTATAGATCTAGTATGGTGTAATATATGCCTTCTTGAAAAAATTACTCAATTTAAAATTCTGGATATTCTTGCAAAAGAACCTAACATATGTTCTGTACAAATATATGATAACATACAAACAAATGTAAGTAATTCCCTCGAAAATGTACGTAGACAAACACTTGTTTCCAACTTTTGTGCAAAATTTAAATTTAATGGAAATGATATAAATAGTATTAATGAATAAGCAAAATACTTAGAACATTGTAATAGCATTTATTATAATGACAATAACATGAATAATTTGAATGAAAATCTAATATGCACTATGAAAGAAGCAGCATGCACTTCGAAAATGATGCAAATAAAATACAATCATAACTCCCCAATGTTTAAAGAAAACAGACCGTGGTTTGACTCAAATTGTAAGAAGTTAAAACTAGAATCTAAAAAGCACTTGAAACATTACCATAATAACAAAACTGTTAGCAATTTAGATAATTATTTAGACTCTAAAAAAAGTTACAGGAAAGCACTTAATGAAACTAAAACTAAATACTACAGTGAAATAAGTTTCAAAATTGCAAACGCCCATGATAATATTTCTTTCTGGTCTATTATCAGAAAAAGTAAAAAATCAAACCCTTCCATAAATAAAAATAGTCTCGAAAAATGGGAAAACTTTTATTTAAAGCAATACGAAAAATCTAAATTACTTATAAACAGTACATATTTTGGTTTTGTCCATCCCCAACTAGACTCAAAAATATACCTTGAAGAATTAACCCTCGCTATCGAACAAAGCAAAAACTGCAAAGCAGCAGGAAATGACAGCATTTCAAATGAATTTTTTAAAAACTTAAGTCCAAATTGGCTACATTATATGCTGAATATGTACAATTTAATTTTTGAATCTGAAATAATCCCAAAATCTTGGTCCTCAATTTAATTAAACCTAATTTATAAGAAAGGGGATGTAGACCACCCCAATAACTATTGAGGGATCGCCTTGATAAATTCTGTTGCAAAATTTTTCACACAGATTATTTATAACCGCTTTCAATCATGGTTAAAGCAAAACAAAATATTACAAGAATTCCAAATGGGATTTAGAAAAGGCAGGGGAACTAGGGATAACATATTCTCTTTGATGGGTATTATTTATTGCCACATAAGACTACCAAAAGGTAAGGTATACGGTATTTTCGTAGACTTTAAACGTGCTTTCGACACGATCTGCCACTCTAAACTATGGCAAAAAAATTACGAGTCAGGTGTTAGTACGAAACTTATAAGAATATTACAAAATTATTATTCTGAGGCCTTTTTTTAATTAATTTAATTTAATAATACTCGTACATTGAAACCGATTAAAATCACAGGGTTGCTGCAAGGGGAAATCTTAAGCCCATTAATGTTCTCTCTATTCATCAACGATTTAGATAAATTTTATCGAGAAAACCACGTAAGAGGTTTAAAAATAAACTGATTCGCGGATATATTAATCTTCGCGTACGCAGATGACCTCGTTATACTTGGTGACTCCCCCATTGACACACAACGCAAATTAAATATATTAAATTTGTATTGTGAACAAAATTCACTAACTGTAAATATATCTATATCAAAAATTTTACCATTTCACAAAGGACGAATAAGTAGCTTCCCGAACTTACATACAAAAATCAAGCAGTTGAAGTTGTAAAGAAATTTAATTATCTTGGTATCACATTCTCTTGTTCTGGTAAACTTGTGGAAGCTGCAAATAATACCATAAAGAAAGCGGCTATTGCTAACCAAAATATCAAATCTATACTTTCAAAAAATAAATCAACAAATTGGAACGAAAAAACTAAATTACTAAATGCAATTTCAAATGCAGTTATTTTGTATACTTCGGAAATATATGGACTAAGATATGGGGAAATGTTAGAAAAGTCCCAAGTCAGATTTTTAAAAAGCATATTGCTTTGTCCACTAACCATTCCAGACTATATGCTAAGACTAGAGGTCAATATTAAACATATATCAATAAAAATCTGGAAAATGGCTCTGAACTGGTGGAAAAACCTCGTTACACAGCCCGAAGACAGATATACAAATTTAATCTATAATCGTCTATTTACATTAGATCAAAACTACCTCAATAACAGAACTGAATTTAACTGGGCTACTCAATTAAAAAAACTTTTTGACTGAACTTGGTTTCAGCGATATATGGGAAAATCAATGTATAACTAATAAAAACATTGACGACATAATGAAAAAATACAGTGAACAAATGCACATGAATGACATAAATAAATGTAAAAACTCAACCTACAATCTGTATTATAAACATATCTTCCCCCAAATCACTCCACAACCCTACCTAATTATGAATATATCATTTGTGAAACAGCATGTAATTAGCCAAATTCGAATGACATCTAAAAGAACAGTACGTATCATATAAAAACATAAAATATACTTTAGATTCGGAAAACATTTGTATAATTTATAACCTAGTTAAAAATGAAGACCTCTATCATTTCTTCTTTGAATGTCCTATTTATAAGCCCTACCGGGCACAATATATTGAAAAATATGGCTCACAATCAGTAACCAGAAATAAGTTTTATTCACTGTTATTAAATTTAACGAAAGAAAAAGTCAACGATATATTTTTATACACTATTTCAACATTAAAATTATGAAGCTTCGTTATTAATGACTGATTGTTCTCAGGATCCTGATTTGTTTACTATCTTTCAAATTATTTAATATTAATATTAAGGCAATCTTTTAAATATATTTGTATAATGTAATTTAACTAAGGTAGCAAATAATGTTATCAATCTATTGTATAAGGTTTGTAACCTAGAAACAATTAAATGATAATAATAATAATAATAATAATAATTATTATTATTATTATTATTGTCCAAAATTTATATGCCACTTTTACTCAAGGAAAAACTGTTTTCCCATTGTTAAACGCCTGTGGTCCGGTTTCGTCTAATAACACGTTTGTAAGAGCATATACTCGTAATACATGGCATGACACACGTCTAATTTTAACATATTTCAATATAAGTAATCTGTAAGTGAAAAATTTTGATAATTGTACAATATAAAAAATGAGATAGTAACGCTTGTACCCTTTCACTAACCCTCCAAAGTGACGTCGTGATAGTAGTTTTTATTTCCCCAACACACGGGTTCTCACGCCAACTGTGATACATTAGCGACATAATGCCGCCGGAAGTGACAAAGTGGGGAGGAACAAATACAGTACACTGCCACGGCATTCATCACCAAGCATGCTGCATGAGCCCTAGATGAAAACATTTTTAACACGAGGTACAAGGTAATTAGTATTTGGTGATAACTCTAGAGTGACAATGTCATTCATTCACATGTCATCATAGACCAACGGCCAGTTTCATAATGCGCGTAAAGATATTTTATCTTAAAGTTTTATCTAAAAGTGAAAATTTGCAGATTTTCAAAAATTCAAAGAATCTGCATCCCGTGTAATTAAACGTGTGTCAGCTACACTGGCATCTCTAGACCGTAATTAATAAAAATTCCAGAATTGCCTCAAGAAATATGCTATACATCAGAATACAATCACCAGATAGGTGAAGTGAAGTATGTGATAATCTGACAATTAGACTTTCAACTTTATTTGTCATTAAGTACAAAAAGTATACTAGTAGTGAGGGTATTTCTCATATCGGCTCACATTATTTCTAAAAATTACATGAAAAATATATGTTCATTACTACACACATCAAACCAATATGCAGTAGCAGCCGTCCGAGGTAGTAAAACTGATAGAATTGAAAGTGGTAGGTAGTAAAATGTCTCAGTCTCAGTATCTATTTAACATGTAAGAAAAATTATTTTGTATAATCCTGCTTCTCTAATTTTATCAAGGTTTTAAATAAAAAGTATGGGGCTTAAAATACTACTCCTAAATCGATAAGCAAAATTAATTTTCCCTGATTTTTAAGTCTGAAATTAGGTGTTATAACAATCTCTAAAAATTGCAATAGCCATGGAATTGAAACAAAAATTAATAAATGTTCAACTGTTTATTTGTCAAGTTAAATTAGATTATTGTTATTATTATTATTTGTATATTCTCTTCAAGTGAACATTTATCTATTTAAATTAATAGATAATTGCTAAGTTGAAGAGAAATAGCAAAAAATACCTATACTCTGCTATAAGAATGCAGTGTACCTACCATAGTATAGGGACAACATTTCTTGGCATGTGATTGTTGCAACCGCGAGTCAATTTCAAACTGTCCCAATATTATGTTATTGCAACTTTTTTTTCTCTATTTGTGTACAATAAATTAGGCTAGCTACATTGAGTGTAAGTGAAATAAATAATTTTAATATAAATATAATTGTAAAAAACTAATAATATAACGTAAACAAGTTAATACAAATACAAAACACACATCAATTGTCAATACCTGACAAAAATATATTATTATTCATCAATTTCGCATCTCCAAATGATGTCTGATTGTTTCGAAATAAAACTTGGATTCGTATTTAACCTTAAAATGTTGTTGAATAAACTTCTCTCATCAAGCTCCAGCCACCACTATGCTATCTTACACTAGACATAGTATAATAAAAATAAACTTACTTAATTTATTAGGTCATTCGTTAAATATTTTTTAATTCATTTGTTTCCATTCCATGGCTATCAGTCTTTTAGAGATGATTTTTGATATATTCATACGAAATTTTTGCCGGATGCTAAATAAATTTTGCTTATTGATTCGGATATAGAATTTCAAGCCCTACTTCATTTGTTCGATGCTTTTTAACTTAAAATAATTAGGGAAGAGGAAATTAGGAAAATTGATTTTATAACAGGCTTAGAGGCTCACAAATTACGGTAATTGGTATGATGGTAGTGCTTTCGGTTTAAACGGAAATGACACGTAAATACACAAAAACATAGAAGCGTATTCTGCTTTTGTAAGCTTATTCACATAAAAATATAATGAGCTGGGATATATCCATGGTTACACATGTAAAGCATGTGATACAGATGCGTCGAACTTTAAATCGCAAGTAAAACCAGTAGTAAGAAATAATAAAACAGTAGGTATGTTTCATAAACTTTATTAAAAGACTCTTATTTTTCTTTGTTAATAAAGTTTGTGATTTTTACGAGTTTTAAATAGCAAAAGTAAATTTACGATATCTTAGAATATGTAAGCGTAAAAGTTTGTATGTATTCTTTGAAGTACCAAAATGATTTATATTTAGATATAAGTAGAATACTAACACAAAATTAGTGTCATTATACCATCAATTGTAATTAGAAAGAATACTAGTAAATAACTAGCTTATTAAAAAAAATCCTTTGTTAGGTATCTATATTTCTTTTTTAATGTTTTCCGATAGGGTTTCCAAGGCAATAGATTTTATTTACAAATTACTGTGATCGTGATTACTTACCGATCAAGAGGTAAAGCGATAAGTCAATATAGAATAAAACAATGATCAAAGCTTACTTTAAAAATGTCGACAATTTCTTTTTAAATGTCCAAATAATTTTCATATCTTTTTAAATTTTGTTACTGCGACGATCGTGCAAAAAACTTAATAGCGTTATCCTCAACCGTTAGGAAGCACTTATTGATCGAAATACTTAAATAACTATAACATAACATTATCAAATAATAATAGCTTTCCGATTCATGTCAGCTTTTAGGGATTCCAAAGTGACGACTCGTAAACACTTCAAATAGTACAGTAATAATCCGTGATGATATATGTTTTAGTTTACCCACCGTAAAGTCATATATGGATAAAAAAATAAATTCCTGAAAAATTGAACAATTACGAAACGCAACATTATAGTTTGTGGAAATTTTTAATTTTACATATTTAAAATGAATTATTCCGAAGTGAACATATGTTATTTTTTTATAATTTGGTCGTAGAATGACGTTTAATTACGATTTGAAAGGAAGCACAAGCCGACTGGGAATTAAAGACTGTCCGGATTGTTCTTAAATTAAAAAAAAAAAACGTACTGCAGGGTTGAATGCACATGGTTTGGTCCTGGTAATAGTATCTTAAAATGCTCTACTACCAGCCCAAATTTTATTATGTTGGTTCGCACAAATCACCAGCCCACCGGTATACGTCGCAACATGCAGTTTTCCAGTTCTTGTCAATATTTTACAATTTATAGGTTGATCATCAATATATGAAGTTCAAAGAAAATCATACCTACGTACTTATTTATTTAGTTATATAACATATGGCTTAAAATATATTATACAAGTATAGGTTTCATATATCAGCGATGAGCTTGATAGAGGGTTAACTCTTCGTTAGTCGCGCGGACTTTTGTGCTACTAATGTAGACCGTTTAAGCATTTCTTATATCATTTATTTCAATAAAAAATATTTAATAAAAACATGAATAATAAGTTTCTATGAAGTTTTTTCATTAACATAAAATCAAATGTATACTGTCACATTCACATTTTGAATGGCTGCAAAATGAAATAGCACTCGTATGTAAACCTATGGTCAGATATGTGTTTTATAAATATACAAAATAAATGCCATTCAGGCAAAAACAGGAAAATATGTTATGTATAATATAAAAAAAAACTATAAAGCAAAAATTTATAATAAATACGAAAAATTAATGAAAAATTAAGCATATTATTATTTATTCAAACAGGCAATGCACATATTTCACTAATTATTTTTACCGTATATAACCTTGTATGTACGTAAATATTTTTACGACTTTAATAGGCCAAATGTAACATCAACTGGCCTATATGGTGGAGATAGAAAGATTACGACCTAATTATGTACATGCCTTCTATATAAACTTAAAATAATATTGTTCTTATTTATAACAACTTCAGTGACATCATGGAAACTTCCCATTAGAATAGCTGATAAAGCATTTACTCATAAAATAGTACAAAAGTCGATGTAGAGGGAAACAAATGTTCGTTCTCTTATATTTGCCTGTATGTAAAGAGCTCTGCTCAGAATCAAATATATTTTTATTAATTATCAATCGAGATAATATAATAGGCGCAGTTTTGGTAGGATAAGTCAAAAACACTTAGTAAATACAAGTGTGGTAAATTTTAATTCTTTATTCGACTCCTTGAAAAATAAAGTCTGTGAAATCCAGAAAAACTCCGCTTTCCACAAATACTCGTCTACAGACAACATGCTACACAACCACAAGAACGTTATGTTTACGAGGAAAACCTAAGTAAACGACATCGCAGGAACTGAAATTTCACAACTTCGCTTCTCAACCCAACCGTCTTCAACGTGCAGGCACCTGAGCCAGTGGCCATCCTCTACTCCAGCAGCACCCACAGTGAGAACCCAAGCAATGGAAGGACCAGAACGAGGACGACTTGCTGAAGAACCCGAAAAACCGGTGATATTCGTAATACATCTTTTATTACTGCTAATTCCATCGTAAGTTAAGGATTTTTCTATAATTACTCAAAGGGATAGATCCTGTGAAACACAAGTAATAAATATGTCGAGGGACACACACATACAAACATATGAATAACAATAACTCAGACTCAAGTAGCTCTGAGGATCATTGAAGTGACTCGGAATAATTACCAGTCACACAACACTATTAAACTCAGGTTACAATTAATTATAATGGCTATAACTAATTTGCAAGAAAATTTAACTCGCATTATCCCACAATATGACGGGAATCTAAAGATTTTAAATAACTTTTTATCAGCTGTGGATGATGTAATAGCATCTTTAAGCACAGTCGTGTTAACACAACTCCAAAAAGTTTAAAAATAAACTTGTTTCAAAGGCTGCCGAACTCCTTACAGAAAATTAATTCACTAGTTGGAAGGATCTGAAAACACATCTCACAACAAATTTTACTGACAAAATACCCCGGAAACATAATTTTAGAAATAATGGATCTAAGATTCAAAAACGATTCTGACTTTACACTAAAATTATTTTCAGAGAAATTCTTTAAGTACAAAAATATAATATTATTAACAGAACATAGTCAGCTTCAGAAAAATGCCATTGTTACAGAAAATCAGAAAGTAATAAGAAATAGGTTTATAACACTTTTACCATTAACAATCAGAGGTGCATTTATTGTAAAAAAAATTTCAAACACTAGAACAATGTGAACAATTATTAAGTAATGAATACAATTTCAAACATCAAGCATCACTTTTAAAATCTGTAGGACCAAGTCAAAATTCCTATATACGACCAAGAAAATTCCTTGGTCAACAATTTCCTAGTAATCCTATATAGTTGAAACAGACCTGTACAATCAGTACAACAACGACAACCACAATCTACACAAAATAGGAGTTTTGCAAGACAAAATGTTTATAACGAAAAGAAGAAATTTCAAACCAACACCAAACGAGAATCAAATAACCCATGTCGACACAAACAGTCAAACCCAGACACATAAGAAGAATTTTATCACGGAACCGAAAACGAATATGAAAATAATTACTCCGAAGAGAATGTTTTAGAAATAGATCTAATAAACGCAAAGAACAATACGTAATGTCATCTATCGTAAATGAATTACCTACCCTAACAAAAGGACCTTTTAAAATACAGGCTCATCAATAAATTTTCTACGTCCTCAATTAGTAGAAGAAAAAATTTGCAAACTTTCCGACGAATTATTAATTTTTAAAACAGGAAATGGAAAATCAAAATGTACCAAATTTACAACAATATTCTTAAACAAGAAACCAATGAAATGCCATGTCTATAGTTTTCACAAAAATTATAATTTATTATTCGGAATAGAAGCATTTAAAACAATAAACTTACATATAGATTTCACAAAAAACACAGTCAATATGGAAAAATATGGACAATAAAATAAATAAAAATTATAACAATGAAATAAATAATATTAAAATAAGAAATAAACACATGAATACCCTTGAAAAACAAAATCTAAACAATCTAATAAAAAATTATACCGATCTTTTTCCAAATAAAAATGAACGACTATCAAGTACAAAAATTATTGAACATAAAATAATTCTGACGATATATTTTACCGTGTGGGCGCTTACCAGGCGTCACCTCACGGGCACTTATAGCTGGTGTGGAGAGTGCACCACAGGGGTCACTTTTGTGTCATCATTACCGATGTCTACATGTGTTGTAGATACTGGCACACCCAGAAATGGGTAATATGCCGTGATGATATATTATTATTATTATTATTATTAAAATAATTCTGGATGACCACACACCAATTTACACAAAAAAAATACAGACTTCCCCAAATTTATGAAAAAGACTTTGAAGAACATATTCAAAATTTATTACAAGAAAAAGTAATTCAAAAATCTTATTCACCCTGGAGTTCTCCCATTGGGATAGTCCCTAAAAATGAAGATGCTTCTAGTAAAAGAAAAACTAGGTTAGTAATTGACTTTAGAAAATTTGAAACAAAAATTAAATATGACAAATACCCCATACCAATATTGACACACTACTAGTCCATATTGGACATTCTAAATACTTTACTACACTAGACTTACACTCAGGATTCCACCAACGAACAATAAACAAAAAAGACATTGTTATGTTACTTTTTCGGTTGTCTTTCCATTTAATTCTTTCCTCTTCTTTAATCTTTATTTCTTCCAGTTCTACCTTCTTTCTTATTCTATTCTATTCTTTCCAAACTCTTCACGGCAATATTGTAAATATTTGCACAACATTTTGTAGGTTATTATTATTAAAAATTTAACTGAACATTTTTATCGTATAAAGTACATTGTTGAAGAATATTTAGTAACGTACCTGTTCATGTAATTGTTGTTAGAGTTTAGTAGTTTGTACTATGAATAAGTTGTCATTTGCTTTATTGTTTATAATACTTGACAGCACAGAGCGTGCGGTATTAACCTTCACATGTCTGTAAATTAAAGTAATGTTTACACTAGCAACTAGTTGCACGTTTCACTCAACAAAACTTTAAATAAATAATATCAGTGTTCCTTCTTAATTTCTTTATTTATTCATAATAATATTCAAGTAGTACTGTTTGTTTATATCACATTTGGAATATATTTTAGTCTTCTATTTACATTCATAATTGTGCTGAAATTGAAGTTACTGTCGTGAACGAGTCTTTAGTTCTTAACTTTCTTCTTTACATTCAATTTCTTTATTTCTTTCTTTCTTTCTTCTTCCGCTGTGAACTTTTTCAGTTCTGGAAAAAAAAGAGAATTTCCGTTGATTCGTGGGTTGGTCTTGAAGTAAGACAGTTGTCCGTCGGCGTGTTTTTCACGTTTTCATTTTACACGTGGAAATAAGTAATTTCCCGAGCGCTATCTTGAACCCTAAGTGGTTTCGCGTAACGCGGATTACTAGTGCCGGGATTTGTGAGGACTTTCTATCCTTGTGGGGTATCCTGTGGAAACCACGTGCTTCGTGGCAGGACTATCCACGTGTTGGAAGGAGTCCGGCTCTTCGGAGGATCCTTTTTATTTATTTCCTACGTCATCGCTTGTGGACAACTCCAGCTGGTGTGGTACCGCTTGCCTTTTGCCATTGTCCGCCTTCCAGACGCTCAACTGCCGCCTAGACCCCGCCGTTCCTGTTACCAGTCGCCACTTTTGGATCTGGATAAGTTTTTGTCAGACTTTTCTTTATATTTATACCTTTCATTGTTGTCTCCTGAAAACAACTATACGTTGTCATTGTAACTTTACTAGTTACGCTGTTTACTCTCTTTTAGAGAACGTTTATATAAAAGTTTATAAAGTCGTCATTATTAGACGGCAATCAAGGTTTCATTGTTTAATTGAATGCGTGTTTAGCACACGAGGTTTTTTTTATATATTTATATTTTTGTATGTACATTTTTGTCGTTCGCGGATTGTTCGTGCCCCGGTTTCAACTGGCTGTATTTAGCCCTGCGTCGTATGGTTGGCTAACAATAGGCGTATAACTGTTCATCGGGTTACGGGCATTTTCGCGTCGCCAAAGTTACATTTGTTAATTCGTTACAAATATTCACAATTGTTATTTTGCTCCATTGTTGCAGATCATACTTTTACGAGTACTTTACTTTTATATTTATATTCAAGCAAAATTAACCTTTTTATTAAATATTTATCTATATTTATTTTCACTCAAAATTAACTTTTTATTAAATATTTATATATATATTTATTTATATTCAAAATCAACTGCGTATTAAACATTTATTTCTTTTTCTGTTTTGGGAAATCTTGTGTTTTATTTTGGGGAAAACCTTTTTGGCGTTTTCAGGCAACAACGGAATTACGGTAGGTAACAGTTATTTTATACGTTTTCGTAATTTTGCAGTCAAAAATTACGTGGCGCCCATCCGACCCTTTTTTGGGGTGTCCACTTAATTTTCAACCCACTATCTTCTCCACTATAAAGCTGGCAGCCGCACACCAATCCAACTAGGGTGCATTTAGTTACAATTGCGTCATCGCCTAATCGCGTTGCACGCGGAGCACGTAACAGCATAGTGAGAACGGCATTTTCAACACCTTCAACATTGCGTTAGTAAATAAAGTCTGCCTAGTATACTTGAACGACATAAACATATTTGGAGAAACATTAGAACAGCAGAAAATTTATAACTAACTTCGCAAAAATTATTATGATGCTTAAAAAATTGACAAACAATGGATATTTATAATGAACGCCTACAAGATGGCGAGCGACACAGAACTGTGTGATCATCTCGTAAAAAAATAATAGGCAAAAAAGATAGTGCAACAAAATGCGATGGTTTTTGCGCTGAATGGTATCACAATACTTGTGCTGAACTTGACACACAGACTGACAAATCAATACAAAAAGTAAGCAAAGTGGTACTATGATTTTGCTCAAAATGCAAGAAGGCACTCAAATATTTAAAATCTATAATAAGGCCAACTACTTATGACATTAATACACTGGAAGAAATTAATGGTACAATTGCAGATATTAATAAATAGCTATCGCTAAACACAGGCGGTGCTGACGGTGCAGAACAATATTATGACCTCAATCAAACACATGAACAAACGTTTGGGGATTTTAGTAAACTAAAAAAGAAAAAAGCTGTGAACAAACAATTAAATTTATTCAATAAAAAATAAATCCGGCTAAAGTCAATGCGCCATAATTATTAAAACTGTAAATCCAGATTGTGTATCTCCATTGAAAAATCTACTAGAAGAGAAACTGAAAACCAGGTTTGATTTTAAATTAACAACAATGAGAAATCCAAAAATTGTTATTTTAGGGTTAGAACGCAAATATGAGACGGAAGAATTATTAAGCGACTTAACAGCACTAAACTATTTCTTCAATGAAACGGATAACCTGATAATTGTGTACTCCAGAAAAACTAAAAATAATAAGTGGATCCATATAACTGAAATTACAGGACAAACTTTCAATAAACTTGTAAGCAAAGAAGTAAATATTGAATGTGATTCATGCAAGTATATTGAAGATATACAAGAACAACAATGCTATAAATTTTACAGATACGGTCATAAAAAAGCAAATTGCACAGGTACCATTCTCTGTGGAAAATGCTCAGATTAGCATGATACAAAGCAATGCTCATCACAAGAATTAAAATGTACAAATTATTCATTCATAAGTAGTAAATATGGAGAAAATTTAAATATGTTACATGCTGCAAATGATGTAAATTGTCCGCAATATGTCAAGAGATGCAACAGATCAACAGATTAAAAGAGCAAGTTAAGTATAACGTAGTTAGTTTATGAAAAGTTAATGGAGATAGCAAATAATAATACAAACGTAAGTAACTATAGGATTTTATTTGCAAATATACACAGTTTACGTTACAAATTAAATGAACTACACATTCTCATAAACTCATGCAAACTGAAATCAGATATCATTACTCTAACAGAATAATGGTTATATTCATCTGAAAGCGTATATATAAATATTCATTTGTAGTCAGGATACTTTCAGTGGTGGGATGAAAATCGAGGTGGAGGGGTGGCTACTTTCCACTCGGATGATTTTCAGATAGAAACATTAGGTGAATCAATTTCCAATTGGGACATTTTACGGGATATAAAATGCTAAATTGTGATCCAAAAATTAACATTTATTTATTGCCCACCAAGTACAGATTTTAATGAAATAATACTATTAATAGATAATATAATGCTAAATAACAAAAATTCCATAATCATAGGCTTTGGCATAGATTTACTTCAAAACTCTCATGAAATAAACACATACAAAAATATGATAAATATGAATGGGTATTACATAGCAAATAAAATTCATGAAAAGCACGCAACAAGAGTACATTATAATGGAACTAAAACCATTGTTGATAATCTTATTACAAATATTGAGAAAACTATATATAATTTATAGATAACTGTAGAGGATAATTCGTTTTGGATTACAGATTACTCCATATTAATATTACACAACAAAAAAGGACAAAATGTAAAAGACAGTTACATAATAGATAATGAGAAATTCAGAAATTTGGTGTCTGAAAAAAATTAACACCGTAAATTCTTTTGATGAGCCAATATTACTTATCAATAAGAGTAAGGCACGTGCATCTAAAATAAACAAAATACGGATACGAGGAACAAATACATAGATTAATGATAAAATATTAGACAAAGACAAACATAAGAAATCCTCATATGACAATATGAAGAAATTGCCCCAAAACTTACATTTAAAAACTATTTATAATGAAGAAAAAATGGACTTAAGAAAACTTTGGAACACTATAAACACTCTTTTAAACCATAAAACAATAAAACCATCATTTAATAATATTAAAATTAATGGAATTAATTATAATAAATCAAGTGATACTACAAATCAATTAAATATCTACTTTTCAGATATTGGTAAAGCACTAAGTAATGAAGTGGCAGCAAAATGCAAAAATAAAGTAGTTATAGATATCAATATCATTCCCGCAGTAGCTTCTATGTTTATGTTGCCAGTCACTGAAGAAGAGGTACATTCAATTATTCTTACATCAGAAAATTCATGTCCTGGAACCGACGGAATTACGGCAGCGGACACTAAGGTAATTGCTGACATAACTACACAAAAATAACTATGTTTATTAACCAATGCTTGTAAACAGAAGAGTATCCAGACATCTTCAAACATTCTGTCATCATTCCGATAAATAAAGGTGGAAGCAAAGAAACTCCAAAAGATTACAGACCGATATCAGTACTAAGTACGTTTAATAAGATACTTGAGAAACTATTAAAGAAAAGACTTATTAAATATTTAGATAAATACCAACTAATTGACAAAAATCAATATGGATTTCAGAGTAAGAGTAATGTAACGGGCGGGTGCGTAGGGTGTAGTGAAAATCACCCTCCGTTGACGTACTGAATTAAAGCTCAGACAGCCACAGTAAGAATATAAATTAAAGTTATACTTACCTGTGTCACTACGCTGATCTGTGCTGACTGGAAGGGGTTGACGGGGTTGTTTCACAAATAATTAAATATTTTAAAATAATAATTATAATTAAAATTTAGAAAAAAACAATGTTACACACAAAAATAATATAAAGCAAAGAAATATAAAATATGTATTAAATTGAACAAAATTTCGTATGACTGTTCGCCTCCACGATCGGGCTGAGAATCACTCTCGTCCGTGGATACGAACATTTCCTAGGCTAGTTCAATTGACAACGTTGACACTTTTGCTGGTAATATTCCGCTTTTTTCCAATATTCTGCAAAAACACTGAGCGGAAGATCGCCAGCCGCATATCAGCGATTTGCAACAGTCACGGAGTTCATTCTATGAAAATACTAAATTACACAAATTTTGAGTTCACACACGTGGCTGTTACACTGCCTCCCCCTTTAAACTCGACTATAATAAAATAATTATAGTTGAGTCTAGCGAAGTCAATTGAACTACCCTTGGCTACGACTAAGCTAACTTACAACTACTAACATTCAGTTTAGGCTACGCGCTGTCGCAAAACGTCGGTGTTGGCTGGCGGACCAGTAGCGTACTGTGGTGGAGGGGCCGCAACCTGCTGCAAGCCTGGGTACAGGGATACTGATGAACCGATGTTGGGCATTGAAGTAGCTAGGGACTCCGTCGAGTTCATGGCCCCAGGTTCCCGTTGGTGTATCAGGTTCACCAGGTATCGGGTTGTCATGGCGTCCCACAGGCTGGCCAGGAAAAACCATCTACGTTGCGGTTGGTTATTGGCTGCTCTCCGCAAGCTGAAAAAATTCAGAACGACCGATGCGACGTACCTTAAGACGTGATAGAGAGTGTACAGGAGCATAAATACTGAGAATAAATTCCCAATACTGAGAATAAATTCCCAGGAATCCCCAAACTTCGGCAGCGGCACTCCAGGCCATCTTAGCAAATTCGTATTTACTAAACACATCGGGCAGATGGAAGTCCTGTCCATCGGTCCCTGCTCCAATCACTCGTCGCGTCATGATGTTTGTTAAGGCACGTCTCTCATTTGGGAAGAGCAGCGTTTGTTGAAATGCATCCATGTCTTGCTGGGTGTATACGCCATGGGCGCTAATAGGGGCGATCTTCGTCATCGGTACACTCTCACTAGGGTCGTTGGCGTCGAGGACCATGGGGTCTGGTTGTGTGCGACGCAGGTCCTGGTCTACCTCAAACCACTTACCCTCTAGGTGATACATAACTGCCAATTGGTTCCCACAGTCGACCTGCGTGCCATGATCTCGAATTATATGAGTAATGGGTGCCATAAATTTGCTCTCGTTCCACATCTGATAAATGATCTAAATTAAATTCATGCTGTTTGGTCGTATTCACGGTATTAATACTTTTAAAATTTTCTACATCTACTTTTAGTTGCTCTTCCGCTCCTATAGCTAAACCAATTGGTGTTCGATTTGCTATAACTACTTCTTTGTTATTTACATTTAAAATGTTAATAAATACTTTATTTTTTTCAAATTTTCGAAAAATTGTTCGAGCAACTAGAATACCGGGCATGTCGAGATCACGCGGCTCTACTACATATGTCATATCAGGCATTCGCATATCAAGTGCAAGTTCAATGACAGCGTTATGTCTCGCGGGAATTTTGACTGTGTCTCTAACACGTACAACAAAATTTTTATTTTCGTTAAGAGTGTCAGTAGACGCCGACTTATCACTATTTGTGATACGCGTCTGTACACTGCACTCTTCGGTCGGTGCTTTCAAATTTAAATTTGGCGGTACAGGATCCGAACATGGTTGATCACAATTTTGTTCATCAACAATACTGCAATTTACGTTATTTACTAATTGATCCTGGGTTCCAAATAAATTATTGAAGCCTACTACATTTCTACTCTTATCTTCTGCTTTGTCAGCAGAGATAACGTGTAAGTTCTCGCTTGCATTCTCACTGTTCCTTGAAAACTCTGACACAGATAAAACTTCGTTATTAATTTTGAATCGATTTTTTCCAAAATCGATGACTACTTTGTTTTGAACTAAAAAATCTACTCCGATCAGTCCGTCGGCCGGCAAATGCAGATCATCAGGACATACGATAAAACGATGTACTAAATTTCCGGAACCCACTACTAATTCGACACTAGTAACTCCATTACTAGTCAATTGGTTCCCAGAAACGTCTACTAATACATCATCTGAGGGTGAGATAGACAAATTTAGTTTTTCAGCTACACTACGTTTCAAAAGCGATACAGCAGCACCGGAATCTATGAGAAACGTATTTTCGATCTCGTTAATTTTGAATTTTACAAATTTTGTTTTATCTGTATCAGGGTCAGCGACCCGTGGAACAATGAAGCGACGTTGATTTAAACTGCCTGACGTTGGGTCGCGGTCGAGACAGTTTTCGCGTTTAAAGGACACGCTTTGTCATCTGCGCGATGACCAGCCTTAACACAGTTGTAACACAATACTTGCTTTGGTTTCGGACACTTCTTAGATAAGTGGTCAGTACTACCACAATTAAAGCAACGACCTCTCATATTGTGATATCGTTGGTCAATGCGTAAAACTGCGTTTTTCTTTGGCGGTGACTTTGGAAAAGAACGCACGGGTGTAGGTGTTGGTTTCGCGTTATGTTGTGAGTTACTGACCGCACGAACATGAGCCTTATGAGCATCTGCTTTCGTTTCTTTATATAAACGAGCTAAGACCTCCTCGCAGTGCTCCGCGTAAGGTAACGCCTCCTCTACAGTTTCAAAATGCCTAATTCTACTAATTTCGTTTGCCAATTTGGTATCAAGACCCTCAAAAAATTGTTTTACCATCATGGTCTCACGTTTTATGCGATTACGTAAACTCGTCATGTCATTGTCATCTGACGCCGGAAAAAGTTTAGCTGCCGCAATTTCTAATCGTAAAGCAAATTTTTGAATTGACTCATCCTTTTTTCTAAAAATTTTGAAAAAATCTTTTTCAGCTACCGCAAAATCGTGTTTTTTCCCAAAAAGTTTTACGAGCCATTCGCGCATTTCTTTCATGGTAGCCGGTCTCTTGTCTATAGGAAGTGAATAAAAACAATTTTGTGGTTCACCTTTTAATTTTAATTTTATTGCCGTAACTACCTGACTATCTGTCCATCTGTAACAGTCTGCCACAGTCGCAACGTTATCAAGGAAGGCTTCTAGGTCGGAACCACTGGAATAAGTGTCAATGCTTTTAAGGGCGGACATGGATGTAGGGTCTGTAAAAGCTTGCCTCGCTGATGGTGAACTAGTTTGGGCAGGTTGTTCGTTAGACAGTGGTGGAATGTACTGCTTAGTTTGCGGTACATTTGGAAGGTGGTATGAAAAATGTGCAAGGTGAATGTCTAATGGAGGTACACGTGATGGACCAGGCTGCGCGGTATAATAATATGGGTAATAAGGATGCATGGGGACATTAGTAACTGGAGGCGCGGTCGGATTCTCAGCTGTTGCCGTTGTTGTAGTGGTTGTAAATACTACTGTCGTGGGTGCAGGAGGGTTTGCTACAGTCGTCGTATTTGTCGTCGTGGGTGTATCGTTTGAGTCAACCATATTCACAGTTTTAGTCTTAAATTAATTCAGTCGATCACGTTGTCTAGTAAACCCTAATTAACCCTTTACTAGATCCTAACAGACTGCGCCAATTGTAACGGGCGGGTGCGTAGGGTGTAGTGAAAATCACCCTCCGTTGACGTACTGAATTAAAGCTCAGACAGCCACAGTAAGAATATAAATTAAAGTTATACTTACCTGTGTCACTACGCTGATCTGTGCTGACTCTGGAAGGGGTTGACGGGGTTGTTTCACAAATAATTAAATATTTTAAAATAATAATTATAATTAAAATTTAGAAAAAAATCAATGTTACACACAAAAATAATATAAAGCAAAGAAATATAAAATATGTATTAAATTGAACAAAATTTCGTATGACTGTTCGCCTCCACGATCGGGCTGAGAATCACTCTCGTCCGTGGATACGAACATTTCCTAGGCTAGTTCAATTGACAACGTTGACACTTTTGCTGGTAATATTCCGCTTTTTTCCAATATTCTGCAAAAACACTGAGCGGAAGATCGCCAGCCGCATGTCAGCGATTTGCAACAGTCACGGAGTTCATTCTATGAAAATACTGAATTACACAAATTTTGAGTTCACACACGTGGCTGTTACAGTAATACAGAAGCAGCTACCTTTGACTTTATTAATAAAATCTATACAAACTTAGACCATGGAAATTATATCACGGCAGTCTTTTTAGATCTTAAAAAGGTTTTCGACACTGTAGACCATTCTTTATTAATAAAATCCTTAGAAAACCATGGAATAAAAGGTAAGCAGCTAAGTAACAGATATGAATCGGTTAGAGTTAATGATGCGATTAGTGCTGAAATTAGAGTTATCAGTACCTCAAGGATAAGTGCTGGGACCTATTTTGTATTTACTGTACATAAATAACTTTAGCAGAATTAATCTCCAAGGAAAATGTATAATTTTTGTAGACGATGCCACATTAATTTACTCAGTAAAAGATGCCCAAATATTACAAGATAAAATAAACAATGATTTAGCTCTACTAGAAAATTGGCTACTCTACAATAAATTAATTACAGAAAAAAACTAATTCTGGCCTACAAAATATTAAATAATTTTCAAAAGCACCAATTTGTACTGAAGAAGAACAGAGATCTTCACAACTACGGCACAAGACAGCAAGAACTCCATTTACATGCAATTTGCAGTAATAAAGGAAAATTAACTTTCGAACATATTATATTGAAATTATTTAATAATTTACCACTACCCTTCAAATTGATGAAAACCTTAGGAACATTTAAAATGAAAATTAAAGAATATCTATGCACACCTACATCCATGTTCTTTTTACAAACTATGATGTAATTATTGTTCTTTACCCTTATACCAGTCTTAGACTGACTGGGTAAACAAATTTTCGTGAAAACTATTTCAAATCTGTATATTTTTTCTTAAGAAGAATCCATTGTATATATATATATATATATATATATATATATATATATATATATATATAGTGACGTAATTGATAAAAAAATTGACAAAAAATTTTTTGATGTGATTTTCTGAGGGAAAATCACGCGTCACACTTACTCGCAGCAGCTCGAGGGTTGGTCGTGGTTGCGCGAGGTCGAGGGTTCCTAAAAGGTGGTTGAGCAGGGATGAAATGATGTGCGCCAGTGATATCGGGTTAAGAGAAGACAACAACTCAAAAGAAGTAAAATTGAAGTTTTATTTAAAATCGCAAATTTTGTTTTTAAGATAAATTTTAATTAAAGTTATTAATTGCAAAAAAAAACAACCCAAATAAATATGGTCGTACACACCTGATAGAAGACCTGATTCGGGGTTACTAAAAATGATGGATCCTAGAGATGAGTGGGCCGCTGGAGGGGAGAAACCGGTCGCACGGCGTCGTGGTACGTCCGAACTAACTGCCTCGCTGATGACGGCTACGATCTACCAAGTCCGCCTCGCTGAATATGCCGACACGTTGTCCAGCTCTCGTCAGAGCAGGGTCACGCTGATGGTGATGTTAAAACTACGCAGGGCGGCATCCAAAGGCTCGTGGGGCTTAGGCGTAGGGGTGATCGCTCTTAGTCTTGTGAATGGCACTTTCAGGCAGCGAGTGGATATAGCTTGCGGAAGCGGTCTCTCGTCTCAATGTGAACTTTGCGGAGATGATTCCCCGCCCCAGCGATCCAAACAACTCAGGACCGGGACGTTGAAAAATCATAAAAAAGACCATAAATTTTAGGCGTTGCTACAAAAGAATTTAGTACAAAAATACAAAAAAAATCGTATTTACAATAATCGTAATAGCAAAAATATTTCTGATAAAAATGTGAAAGTACTTGTCAAAAATAATTTTCTTTTTTAAAACTGTGCACAAAAAAAAAAACAAGAAAACAGCTGGCCAAGCTGTAGTGGACAGTGAGAGAGGAGATTAGAACAAGATATGGTTTTATGGTTAGTAAAATGATTGAGCTCTAGCTTTAAGAGAAGTTTCTCTAGTCGGCGGAATTTTATAGTAACAAAATTATTAATCTAGGTAGCCCAACAATTACTAGATAAAATTTAAGATAAATAAACGGCTTACCCAGAAGTCAAAAATACTTTTAGATAGTTTAAGATAAGCTCGTAAAAACTTGACGAGCAACAATACAACCTTGTTACTGTGACGTCGAATCAGCGGTAGCCACGGCTGCAACTCCGCCGTATAAGTTAGCTAACGTGCTGTATAAAAATGTTGTAAAATTGAATAACAAATTTGTTATATGATCCCAAAAACCTATTAAAGAATTTATGTAAATTTCCCAAACAATTTTATCCAAAATTGTAAAAAAAATAGATAAATTTAGAGATAAATTTTTGGACAAAAATTATTGTACAAAAAAATATAATTTATATAAATTTGAACAATGAAAAAAGAACATGACAAATAGCCAATTTTTAATCCCATTCAAAATATTAAACCCCGAAAAATACATAAAAATAAAGCGATACGGAATTACTATAGGTATGGTGTACTCACAAAAATTGAATGCGCCAACCTCGGCGCCACGACCGTGTCTTAGAAGGTTGCCAAGAACACAAAAAGTTAAGCAGAATATTACGAAACAAAAAGGGAATTTAAAGCAAAAGTGAAAGCGTTAAACGCTGGAGACCGGTGAACCGTACTGGTTATTGGTTCAGCATAAAAAGGAATAGTTAAACAGAAAAACTATTATCGCCTCGTATTACAAAAAAAAAACCTTAATTTTGAATAACCATAAGCCGAATGTGAGGCGATGCCCGTTCGGGTTTTTCCCGTGCCGCTACTGCATGCGCTGACGGTGTATGTAAAATTTTGACAAACAACTGATATGAACAAAAAAAATATAATTGAAACTTACCCAATCAGATGTAGAACTAGCCAAATAAATGAATAAAAGATAACAAAAGTGTATCATAACACCGATGATACAAGATAAAGATAATAGCACTGCAAAATTTGGAAAAAAATCAATCAGCACACAAGTAGTCTGCGGCACGCCAAACACACGTATGAATCGACAACATGTCTCGTGTACGCGTACGTGTTCCGTTTACGCGGAAACACCCAAAAATCAAGTTGAACACTAAGATTTAAAAAAACCCTCGTAACGATTTTTTGAAATCGTTACTATATATATATATATATATATATATATATATATATATATATTGTAAATAAATAAATAAATAAAATAAAAATAAATAAATGAATATATTATCACGGCATATTACCCATTTCTGGGTGTGCCAATCTGCTTTATCGCAGATATCAGTAATGATGATGACATATTTGTACCGTGCGGGCGCTTACCAGGCGTCACCTCACGGGCACTCATTGCTGGCGTGGAGAGGGGTCACTTTTGCGGCATTTAAAATTTGAAATATTTGGCGCCGGTCGGGATCGAACCCGGTACCCCCAGGTTCGCGACCAGACACTCAGGCACGAGGCCACGGGACCCCATAAAATAAAATAAATAAATAATATTACAATTCGCAAATTTTAACAAAGAATTTATATTAATTAACAGACGCATCAGATTATGCATTAGGAACAGTACAAAAAAATGAAAACGGCCATTGCATATTTCTCAAAAACACTTAATAGCGCAGAACAAAATTACAACACAATAGAAAAATAATTATTAGCAATAGTCCAATCCTCAAAAACTTCAGAACGTATCTATATGGTGGAAAATTCGTTATGACCACAAACAGTTATTATGGTTATTTAATATGAAAAATCAAATAAAATATGTATGAGTAATACCCAATACCTTAAGTTAAGTAATTGTTAAAATAACATTATTAATAATCAAAAGATTAATGACAGCGATTATAATCAACTTCAACTAGACAATACTTTTGAACAAATTCAAAATACAAACGATCTAATTATCATTAGTCCTCAAAAAGAAAAAAATGAGAAATAAATAGAAATACGTTCAGTATAAAAAACCAATCGTATAAAGAATTACAATTCATTAACATTAATTTGGAAAATAACCAATTAAAAATCAATGGAACTATTAATTTAAACAAAATTAATAGATATAAAAAACTTCAAAAAAACTACATTTAATAAAAACTATTAACTTATAAGAATCCAATCATCATTCTAATATATATATATAGGGTTTACTTCGCAAATAATTCAGTAAAATGTATTTAATGCTTCTAATATTTATTGTACTGAAATTATTACAAAATAAACTGAAAATCACCCTCATTCTCAAAAATTAATTTATAGAATACCTTAATAACGCTAAATGGCACAATTTTGATATTATCAGCAACAAACTGTATTTTTCCTAACGTTGTCATTTTTTATTCTTCTTATTTATTCTTTTTTCTTCTTTAATTCTTATTTCTTCTTTTGCTCTTCGTCTTTTCAGTATCTTCTGCTGCTGAGAATGAAACTGCTGGCACCTCTTTTGTTCTTCTTATTTCTTCTTTTTTTCTTCTTTAATTCTTTTTTCTTCTTTTGCTCTTTGTCTTTTCAGTGTCTGCTTCTTATCGCTGTACGTTCACTCGAACGTTCACCAAACATAAACACTGACACTATTTCATTAAAACTGTTTTCGTTGTATTTATTCCTGTCAAAATAATTTAATCTTCTCTCTATCCCGGGCAAGCCCCCAAATTATGCAGGGTTTACTTCGCAAATAATTCAGTAAAATGTATTTAATGTTTCTAATATTTATTGTACTGAAATTATTACAAAATAAACTGAAAATGTAATAGAGAGACAGATTAATATTTTGACAAGAACAACTCTCGACTGTCTATCTTCTGCCCCCGAGTCATTTGGTCGTCCCGCGCTCAGGTCGATCACTCTTATTTCAACCCTGACCCTACATCTCGGCCATCCTGCATTTCATCCGGCTCGGTTGAGTTCTGCATTTCTTCCTTCTCACCCGGACATCACGGCTTCATGTAGTCGACAGCAACGGAAGTTTGGTTGGGTTTCTCGGTTGCCCCCATTTTGGTTACTTCGTAACGGTTGAATCCCTTGTTTTTTTTTCTATTCGGTACGGACCTAGAAACTTAGACAAAATTTTAGCATTGGGTGTAAATTGCGTTCGTTAAATGGCGACTGAGTCACCAATTTTATATCCTGGAAACTGTTTTCTTCTTTTATTGAAAATTTTCCGAATTTCTTGCTGCATCTTCATGTTTTGTTTTTTCACGTCTTGTCGTGGGTCTTTTCGCTCTTCTTCAAATTGTCGAACACACCCTTCATTGTTTTCTTTCTTTTACTTGTCTTTTTTCTTGCTCTTATTTCTCTTGATTTTGCCCAATTTACTACCAGGGCATTCTTTTTCGTTAAAGTCTGTTTGCTTGTTCTTTACTACTTCTTTTTCGAATTTAATAATCTTTTCATCTCCAGCTTTCTTTACCTGCTTTACTTCCTTGACCACTTCTTTCGGCTTCTTCTCTTCTTTGATAGGTTTTACTTCTTTAATTTCTTTGACTTCTGCTTTTTTTCTCTTCCTTCGGAGGTTTAACTTCTTTAATTTCTTTGTCTTCTTTAACCTCTTCAATTTGTTTGTCAACTTCTTTCTTCTCCGGTATTAACAATCTTCTGGGGTGTTGGTAAATTGGACTGTCTTCTGTGAAGATAATTCTTGTTTGTATTTCTGTACTCTTCGAATTTTTCGGTTGGTAGTTTTTTATCATCTTCTTGACTTCATTGGGCAATCCTGCTGTTTCGGCATTTTCATTCTTTTTGTATTGCAAGCAGATAATTTTTTTCTTGGTAATGTTCTTCTCTGACTTTTACGATCTTCACACCTTATTTGTCTATTGTCACTTGTGCTTGATTTAATAATTCTCGACCAATTATTAAACCAAAGGGGATTACATCATCTTTTACTACGTAAATTTTTGTGTAAAATTCTTCGTCTTCAATTTTTACTGTTGTAGTAAAATTTCCAATGGTACTTGCCTTACTATTTGTACCTATACCGTGCAGGATAGTGGTTTTATTTTCTATGGGAATTTTTAGATTCATAAATTCTTCAATTTTGATTACGTTAATTTCGCTTCCGGTGTCTATCAATGAATTTATTTTATGATTCCCAATAGTTACCGTTTTGCACATATTATTCCTTATATTGGATTTATTGACGTACATTATTTTTCTATCGCAGTTTTCAATCTCACTCTGTTCTTTCTTCACTGGACACTTCGTAGCGATGTGACCGAATTGGTTACAGTTGAAGCATTTCATGCCTAACTGTTTTGATTTGCAATCAGTCCTTTTGTGGCCTTCTTTTCCGCAATTAAAACAGCGTAAAATCTTTTTGTCTTCTAGCCTACTGCCCTTTCTGTTATTTTCAATTTTTTGCGTAGTGTAGGTTGTTTTCTTATTTACTGACATTGATGACTTCCTGTCAAATTTTGTTTTAATTTCATCATAAATTTTTAATTTTCTTTTAAATTCGTCCATATTAGTTGCACCGTGTAAAATTATTTTGCTGTTCATGTCATCCACTATTCCATCAATTACATAATGGAACAATGCTTCCATTTCAATGTTACCTCTGCTAGCTAACTCTTTCATTGTTAAGAAATATTCTTGAATAGTTTCATTTCTTTTCATCTTTCTATTTGTTAAGAGATGGTGAAGCTCAGCACTATTTAACCTCAATGAAAATTCTTTTAACAGTCTTTGCTTTAATACAGACCAGGATATGATTCCTGTCTCACTTTGGATGAACAATTTAGCCAGGCCTCTTAATGACTATTTAGCAAAAAGTGTGTAACTCACCCCATCCCAGTAGATTTGACAAATATTCAAAGTCGTTTATCCATTTCTCGACTGGGTACGCGTCGCTGCCGTCGAATGTACGTACTGAATCTTCGACATCTCTAAAGTTCATTGCAAACGTTGATGGTCTTCTTACTTCCGATGAACATGAAGCTGCTTGAGAAAGTTTTCTTCTTCTTCTTCTCCTTCTTCTTCTTCGGCCTCATTTTCTTCTTTCAGTAATCGAAAATTCATTAACTTCGCACAAATTCCTTTTATTATTTGGTCTTTTGAGGCATTGTAATTAACGCGTAGTATATTTGAAATACTAGTCAAGTCGGCTAGTGAGACATTTTTGTTTATGAATTCTGTTTTCTTAATATATTCGTCCGTATTCTCGCCAAATGTAAATCCAGTAAATTCACGTATTTTTCTTCTGTTTCACTCGAACGTTCACCAAACATAAACACTGACACTATTTCACTAAAACTGTTTTCGTTGTATTTATTCCTGTCAAAATCATTTAATCTTCTCTCTATCCCGGGGAAGCCACCAAATTATGTAGGGTTTACTCCGCAAATAATTCAGTAAAATGTATTTAATGCTTCTAATATTTATTGTACTGAAATTATTACAAAATAAACTGAAAATTTAACAGAGAGACAGATTAATATTTTGACAAGAACAACACTCGACTGTCTATCTTCTACCCCCGAGTCACTTGATCGTCCCGCGCTCGGGTCGACCACTCTCATTTCAACCCTGACCCTACACACACACACACACACACACATATATATATATATATATATATACAGGGTGTCTCAAGGACGAGCTTACGCTATCTATATTTTAAATACTAATTTAACAAAATTTGGTATCTAGGGGTTATCCAACATGCCCGTTTTAACTAAAATATTTTCAAAGCAGTAGCACTTCCGGTTTGACCGGAAACTGACCTCAACTTTCTTATTTCAAATGGAATACGCTATATTTTATTTTACCATTGAATGCAGCGGAAAATTTTACTATGAAGCAATAAAAACATTTTACTCATGATCAACTACTTCCGGCGTTATTCAACTTTTTCTGGTTTTTTGTATGAAATCAGGCACATTTTCAAAATTCTGTATATCGGGAACGAGATCGAATTTTTATAATTTGAAGAAAGCCTTTTATAAAGGAGACTTTAAGCTACATTATCCATAGAAGAATCCTCGATTATTTATAAAAATGTGACGGGTACGTTACACCAAAATTATAGTTGACAAACTTCAAAAAAGACAATTTTTTTAAATGGAACCCCCCCCCCCCTTTTTATTACATAAATGTGTACTACGACAAAAAATAAGGGTACTTTATGTAACATGTCCTATGGTTGATAGAATTTCAGTAAATTAGAAAAACATGTAATCTGGGTATAATTATTTTATTAATACGTATTTATTCTATGGCTATTGTGGGGTGGAGCGCCATCATGCTGGTACCATATTAAATTCCTTTGATCCAACGGTAAATTGTCTAAGAAATCAAGTAGATGAGTTTGTAAAAACTAACATTGTTTTTCCATGGCTTACTTATCCGTATTAAAAAAATAATTATACCCAGATTACATGTTTTTCTAATTTACTGAAATTCTATCAACTTTCAACATAGGACATGTTACATAAAGTACCCTGATTTTTTGTCGTAGTACACATTTATGTAATAAAAAAGGGGGGGTTCTATTTAAAAAAATTGTCTTTTTTGAAGTTTGTCAACTGTAATTTTGGTGTAACGTACCCGTCACATTTTTATAAATAATCGAGGATTCTTCTATGGATAATGTAGCTTAAGGTCTCCTTTATAAAAGGCTTTTTTCAGATTATAAAAATTCAATCGCGTTCCCGATATACAGAGTTTTGAAAATGTGCCGGATATCAGACAAAAAATCAAAAAAAGTTGAATAACGCCGGAAGTAGTTGATCATGAGTAAAATGTTTTTATTGCTTCATATGTAAAATTTTCCGCTGCATTCAATGGTAAAATAAAATATAGCGATTTTGGTAGAACGAACTCGAAGTAGCAACACGTGCTTGTGTTATTGGGAAAACATTTTTTGATCAAAAACGAAATTATAATTAGCAAAAAAAAATAAAAATAGTAAAGATTATTGCTCTTCTCACTCCGCATTAAAAACTGAGTGCAGTAAGAAGGTCAGTGTAAAGAGTAACACGTATATTTATAATAACTAACTAACTATAACCTCAAAAATGGAAGTGGATACGATAAACTCAATCCATGAACAGCTAAAGAAATTAGAAAAGTTAGATTACTACATTTAAAACCAAAACTGAAGATCTGGAAGAAAAATATAATAACCTGCAAACCCAAATTAACAAACAAAACAAAATAATACAAAACTTAGAATACCAGTTAAAAAAAAGAAATCTTATTGTCACAGGCCTAAATACTACAGGGAAAAAGATCCATGATGTTTTTAAAATATTTACTGAATTCTCGTGCACACATCTCAATGTGGAAATCAACAATAACGATATAGAAGAACTTCGCCTACTGGATAATAAAGAAAGCGAAAGAAGAAGAATTCTAGTAACTCTCAAGTCAATCAGTTTGAGAAATCAATTGTTCCGTAACAGATATAAGCTCAAAGGTAAAAATTTATACTTAAACGAAGATTTGACAACGCAGGCATGGCAAGAAAAGAAGGAATTATTAAACAGGAAAAGAATAAACCAAGAAAATGGCATTCCTTGCAAAATCATTGGCAATAATCTGGTAATACTGGACGATAATAACGACCCCAAAAATGAAAAAAAAACGTGGAAGACCTAAGGAGTCACCTAATGCCCCAAAACAACTGCGTGCAAAAAGAAAGGAAGACCCAGGTACTGCCCAGTCCAACAACAATTCGACCATGGACCTACCGTTGAACAAAGAGTCAGCGGATTTACAAAACGGGCATAACTTTCGTGAACAATACCACCCACTCAACGCAGCCGAAAAACAACAATAAAAATTTGTACAGGGAATCAGACATAGATAAGTTAAGTTATAAAAAAATTTGTAATTATACTAAAGTTAAAAATTATGTTAATATCTGTTTTTGGAATGTTTCAGGGATAAATAATATTTACTCTATAAATTGTGAGTCAGCGCAGAAGCTCCTGGAAGCAGAGATTATTTGTTTTTGTGATACTTGGAACCAAGTAGAAATAAAAGTACTCCCAGAATTTTTAAAAAATTATTCAAACATTTTCTATAGTTTTGCCATAAAGGAAAAACAAAAAGGTCGACCTAGTGGTGGTATAATAATTTTGGTTAAAAATAATATATTCAAAGAAATTACAATACTAAAGATAACAAACCTATGGATCGCTATGAAGGTAAATATTGAAAATCGTATTATAATTTTATGCTGTTTCTATTTGAACCCTACTTTGTGCAATAAAACTTGTATAAATTTAGTATCCGAACTAATCGATTCAATTTGGGCATTGCACAGTGAACAAGAAATTATTTTTATTGGTGATTTCAATGCTAAAATAGGTCTGCTAAACCAATTAGAAGACGAAAATATTTTTTCTAACCCAAACGTGATGGAAAGAAGAACGACAATGATTAGCAAAACAGATGGAAGAGGTACAATGTTAGTAGATCTAATGGAAAGCGCAGGTTTGTTTGCTCTTAATGGGAGAACCAAAGGAGACATGCCAGGTAAAGCTACATTTATAAGCCATAGGGGACAAAGCATTATAGATCTTGCATGGGTCAATTTAAGATTAGCTGAACAAAAAATATCCAAGTTTGAGATTTACCCCTCTCTCAGTAGTACGGGACATAGTATAATACAAGTACAATTTCATATTGACACTATTCATAACAATAATATTGAATTACCAAGTACAAGTAACTGCTCGTACATAACGAAATTTAAATTCGATGCAAGTAATGCCGCACTCTATTCAAAATTAATGAATGATCATCATTCAGTATATTTAAACTCAAATAATTCAGATGAACTATATAAAAACCTAATTTATACGATAAAAGAGTGTAGTGTCGATTCAGGCATGCTAAAAGTTAATAAAATTAAACCTCAATCAGCCTTTAATAACCGTACAGTTGAATCAAAACCTTGGTTCAATCATGCTTGCAAAACTTATAAATCACAAGCAGCAAAAGATTTGTTAAAGTATAAAAGAAACCCCTCCAAAGATAACTTAGAAATTTTTTTGAGTAGTAAAAAACGGTATAAAAATAAAGCATATTTTTGCAAAAAAAAATATCAATCAGATATTGTAAATTCTTTAGCCAACATTAAAAACAGCAGAGAATTTTGGCTTACCATTCGAAACCTGTCCCACAGGAAAACATATGATAGTAAGTTATCGGCTCAAGATTGGGAACAGTTTTTTAAATTCATGAATACAAATAAAATGTTTCCATTATATAAAAATTACTATGGCTGTCTGCACCCCTATTTAGACAATGGTATAACTTTAGAAGAACTAAATTTAAGTTTAATGAGTTTTAAATCGAATAAACTGCAGGCAGTGATGGGTTAAATTACGAATTTTATAAGTGGTTACCAGATAACTGGGTTCATTACACATTAAATTTATTTAATAATATTTTTCAATACGAATCGCTGCCAACGGAATGGTCTAAAATTGAAATGCGCATGATCTATAAAAAAGGAGATCCTAATGAACCCCTGAATTATCGTGGAATTGCGTTAGTCAATAATTTATGCAAAGTATTCACTCAGATTATTTATTCAAGACTACAAAATTGGGTCGAAAATAACATGTTAGAGGAGAATCAGTGTGGATTTCAGAAGGGAAGAGGAACTTTGGACAATATTTTCTGCCTCAATGCCTTATCATATTTACAATTGAGACTTAAAAAGGGAAAAATGTTTGCAGCATTCATTGCCTATAAGCGAGCTTTCGATTCTATAAATCACTCAAAATTATGGGATAAGTTATATGGTTTTGGTATAAGTTGCAAACTCATAAGAATAATTCAGAATCTCTACCGTATTGCTAACATTTCAATTAAATTAGATGGTAATCACCCCAATACTAAACAAACTGCCCTCGGAGAAGGAGTACTGCAAGGCGAAATATTAAGTCCAATATTATTTGCAATATTTATTAATGATCTTGAACATTATTTGAGAAGTAATAATCAAAGAGGTATAAACGTAGATGGTTATAATGATATCATAATGCTGGCCTATGCGGACGATATTGTCATGTTCAGCGACTCGCCTGTTTCCCTGCAACAAAAACTAAATTTGTTGGAACAATTTTCCGATAATAACGACCTAACAGTTAATATACCTAAAACTAAAATTCTACCATTTTACAAAGGAAGAAAATTGCAACTACCAGAATTTAAATATAAAAATACTACAATTGAAGTAGTCCAAAATTTTTGCTAGCTAGGGGTGACTTTCTCCTCATCCGGTAAATTTCATAAAAACATTTGCCAAGTTGAGAAAAAAGCAACACTTGCATCGGCAAAATGTAACAATTTATTAATTAAAGGTAAATCTCAAACTTGGTCGGAAAAACAAAAATTACTAAATACTGTCATTAACGCAACAGTCTTATATGGCTCTGAAATCTGGGGGTTAAAATATGTTGAAAATCTAGATAAATCACAAACAAAATTTATCAAATTAATGTTAAAATGCTCTCGAACCACACCGAATTATATGCTCAGGCTAGAAACCGGAACTAACCATATATTAACAAAAATATTGAAAAGAAGGCTAAATTGGTACCACAAAGTATACAATACAAACAACAACAGATATCCGAAAATTATATTAAATAGACTAATTTACCTGGAAGATCAAACAGGCAAAAATGAACTCAATTGGTTCTCCCAGTTAAAAGCTATCATCAACGAGTATAATTTATCTGAGTTTTGGAGCCTTAATATAAAAAAAAAAAACTGATATTAAAATGATAACTGAAAAAATAAATGATATCTGTACTAGCAGAGACTGGAATAGATTAAAAAACGGTTCTTATAATGAATATTATAAAACAATTAAAAATGAGCCTAACACAGAAGCGTACTTACTAGAAAAAATTCCCATTATTAAAACTCGATTGATTGCTTGTCTAAGAATGTCAAATAAAATCATAGTTACGATACCACTCAATAGTATAAAATACGAGTGGTACACTAATGAGATTTGCTCTATCTGTAACCTCAACAAAGAGGAAACTTTAGAACATTTCCTTCTGCAATGCCCAATTTACAAACCGTATAGAGATTTTTATCTCACCAAATATTTGTCTTCAACAGATCCAAATATATTTGTGATATTTACTGACTGTCGCCGACTGAAAAGTAGGCATAGAATGTCGCCGACTGAAAAGTAGGCATATATATAAAAAAAAAGAATATAGAACAATTTTTTTTGTGTGTGAATTGAAACTGTCATTATAAAAATAAATAAAAATATATTTAATACTGACTATCTTTAATAAATCGCATCGAGCCGGATCTATAATTATTCTATTTATAGGTAAATATAGTTAATTACCAACATATAAGTGGTCCTTCGAGTTTAAAGCAACAGAGCTGTGGAAAAACGTCTATAATTATGTCGAAAGTAAATTCAGCAAAGTCCTTTTCTGAAGACGCAGTCGCTACCAGATGTAGTGAACGAGTTAATAAAGGAGTACCTCCGCGGCGATTTGGTGATGAAGAAAAAGAAAAATTTGAATCTAAAAAGTCAAATAAGCCAAAGTCAACAAAGTCTAATAACACAGGAGTAACGAGAATGAGTGAAAGCACAGCTAATCGTAGAAGATTAGAAGCGAAGTTAAAAGCTGAAAAAGAAATAAGAGAATTAGAAGCCGCGGAAGCTGAACGCAAAAAGAAAATTATACAATTGCAACTAGAAGTAGAAAATGCAAGAATTGAAGAAGAAATTAATGAAATAGAAGAAAATGAGTCCCTCGACAGCGTACAAGATATAAATGAAGATGAACAAATCAAAAAAGCTACAAAAGAATGGGTCGAAAACATAAATAGAAATTTAGAACATTCAACAAACAATAAATTGAAAACCGAAGAAGAGATCCCTGTACCTTCTGACGTTACCGCTGCATTAGTGAATGCAGTAAATGCACTTGCAACACAACAAAAACAACCACATATTGATATAAGTAGATTTATGGCGAGACAAGTGAATAATATTAATTTACCATATTTTTTGGGAAATCCAGAAGACTGGCCCGCATTTATTTCTGAATTTAAAGAAAGTACAGAAACTTGTGGGCTCACCGCACGAGAAAACATAGTTAGACTAAGAAAATGTTTAAAGGGAGAAGCAATGAATGCAGTGAAAGGACTTTTGATTAATCCTGAAGGTGTTGATGAAGTAATTAAAACATTAGAGTCACGTTTTGGAAGGCCTGAGAAAATTTTGAGAAGTTTATTACAAGAAATAAGAAGCATGCCACTTATCAAAGAAAATAATTTAGAACCTATGATGAAACTTGCTAGTTCGGTAAAACAACTAGTTGTAAATTTAGAATTATTAAATTTACATGATCAGTTACCAAATATGCAAACAATAGAAGAAATTATTTTGAAGCTTCCTTGCAGTTGGCAGATTGAATGGGCAAGATTTTGTAGTAGAGAAACTGGTAAAACATTTAATCTTAAAGATTTGTCAGATTGGTTGACTGAAGAATCATTAATTATTAGTAAAACTTTAAAGTCAACTGAGTTTAAGAAAAAAGAAAATTTTCTTTCAAAACCGAAGAAAGAAACAACAATGACAACAAAAGCAACAGAACAACGAACTTGTATATATTGTAAAAAACCAAATCATGGTTTGTACAAATGTAGGATATTTGAAAAGTAAGCAAACGATGAAAAATGGAAATTTGTAAGAAATAATAATTTATGTTTTATTTGTTTGCAATTGGGACATAGGATAAATAATTGTTGGAAAGCGAACAAAATATGTGGTGTAAATAGTTGCGACAGGTATCATAATAAAATACTACATCGTCTCGAAAATGAATTCAAAAAATGAAAATGATAAAACTAAATTAATACATGCTGAAGAAAATGTACAAGAAAAGGTGAACCTTACTACTTCACACAATCCATTATGCGCCAGACATTGTAAGAAAATATTATTAAAAGTAGCACCTATAGTTCTAAAAGGACAAAAAGAAGAAATTCATACATATGCGTTACTTGACGAAGCCTCATCTGTTAGTTTAATTCACAAGAAAATAGCAGATAAACTTGGATTATCTGGACCTTCTTCTGTGTTAAGAATTCAATGGACTAATAATGAAAATACACAAGAATTAATTTCTAAAGCTGTAAAATGTAAAATAAGAGGAGAAAAGTGTGATAAAGAATACAATTTATTCAATTTGAGAACTGTAGACAATTTAGATTTACCTACACAAACTGTCAATGTCAAACGGTTTGGTAAACAATGGACTTACTTGCAGAATGAAAATATTGTTTCGTATGAAGATGCAAAACCATTAGTTCTTATTGGACAAGACCACTGGGAGCTCATCATAAGCAGACAAATAATTCAAGGTCCAAAGAATGCTCCAGCATTGTCACGAACAAATTTAGGATGGATAGTACATGGAAGAATTGATAGAAAAAGTCAACAAGATGATAGAGTATTGTTTATAAAACATACAGAAAACGATTTATTGCATAACTTAATGAAAGAAACATTCAATATAGAAAATTTTGGAGTTGTATCACCAAGTAAGCAGAGACAATCAAGAGAGGACGAGAAAGCAGTTGAAATTATGAAACGAACATCCAGAAAAATAAATGATAGATGGGAAATAGGCCTTCTTTGGAAAGAAGAAAATGTCAATTTACCAGAAAGTAAAACAAATGCTTTCAGCAGATTGAGATGTATGGAAAGAAAAATGGATCGCGATTCTAATTTTGCTAAAAGATATTGTGAGAAAATTAAAGAATACGAAGATAAGAATTATGCAAGAAAATTAACAATAGAAGAAAGTATCATAGAGCCTCCTCATACTTGGTACCTTCCACATTTCGGCGTGATTAATCCAAACAAACCAGAGAAATTAAGATTTGTCTTTGATGCAGCAGCTAAAAGTAATGGTATTTCATTAAATGATACATTATTAAAAGGTCCTGATTTAATGACAACTCTAATCAGTACATTGTTTAATTTTCGGCAAAAAGAAATTGCTTTCGCTGCTGATATAAAAGAAATGTTTCATCATGTGCCAATAAGAAAGGAAGACCAGGATGGACAAAGATTTTTATGGCGAGGAATGGACAGACAACGTGATCCCGATGTATATGTCATGCAAGCGATGATATTTGGTGCCGTGTCATCTCCCTATTGTGCACAATACGTGAAGAATATGAATGCAGAAGAATATGCGAAAATTTGGCCAAGAGCATATGAAGGGATAAGATATCATTATGTGGATGATTACTTAGACTCTACTAATACTGGGGAGGAAGCTATTGAATTAATCAAACAAGTATTGGAAATTCATAAAAATGGCGGATTTGAGTTAAGAAATTGGATTTGTAACTCGGAAAATGTAAAAGAAAGTATACCTGAACACCTACGTACAGAAGTAAAAAAGTTTGATGTACATAAAACTTCAGAAACATGCATTGACAAAATACTGGGACTTTACTGGAACTCAAAAGACGATGTTCTTCAGTTTTCAACTAACTTTCATCGCATAGATCAAGAATTAATCAATGGGAAAAAGCTTCCAACAAAACGAGAGGTTTTAAAAATATTAATGTCTTTGTATGATCCTTTGGGTTTAATTATTCATTATACCATACAAGGAAGAATAATTGTTCAAGATGTGTGGAGGAGTAATTGTGAATGGGATGATATAATTGATGAATCATTAGGAAAAAAGTGGTTGAAATGGTTAAAAAATATTCATGCAATTAAAAATTTGAAAATAGAACGACCTTATTGTAAAAATATTATACAAGCAAGAAATATTCAACTACATGTATTTTCAGATGCCAGCCAACAGGCATTTGCAGCAGTTGCTTATATAAGAATAAAAACAAAGAACGAAGTAACGGTAAATCTTATAATGTCAAAAGCTCGTGTTACTCCTTTGAAAGGTCTTACAATTCCACGTGCTGAATTACAAGGGGCTGTACTAGCTAGTCGATTAGCTAAAATAATAATAAAAGAACACACTATTAAATTTGAGTCAATAACCTTTTGGACAGATGCTCAAACTGTTTTAAAATGGTTAAAATCAGAAGCAAGACACCCTACTTTTATCGCACATAGAATTGGAGAAATTTTAGAAACAACAGACTGCCGACAGTGGAGATGGGTTCCCTCAAAGGAGAATGTAGCTGATGAAGCTACGCGGGATGATAAAGAACCAGATTTAACTTCCAATAGTAGATGGCTAAATGGACCAAGTTTTTTAAAGTTTGAAGAAAATTTTTGGCCAGATACGAAAGAAGAATTTGAAAATGAAAATAAGAAAAATGAAGAAATGGAAGCAATTTTGAATATAAATGAACAAACATCGATTATTGATGTATCGCGCTTTTCTAGATACGAACGTCTATGGCGCTGTATGGCTTGGATATTTCGGAGTCTGAAAAAGTTTAAAAAATTACCAATAAAACAAGTTACATTATCTGTTGAAGAATTGAATGAGGCTGAAAGAAAATTATTCAAAATTATTCAAATAGAAAGTTACCCCACAGAATACAATGATCTTGTTAAAGGTAAAGTAATAAAATTTAATTCTAAAATAATAAGTTTATCACCGTTCAAAGATGATTTAATAAGGATGAGAGGAAGAACTAATAGTTCTGAAAATTTATTAGCTGATACAAAAAAACCTATAATTTTGGATTCGGCTCATCCAATAACACAACTTTTAGTGGAGTATTACCATCGAAAATTCGGACATATCGGACAAGAAACTGTATTAAGCGAAGTACGAAAAAAATTTTGGATTCCAAAGGCAAGACGTTTGATTAAAAAGATAAAAATGAATTGTAATCATTGCAAAATAAAAAATTCTAAACTAAGGGCACCAGTGATGGGTGATTTACCGAAATGCAGACTTATAAGTCATGTAAAACCATTTACGTTTACGGGAATTGATTATTTTGGACCGTTAGAAGTAACTGTTGCACGAAAAAGACAAAAACGGTACGGAGTTTTATTTACATGCCTGACAATTAGAGCAGTACATATTGAAATTGCAACTGATCTGACTACAAATTCAACGATAAATTCAATTCGCCGATTTATAGCTAGAAGAGGAACTCCGAAAGAAATTTACAGTGATAATGGTACTAATTTACGTGGTGCATGTGCAGAATTAAAACAATCATTGAAAGAACTAAACCAAAGTCAAATTTCCGATATGATGACAATACAAGGAATAAAATTGAACTTTATTCCTCCATTAGCTCCACATATGGGGGGAAGCTGGGAAAGAATGGTGCGAAGTGTGAAGAAAGCTCTTATGACCATTCTTAAATGTAAAGCTCCTAAAGAAGAAGTGTTACATACATTACTTTGTGAAGCAGAAGATATAGTTAATTCTCGACCAATTACTCGTGTTTCAGAAGACCCAGAAGATTTTAATGCTTTAACTCCAAATCATCTTCTGAAAGGAGTAGCTGCAGAAGTAGCACCAGGAATATTTACGAAATCAGATCAATATTTAAATTCATGGCGGACAGCGCAAAATCTAGCAGACGAATTTTGGAAACGATGGATTAGAGAGTATCTACCATCATTAAATCAAAGAAGTAAATTGTTTAAAGATAATAAAAACGTTCAAGTTAATGACATGGTTCTACTATTAGAAGAAAATATGTTCAGGAACGAATGGAAGAAGGGAATCATTACAAAAGTATACACAGGAGAAGATAATCGAATTCGAGTGGTAGACGTAAAAACAATTAATGGTATTTACAGAAGACCGGTATTGAAAATCTGCCATATTGGAACCTTAAATGGGGTTTGGCCTCCTGGAGCCAAAACCGGGGGAGAGAATGTCGCCGACTGAAAAGTAGGCATAGAATGTCGCCGAGTGAAAAGTAGGTATATATATAAAAAAAAAGAATATAGAACAATTTTTTTGTGTGTGAATTGAAACTGTCATTATAAAAATAAATAAAAATATATTTAATACTGACTATCTTTAACACATTCGCTGCCCAATGTAGGATATGTAAGTGGGCCTAGTGCCACCACATTTTTTTTTAGCATTTTAACTTGTTGTCAGTGGTGGCTATTTAGCAGGTAATGTATGAAGGTTTTAGACTTTTTTTTACTCAAAAAAAACAAAAACGCCCCAGAGGCGTTCAGGGCACAGCGCAAGTTGATTACTTGGTTGTATGCCCGAGACCGCCCTCGGGGCGTTTGACCCCGAAAATAAATTTTTTTTTTTTTATAATTTATTATAATAATATAATATAAAATAAACATTGGTTTACAAAGTAGGTACGTAAACAACAAAATTCTGTCTACAAAACATATTCTAAAATAAATTCTATTCTAAAATAAATAATAAAAAAATAAGCTTTTTGGTGCGATAGAGCCAAGATAAACTAAAAACTAAACGAACAGCATACATAAAACATCAGTTTTTGGAATGAAACAATCTAAAGCAAGGTGACAAACAAAGTCCAGGTTGATTGGGACATAAAGGACAATAATAAATGGAATCTTTTCTCACTTTTTGATTTTCCCAGCAAACTTGGCATCTTCTTCTTTTGACCCGACTACCACCCTCATTTTTAGGGCATAGTTCAGGAAGGTGAGTTATCCTAAGTTTTGGTAATGGCTCTAGTGGTAGGGGCCCAAGCAGCTTCTCAATCACACATAATCTATATTCATAAAAGTTTTTTTTGTTGTTGGGATTTCCTTGTTTATAAAAGTAGAATGAATTCAGCATCATTATTTGGAATATATGCATTGCCAATTTTTTATACCAAATCAATGTTTTGTGTTTGCAAGAGTAGTATGATAACATTTGATCAAGATGATCAACACCAGCCATGAACGTATTATATCTATTTATTAGATTAGGTTTTATTTTATCTTGACCACGCTGAGTAGTAACATGTTGCATTTCTGCGTTATATTCGCTGGAAATTGCTAAAATGTCTCGTCGATCTTTCCATTTTACGACGCATATACCTTCGGAATTATATTGCACGACTAGTTCTCCCTTTTTTTTAAGTTTCTTTGCAAGTTCTGGAGGATTACCTTTTCTATTTGACCGTAAGGTTCCTGTCACGTAAGTTTTCCTTTGCAGTAACTGTTTAGTCAGTGATACGCTATTATAATAGTTATCCATATAAAGGGAATGGCCGTTATTTAGATAATCTTTCATAAGAGCTAGTACGACTTTTTCTGTGTGTTGAGTACCAGATAACTCAGGATTAGCTGATCCTGTATAAACAATTATTTTGAGCGCAGTACCATTGGGTTCACATAATTGGTACAATTTTATTCCAAATTTATGCCTCTTACCCTTTATATATTGGCGAAATTTTAGTCGGCCTCGCCACAAAACCATGGACTCATCAATGGACAATTCTCTTGTTGGATAATAAACTTCCATCATTTTTCTGTTAAAAAAATCTACTAGAGGTTTAATTTTTCCATACTGAGTCCGAGGCTCCTGAGTTTGTGTATCTTCAAACTGCAAAGATCTAAGAATGATCAAAAAACGATTTCGGCTCATAAAGGATGAAAAACACTGTAAATTAAACATGTAATGTTTTTTCCAGTAATAGTTCATCCTATTTAACTTGATTGTCCCCATATGAAAGACTAATCCCAAAAACTTTCTCATTTCCATAGGTGTCACATCGATACAACGGGCAATTCTTGGTTCTTCCCCATCACTGAGTGCAATAAGGTCAATTGCATGTTTGTTTGCTCTTGTACAGAGCATATCAAAAAACTCATCGGTCGCAAGAAGATTAAAATATTCAATAGGTTCTCTTGAATTGTTTACATCTACGAGCAAACCTGCTTGCTTTGTAAAAGTAAATCTTTGAGGTGGGACCTCAGCTTCATTCCAATCCGGCGATTGTGCAGGAGGTTGCGGCAAAGTTTGTGGCGAAGATGATGGAGAAGGCGGACGATGAAGCATTGGTAGAATCTTAGGTCGTAAATTAATATCCTCTTCTTCAGAATCGTTATTGCTCGGACTAGTATAGTCAGGATCATCATCACTACTATTTGCGAAGGGATCTTCGTCATCAGACTCTTGTAAAATAGCCAGCAACTCTTCATCTGTTAAACTTCTTTTGGAATCATTATATTTAACTCTTTTAGATGGTCCTGGCTCGCCTGCCATAATCTAGAAAAGTTAAACAAAACGTATTACAAAAAACTCACTGTATGCCCGTCAACGCCTCTGGGGCGGACAACATCTTATATCTTCCTAATTTAATTCGAAAATTGTTTATTTATTTTACTAAAATAACACACACACATTTACAACATAATAATATATAAAAAGTAAAAGTTAGACTTACCGTTTCTAAAACAATTAGATACACACAAAAAATAGCCGCCAGTAAAAATATTTACACGTTTATTTGAAACCAACACTTACACTTCATAGACATGACTTCAGTGAAGTGCCCGAACACACTACTGTGCGAATACAAGTCGTCCCAGCAAATGCATTTACTATTATATTCCGTATCTACGAGAACGCCTCTCGGGCGGACTCGGCACGGGAGCTAAAGTCTACTCAACGCCTCAGAGGCGTTGCGGGCAGTGAATGTGTTAATAAATCGCATCGAGCCGGATCTATAATTATTCTATTTATAGGTAAATATAGTTAATTACCAACACTGACCTTAACCACAAAAAGATTAATGATATTTTTTATTTCACTACAAAATCTCTTGCTTTGCGAAGCTTCTGCCTGAATGAATAATCTAATAAAATGTAAATATGTAAATAACCAATTAGTAAAATTTTGTTATTTTCTACCAATTAACTTTTGTATCAGACTATGTATCTCAAAACGAAATAAAGTATATGTATGTATGTAAATAAAATATAGCGTATTCCATTTAAAATAAGAAAGTTGAGGTCAATTTCCGGTCAAACCGGAAGTGCTACTGCTTTGAAAATATTTTAGTGAAAACGGGCATGTTGGATAACCCCTAGATACCAAATTTCGTTAAATTATATTAAATAGTATTTAAAATATATATAGCGTAAGCTCGTCCTGAGACACCCTGTATATATATATATATATATATATATATATATATATATATACAGGGTGTCCCAGATTTAAACGGCATAACTTGAACCATGGATTAAACACGTAAAAATAAGGTGACAAGTTCTTTTGAGCAAATGTCCGTAAATGCTTTGTTTCAGAGATATTCATGTTTTTCTTATTGGAGCAGCGCTACTTTTAAAAAATCAACTTTATATCGTCATATCAAATATTAACTTATTAAGTTCTGACATAATAATTAAATTAATTATAGGTAAATTATTTGGATATTGCCTAATTTCAATACAAAATTTAGTTTGCTTGCACCGAGGTCAGGAAAAAAAGAAAATTATCGATGAATACAAACAAATTTATTATTTAGGTACAATAAAATAATAACTGTTTTTTATAACATTTGTTCAAAATGTTCACCTGTAGCAAGCAAACAGGCACGATAACGCTCTGCCACTGCATTGATCGCTGCGTGACATTGCGCGGGAGATTGTATTGAATCAAAGAAATTCTCATTTTTGGTTACATGAAAATCCTCATGCAATTAAAGAGAAAAATTTCCACTATGACTTTCAATGTAATGTTTGGCTAGGTATTATTGAAAATACGTTAATAGGCCCTTTCTTTTTGCCACATCGTTTAAATTCAGAGAGGTTCTACAATTTTTTAAAAATTATTTGAATGATTTAATGGAAAGAAGTTACATTAGCAATAAGAAGAAACTCTTGGCTACAGTCAGATGGCTGCCCTGCATATTATTGGAGACAACCAAGAGAGTGGTTAAATTTACACTATCCACAAAGGTGGATTGGTCGTAGAGGACATATATTATGATACAATAGCAATAATAATAATTATTAAGAAAAAACAAATGTTTATATATGAGAAAAATGTTGAAAACAAAGGAATAGAATTAAATTAATGTCTTAAAAACAATAATATTGCAAGATTTTGGCGAAGAGGAATTACATACGTACCCTCTATATAAACTTACAATAATATTGATCTTACTCATAATACCTTTAATGACACCATAGAAATTTCCCATAAGAATAGCTGATAAAACATTTACTCATAAAATAATATAAAAGCCGATGTAGAGCGAAACAAATTTTCGTTCTCTTATACTTACATGTATGTAAAGAGCTCTGCTCAGAATAAAATATATTTTTATCAATTATCAATCCATATAATATAATTACCCCCTTAACACGTTAATTTCGGAACAAAAACGAGGTAGTATTGTGTTACTGACGATACATATCACCGGCGACATGTAATTTGTCTTTACTATGGAGCGATAGTAGATGTTGACTTTAGTACCATCTTTTGTACAGAGAAGTAACTTTTTGCCTGTTACCCAATATCTATCTTTTAGGTTGGTATCTTAACTTATTTGGACTCGAACCGTACTTTACTCCGGTAAATAGAATCGCACATACATATTTAATTTAATATATGAGAGATAAAGTTGTATGTAAGAAATATTGTAATTGTTTTATTTAACAAATAAACAACAAAAATGATTTTGGTAATAACAATTACTAAAAATAAAGTAATTTTACTTTATTTTTCAACTATATTTTCAGCGAAGTGTTTTGTGCCAATTAAAGATTTTTTGATGACTCTAACATTCTTATATAAAATAAACAGTAACTGCACAGGGTTTAGACTAAAAATGAAAAGAAATAAAACGAATGTTATTATAACATTTTCATACAACTTTATACATGCACTCGGCGAGATGTAACGTACAGAAATAATAAAAAAATAATTATGTGCGTTACATATCGCTCGAGATATGTAGTATATTACTAGCGAAAACTCGGCTACGCCGATTATTCCCTAGGGCTCCGCCGATAGTGTTTTATAATAGTTTTACGTACGTCCAATCCGTCTAGGAACAATTTAAACGCAAAGTGCTACCGCTAAGAGTCTTTCAAAACATTTTTTTCCCGCCCACCCAAACAGCCCACGCAACCTGCCCACTCAAACTGCCTACGCAACTTGCCCACCCAAAAGCCGATCGAGCTGTCAAATTCTTGACATTGGAATATTTGTTTTTTACTTAGTTACTTATGGGATGTGTGGCAACACTTTGGAAATGCACATGAATCACGGACATGAACCTTCAAAAATTATAATATTTAAATATAATGTTTTAGGACTTTTAAACTACTATGGAATAACCGCCCATTGCCATAATGTATGTTTATGAATTTAACTTTTTTCAAAATGTCCTCATTTTATAAATAATTCTATTTAAATATGTTGAGTTGTTACATTCGTTGTCAAAGTTCGTTCAATTCAATTGTTCCACTTTTTTGTTGTTTGTTGTTTCCAAAGCAGCCTTCGATTTACTTTATTCAATTTAATTTTAGTATAAATAACAATTTTTATTAATTTTTCTGTTAATTATTAAAATAAATTATTATTGTTTGATATCATTGTAAAGCTAAAAAAATCTCTATTTAAAAATGCCATAACTTAATATGACCTCCATATGAAAAATAAAAGTTGCTATCAGTAACTCGTAAATGGTTAGATATAAAAAAAAATTGAGTACTTCTGCAAATTCACCATACAAAAGTGCCTTAAGAAAGTGCAAACCAGAATCTCGTATTATTTCATATAACAAAGTTATAAGCAAAAAAAAATCGCAAAATTTACATTTTCACCTGTATCTAGTGACCTATGCATTTTTTCGCAAATTACAAAACACCATTAAAATAGCCTCCTAATGGGGCAACTATTGTCTAATTTAACCAACCCCGTAGCTCGTACGGTTCTCGAGATACCAATGCATTCGTACCTTAAATGGGACATTCTGTATATATAGATAGTGAATTAAATTATTTAGTATAACGGATTATAAACTAATAATCCTTTAGAAAAGGACATTTACAATGCTACAAGAATCGTTAAAATCGGTCTACAAATAAAAATTTTCCCCGCATCTGAAGAATGAAAAGGCAATATTCGCTTACTCTTGATTCGCAGTTCACGTATTAATTCTTCAAATCATTTTATTCGATCATTACTAGCCTTGATTTTCTTGATGTAGATATGTCTACATCTAAAATTACCAAAAGTAAAAAAAAAAACAAATAAATAATAGTAACCACGACTGCCTAATTAATGTATTGTTTGAATTCTTACTGTTTCAAATACGTGGTCTACATATGTAGGAGATTCTTTGGAACTCTCTGATGGGCGACGTTTGTTTGTCATTTAGTGCTAGCCAGGGTCTGTGTGGCATTCGACCAGGAACACTCGAACACCTACGTACTAATTTGATTCTATCAATAGTTGTATGCAAATATGCATTAATATTTATTTTTTTTGCCAGTAAATAAAGTTTTCTGCTTTCAGACGATTTAAATTCCGAAAGAAAGCAATAATAATAATAATAATAATAATAATAATAATAATAATAATAATAACGTTAAGTGAATCATAACCCAAAGCTTTCAGAATTACACAAAGTATACATTAAAAACACTGCAAACAAAGAACAAAAGTATTCTGAAAAGAAGGAAAATCATGATAAAAGCCGCCGAAATATAAATTGCAAAAACAGTTAAATACCATAGCATTACGTTTTACACTGCCATAATAAGAATTATTAATTCATACTCAATTACACGTTTATACTGTGCACAAAAACACGGTAGAGTTCGTAGTCGGATATCAGAAAAATACACCGCATACAGCAGAGCCTTATTCATTAAAACGCGAGCTTAAAAGCCCAATAATAAAGTTGGTAAAAAGCTCCAACGCACAAAGCTTTTGGTACTTTATGCTATCCCTGAGGAATAATCCGTTGACGGGTTTAGGATTGGTTAATTGTTTAGTGTTCATGCTACAGAGGTGTTCATTTTTCTCCAAACTGTTTTATTACAATCATTTTGTTATCGTGTTTTCAAACTCTGCGAAACAACTTGAAACTCTAATTCATGTTTGAATTTTACGCGACATTTTAGTAGAAATATATATGATGATAATCTAAGCTTTGTTTCCATCGAGTCCAAGCCAATACATTAAAAAAGCTTGCAGTTTGAAGCCAAGCCTAGTTTTTTTATTTCAAGCTAAGTATCTTGGCTTGGTGAATCCCTAATTGTTAGATTAGGTGCCATGCAGAAAGTATCAAAATGACGTGCAAATTTTATCGAACATTTAATCGCTTTACCCTACAAACATTTAGTCATGATTTAAGAGAGAAAATATTAACTAATACTATGCAGTTACATAATATCAAAAACTAATACATATTAAAGTAAAAGAGTGGAGCCCTTTACTCTGCGAAATAAACGTAACAATATTTCCTAACCAGCATAAGTTTCAATCTCCGTCATCCTGTGAAGCATATGAATTCCCCGGTGTTTCATATTAAGAGAGTATACCGCTATCGTTTAATCTGCCCTGGAGGATGACAGGATTTCGCTTAAACATATCGGACGGCCGGGTGAGGGTGAGAGCGCCCACGTTGAGGATCAGGAGCTCCGCTCTATGGCAAATTCTCTCAGGCGTGTCCGCAACAATAACACCCCAAGTGCCGAGCTAATGATCCGGACTGAGCCGATACATACTTGATGCTAACTTGAGCATTATTGACACACATTAACTTAGATATACACATTTTAAAACAGTACATTAACTTATGAATAAGAAACAAAATACTTTATACGAAAAAAAGTGTTACGTAACACGAAAAATAGAAGAGATTTTTTTAAAATAAAAACTTTATATACCATCAAACATTTATGGCCGGTTCCGCCAAAATAACTTAAATATTAATCTTGGCTTAACTTGGCAATATTGCTTTGAAATGAAATATCAAATGAAATATATATTGCTGTCAAAATTTCGATTTCCGTTTTTGTTTAAACCTAGCTTAAAATTTAATCCTTGTTGGTTCAAATAGTCATTAATCAAATTTTATCTAACACTAAAGATTAATGTCATTAGTCGATTACATTAGTAGTTATTGGTAAATTGAATCTTATGATTAAAGTTAGATAGCTTTTTATATTTTTCTTATTATATTTTCACAAAAATGAAATGAAAGGAAATATCTATAATTTTCGTAACTTATTTACATCAAAATTATTTTACACATGACTATTATGAAGCCTTCAAGTTAAAATTTTGTTTATTAATTGAACGTTTCGAGCTAAATCCGCTCATCTTCCGCTGTGTTTACAAATAATACAATATAAAATTCAAATATATAAAATTATATGTTACCTTACCAAGTAGGAGTTGACCTTTTACAATAAAACAAATCTTGATGCAGAATTACATTGTTTAAATATTGTATGTCGTTTACAGTTGTAGAAACAATACAACATGCCGCTAACATGGCCCATAGTCAAATAAGTGTCGTAAATGAATTGTGGGAAGTGACAACATAAACACATGACAGTGTGCGTTACGTTGAATTCTGGGAGAATGGCGCTGTTTGAATTTTTTGTAAGAAATATTTTAAATGTGTTAGATTGTTTCTATTTTCTGTGTGGTTATTGACACTATTATTCTTATTTAATTTTGTGACGATAGGCCCTTTCGTCCAGCAAGGGTTTTCCCTCCTTTGTAAATCTGTAGTAGCACCGTCACAGTTAGATTGTTTAGTAACGTGTTTTTGACAATATACGTTGTTTATTTATTGTTTATGTATTGTTTAATCTGAAAAGTAAGATGTATTTGTAATATTGGTAAAAGATTTAATGAAATACGTACCTGTAAAAGACAATATCCGACCGTCATGATGTGAACAGACAATAAACACATGTGCACAAGTCACCATAACCACAATTGTTGTGGTTTTAGCTACAAGTAAATGTATTTTATGTAAAAATAGCATTGTGGATATTTGTAATTTAACTTACAATAGTGTTGTGAAACAATGTAACTCTCGTTTATACATTTGATTGCATTTTTGTGTTTGTTTACTTCTAGAATATTTCGACAGTAGTAACCTTGTAAATGTTGAAGAGTCATGATTCACAACATGCCCGTGCATGGCGCACGGCACATGTGAATGAAATTGTGTTTTATTTGAAATAATATTTGTAAATTATTTGATGTTGTAAAATGGAATTAGGGTAATGAAATGTGACCAGAGAATTTGTGTAAATTTTATAAAAATATTATTTATCACTTGAGACAGTAGCGACCCCCTGTACTAAGTAAAATTATCCCCGCCGCAATTTTAATGAGAAGTACCGTTAGTTTGGGTTTATAAGCCGCTGCAGAGCTCCGTGAAGCCAGAGCGGGTTCTCCCGTTCTCAGAGTCGTGCAGGCTAGGATTCTGTATAGGTCCTCCTAAACGTCTCTAGTGAGAAGTCCTGAAAAAGGCTCCTTCGACCCGCCGAGAAGTTGAGTGCTGTGTGTCAGCCGCCGTCCGTCAGAGGAATCCGCCGCGTGTAAAGGCTGAGTCCGCCGTGCACATCGCGCAGCTGATTGTCAGCTAGAGAAATTGTTAGTTTTTTTTTTTTAAGTAAATTTGAATACGCGTACTTACCGTGGTAACTCTGGTCACAGTTCTGCAAAGAAGGGTGATGTATTTGTTTATTTATAAACTGTGTGTCTTGTTTTACATATCTTCGTATGTTACAATATATTTATTTAAACTACACGTATTTTTCTGTTGATATCAACCAACCCTGCGCCCTCACCTCCTCTAGGCTATCCGAAGGCACGCTCCTTTTGTACCGCTGTAAAAATGGCGCCCGAGCATACCGTTCATACCCAGGAATTAAAGGAGCACAATGATGACGTCATCCACCGACCTCCGAGGCGTTGTCACAATATATATATATATATATATATATATATATATATATATATATATATATATATACCGGTGTCTACTTTTTTTTCTGAACATAGGAAATACAATGTTATTTTTTTAAATCCCCGATATCTCTTTACCTATTAACTTTAGAGCAAAAAGTGTGGAATACTAATTTGTTTAGAATTAAAAATTGCACCCAATGAGCCTAAAAGAATTACCCAAATGAATTTATATCTTAAAAAAAATAGTAATTAAGTTTTACAATATTCAAGCAATTTTCAGTATGCCATGGAAAATAAAACAATACGATTGCAGAATGTTTTAGTTTGACGTTTGTGAATTTATGGTTATAAACTGTATCTGCTGTAAATTATTGCTGGAATATTTTTCTGATTTTAAAATTTTGTGAACTGTAGCCGGTGTGAAATTTGACAAACACTTGCGCTGGGTTTCTCCATAACAGAAAGAAGAACATTAAGTTTATTTTTATTAAATCTAATTTCTTCATTGGATACATTTTCTTGGTTCTTACATTTTTTGCAAAGTTTAATTATGCTTCCACCTTCATTAAAATTTTTAATTATAGCGTGAATAGTTCCTACAGATGGAATTCGAGAATTAGGAAATAAAGCACTAAACAAATCTCTAATTTGTCTTACGGATTTTCCCGTAAAATGCCATTTTAAACACTAAATTTTTTGTTCGATTGTAATTTTTTCCATTTTGTATAATAATCAAGACTAAATTTCACAATTATTTCAGCTAATTTAAAGCAGATACGGTTTATAACCATAAATTCACAAACGTCAAACTAAAACATTCTGCAATCGTATTGTTTTATTTTCCATGGCATACTGGAAATTGCTTGAATATTGTAAAACTTAATTACTATTTTTTTTAAAGATATAAATTCATTTGCGTAATTCTTTTAGGCTCATTGAGTGCAATTTTTAATTCTAAACAAATTAGTATTCCACACTTTTTGCTCTAAAGTTAATAGGTAAAGAGATATCGGGGATTTAAAAAAATAACATTGTATTTCCTATGTTCAGAAAAAAAAGTAGACACCCGGTATATACAGGATTAGTTAAAAGTATGGAGACGGCGATTTATTGTCGTTAATATTCATTTTAGGAAATTATATTCATTACAAAAGTTTTTTAAGAAATTTTGATCTACATTTGAGAATACTTGATTTTTTTTCTTCAATTGTTTTTGAGTTCCGCATGTCCGCGTAATTTTTTTAAATGGGAACTGTTATATATAGATCAAAGTATTTAAATTTACCGCCAGTTTAGTGTCATCTGAAGAGAGTAGTTAGTTACTTTTGTTATAAGTTAAAAACCTGACTTGAGTTGACACTTCCGGCTAACCAACGCGTATGAGCACATGTCTTGTATAAAACATGTAACTCCGTTTTTACAACAATATAAACTGTGTGCAAGTTATTATTATTGTTTATTTATATACCAAATCATAACATGGTGGCAGCGGTAAAGTATTAACAATAAGTATTTATATAAATCCATTCGAGCCTAATGGCAAATACAACAAATTTAAATGCAACTCTTCAAGAGATGGAATATAATGGCGACCTGGCAAAGAATTGGTGTAAATTTAAGAAAAGATACCAGCTGTATTGTGATGCTTTTCTTGCGGATGATACATCAGAGAAACGTAAAGTAGCGTTGTTACTTCATTTCATGGGCGATGAAGGCATTGAAATATTTAATTCATTTAATTTAACACCACAAGAGTCCAAGAAGCTAGATGTAATTTTGCAAAAGTTTAGTGATCATTTTGTACCATCCACAAACGTTACATACGAAAGGTATATGTTCTTCAATCGAAAGCAGTTGCCCCACGAGTCTTATGAACAATATGTCGCAGTATTGAAGAACTTGAGTAATTCGTGTAAGTTTGGTGAGTTAAAGGACAGTCTGGTCAAAGATATTTTCGTGAGTGGTATTCTAGATTCATCATGCAAAGAACAATTATTAAAAACTCCAAACCTTACAATAGCTACAGCTTTAGAGTCATGTAGATCCAAAGTGTTAGCTAATAAACAAGCAACTCAAATCCAAGTGAAACAGGAGCTACTGGAAGTGAATGTGGTTAATAAAGGCCATATACCAGCAAACAACAGAGGCAGGGGTAGTTTCCAGTACCAGAATTCACGAGGAGGAGTGCCAAAGGGCCAACAGCAGTCAGTAGGAGTGCCAAAAGGTACAGCGGCAGTTCCTAGAACGGCGGCAGTCCCTAGATTCCCGTGTCAGCGATATGGTCGGGAGCACAGTTCCCGAAATTGTCCAGCCTACCAGAAAACGTGTATGAAATGCAGAAAGAAAGGACATTTTGCAATTATGTGTGATAAACAGGTAAAAAAGGATAAGGTTCATATTATAGATACAGAAACTAATCTAGAGTTAGAGTCAGAAGAGTATTCTCACATAGATAATATGATAATTGATTCTTTAGAAGTAAATATGTGCAAATTTGATAATAGTAATGTAAAGAATCAGTGGATAGAGAATTTAATAATTTTTAACGAAAATGTACGTTTTAAAATTGATACTGGTGCGCAGTGTAATATTTTGACGTGGAATCAGTTTAATAAATTGAGGTTAAATACTAGAATTCTCAAGAAAACTAAAACAGTCATTAAATCTTCTACTAATAATACAATACCAGTAGTAGGATCTTGTGTTTTACAGTGTAAATTCAGAGATCGTGAATATAAGTTATTATTTTTGGTAGTTAATAACGGAGATATAAATTTAATTGGATTAAATAGTTGTAAAGAATTAGGTTTGTTAACACAGGTTGACGCAGTAGATAAAGGCATTAATGATGAATACAAATGTCTATTTGATGAAGAGATAGGTAAACTACCTAGTATAGTACATATCGATATAGATAAAAGTGTGAAACAAGTAGTATCTCCAGCTAGAAAAATCCCGTTTTCAATGTACAACCAGGTAAAATCGGAATTAGAAAGTATGACAAAACTAGGCATTGTTGAACCCATTACTGAAGCAACAGACTGGGTAAGTCAGATGTTAGTAGTTCGTAAAAAATCGGGACAAATTAGAATTGTATTAGATCCTAGACCTCTCAATCGCGCAATTAAAAGAAATCATTATCAGTTTATGACATTTGAGGAAATAGCGGCTCGGATGCAGGGAGCTAAGTTTTTTACTAAACTAGACGCGATGAATGGATTTTGGCAACTTGAATTAGACGAGGAAAGTTCGAAATTGTGCACATTTCAAACTCCCTTTGGCAGATTTAAATTTAAACGTTTACCATTTGGCCTGTCGTGTAGTCCTGAGAATTTTCATAGAAAAATTTCACAATTGTTTGACAGTATTGCTGGAACAGCTACTTTTCAAGATATTATAATTTGGGGTTCATCTTTGAAGGATCTTAGAGTTAGGGTAAATGAGGTACTAAAAAGAGATAAAGAAGTAGGAATTAAATTTAATCCGTCGAAATGTGAATTTAATGTAGAAGAGATAACCTTTTTGGGTCATAAGTTTACAAGGAATGGTTTACAAATAGATGAAGATAAATTAAAAGCGGTTAGAGAGTTAGCAGTACCTAAAGACAAAAAGGCGTTACAGAGAGTTTTGGGTATGTTTAATTATTTATCTAGATATATTCCAAATTATTCAGAATTATCATATCCTCTTAGACAGATCCTAAAAAAAGAAAATATTTTGATATGGACCGAGGAATTAGATCGTAGTTTTAAATTACTAAAACAAAAATTAATTTCAGCCCCAGTTTTAGCATATTATAAACAAAATGAACCGTTAGTGTTATCAGTAGATGCTAGTTTCACTACGTTAGGGGTTGTCTTAATGCAGAATGTCATTTTCTTCGAAGTAGATCCTTTAATATTATTGTTAAAAAAAAAAATTGTAGGCTTTTTGGATCTTTTGTTTATTGCAAAATACAATTTAGTTTACATTTATTGGACGTTTCGATTGTGTTATCACAGTCATCACCAGCTAAATAAAACATTTTTCAATAATAATAAAATGAAACAGAATAACTAGATTGTTTACATACCTATATGTTTGATGTTACATTTTTATAAAAATTAGTTGAACATTAAAACGAAAAATTTTGTAATACATAAAGTCATATTTTTTGACTACATTTTAATTTGACACTTTTACCTACTGCTAGGTATATATTGTAACGATTTCAAAAAATCGTTACGCGGTTTTTTTCAAATCTTAGTGTTCAATTTGATTAGCGACATATTTTGTGTGTTTCCGCGTGAATTGAAGAGTAGACGAGCACATGTCAATTCGAATTCGAGTCGTGTTCTTGGCGTGACGGAGACTACGCGTGTGTGCTGACTGTATTTTTCCAAATTTTGCTGTGCTATTTTTTTATCTTGTATCATCGGTGTTATGATACACTTTTGTTATCTTTTATTCATTTATTTGGTTAGTTTAACATCTGATTGGGTAAGTTTCAATTATATTTTTTTGTTCCTATCAGTTGTTTGTCAAAATTTTACATACACCGTCAGCGCATGCCGTACCTGCACGCGAATAACTCGAACGGCTATCGCCTCACATTTGGCTTATGGTTATTCAAAATTAAGGTTTTTTTGTAATACGAGGCGATAATAGTTTTTCTGTTTAACTATTACTTTTTATGCTGAACCAATAACCAGTACGGTTCACCGGTCCCCAGCGTTTAACGCTTTCACTTTTGCTTTAAATTCCTTTTTTTTGTTCATAATATTCTGCTTAACTTTTTGTGTTCTTAGCAGCCCTCTAAGACACGGTTGTAGCGCCGGGTTGGCGCATTTAATTTTTGTGAATACACCATACCTATAGTAACTTTGTATCGCTTTATTTTTATTTATTTTTCGGGGTTTAATATTTTTAATGGGATTAAAAATTGGCTATTTGTCATGTTTTTTTCATTGTTCAAATTTATATAAATTATATTTTTTTGTCCAATAATTTTTGTCCAAAAATTTATCTCTAAATTTATCTATTATTTTTTCATAATTTTGGCTAAAATTGTTTGGGAAATTTATATAAATTCTTTAATAGGTTTTTGGGATCATATAACAAATTTGTTATTCAATTTTACTACATTTTTATACAGCTCGTTAGCTATCTTATACGGTGGAGTTGCAGACGTGGCTACCGCTGATTTGACGTCACAGTAACACAATTGTATTGTTGCTCGTCAAGTTTTTACGAGTTTATCTTAAACTATCTAAGAGTATCTTCGACTTCTGGGTAAGCCGTTTATCTATTTTAAATGTTATCTAGTAATTTTTAGGCTACCTAGATTAATAATTTTGTTACTATAAAAATTCCGCCGAGTAGAGAATTTTCTCTTAAAGCTAGAGCTCAATCATTTTACTAACCATAAAACCATATCTTATTCTAATCTCCTCTCTCACTGTCCACTACAGCTTGGCCAGCTGTTTTCTTGTTTTTTTTTTGTGCACAGTTTTAAAAATAAAATTATTTTTCACAAATAGTTTCACATTTTTATTCAGGAATATTTTTACTATTGCGATTATTGTAAATACGATTTTTTGTATTTTTGTACTAAATGTTTTTGTAGTAACGCCTAAAATTTATGGTCTTTTTTATGATTTTTCAACGTCCCGGTCCGGATGAGTTGTTTGGATCGCTGGGGCGGGGAATCATCTCCGCAAAGTTCACATTGAGACGAGAGACCGCTTCCGCAAGTTATACACACTCGCTGCCTGAAAGTGCCGTTCCTAAAACTTAGAGCGATCATCACTACGCCTAAGCCCTACGTGCTCTGGATGCCGCCCTGCGTTTTTAACGTCACCATCAGCGTGAACCTGCTCTGACGAGAGCTGGACAACGTTTCGGCATATTCAGAGAGAAGGACTTAGCAGATCGTAGCCGTCATCAGCGAGAAGGACTTGGCAGATCGTAGCCATCATCATCGAGGCAGTCGGTCCGAACTTACCACGACGCCGTGCGACAGGTTTCCCCCCTCCAGCGGCCCACTCATCTCTAGGATCCATCATTTTTTTGTAACCCCGAATCAGGTCTTCAACCAGGTGTGTACGACCATATTTTTTGGGTTGTTTTTTTGCAAATAATAATTTTAATTAAAATTTATCTTAAAAACATTTTTGCGAATTTTTAAATAAACTTCAAATTTTACTGTAACTTCTTTTGAATTGTTGTGTCTTCTCTTAACCCGACATAACTGGCGCCCATCATTTCATCCCTGCACAACCACCCTTTAGGAACCCTCGACCTCGCGCAACCACGACCAACCCTTGAGCTGCTGCGGGTAAGTGTGACGCGTGATTTTCCCTCAGAAAATCACGTCAAAATTTTTTTGTCAATTTTTTACTTTATCAATTACGTCACAATATATATATATATATATATATATATATATATATATACAGGGTGTCTCAATAAGCTTGCTCACTATTGGTAACTTTTTTGTTTGAAGAGGTACGAGGTTGGTTAAATGAGCAAAATTGTGCCATTTTATATTAGGAAATTGGTCATGTAGACAAAATTAAATTTGTGTCAGCGGTTCTCAAATTTTGGGACAATATATATATTTTTTAAATGGAACCATATATTTTTTATTATCTTATTGGAAAGAGTATTTTTTTCTCTTTCCAATAAGGTAATATTGTTTATGTACATTTTTTTCAAATAAACGAGTTATTTACGGTTAAAAATTTAAATTTTGTAAACTATTTTATTAGTTTTTTAGTCAAGTAAGCTATGGAATCAATTGATTCTTTGTTTGTTTGACGTTTAAGAATTTCTCCCGTAAAGTTCTCTATGTTTAATAATGTTTAATAACTTTACAAATGAAGAAAAGTTAGATATGATCGTGCTATATGGAAAGTTATATCTAGACACCAGTTACGTAGAACAGTCGGCACTCTTTCTAAAAGAGTTTAAATGTGCGAAAGAAATAATGGCTTTCAATTTGAATAATTTTTTTTGTTTTGTTATTACTGTAAAATAAATTAATAAAATAATAATTTTATGAAAGACAATTGTTTCCATAGTTTACTTGACCTAAACTAATAAAAGATAATTTTTATCTTTAAACGTAAATAACTCGTTTATTTGAAAAAATTGTACATAAACAACATTACCTTATTGGAAAGAGAAAAAAATACTCTTTCCAATAAGATAATAAAAAATATATAGTTCCATTTAAAAAATATATATTGTCCCAAATTTTGGGACCCGCTGACACAATTTTTATTTTGTCTACATGACCAATTTTCTAATATAAAATGGCACAATTTTGCTAATTTAACCAACCTCGTATCTCTTCAAATAAAAAAGTTACCAATAGTGAGCAAGCTTATTGAGACATCCTGTATATATATATAAGTTACCACAGCCCATATAGCTGAGGTTGCATTTCCCAGGCTTATACCCGACACCGGAATACTAAACATATAAAAACTGTACTTCATATATTTTTTTCAGTCTGATGTAACCTTTCAACTTAATATATTCAAATGTAATAATATTTACGTAAACTGTAACTTGTGACTAAATAAAAAGATTAGCGAATATAATCTTTGAACTCACAAATAAATCTTTTTAAAAACCCTTCCGCGAACCTCACTCTTATAACTGGCGCAGTCTTAAAGGATTTTCCGGGCGATTTCCGTGTATAGTGAAACCGCGTTCGTTTTCCAACGATTAACCGAATACCGGAAGGTTGAAGATTGGAGAAAGAAGACATCCCGTGCCGATCCAGGTTCATCCGCATCCACGAGCGAACATCGTAGAAGCAGAACCAGGCCCTGACGAACACAGAGCAGCAGGAGGCAGCACGACCCATGGACAAAATCTTCATTCTTTTATTGTGAGTTGCACATGTCACATAGTAATCAGTACCATTCAGACTCAGATTCTGATTTAGAATTAAATAATAATAAAAATAACTCACCTGACTCAGAACCAGAATTTCCTTATCATATAACTTTTAGTCCAAATTTAAATAAGAAAAAACCTATAAAAATGGACCAACAACAAGCTCAAACTCAAGTAGCACCGCCACCAGTACCCCCACCAAAACTTGAAAAAATTTACCTAGATATGATTCCCGAATTTCATGGCGATAGTAAGCTATTATCCAGATTTTTGGAAATATGCGAAAAACTTGTTAACAAATTTTATAATTTGGTTGACGAAACGGATTTCCAGAATGAATTTTTAATGTCAAGTATTCTCTCGAAAATTAAGGGTGATGCAGCAGTAAATATCGCTAGCACCACTGTCACAACATGGGACGATTTAAAACAAGCCCTGCTTAACACTTATTCTGATAAAAGAGATCTTTACACATTAAATATTGAAATTACCGAGATGAAACAAGGAAACGAAACAGCTTTCGAATTTTACAACCGCGTACAAGATATTCTAAATCTACAAATTTCTTACATAAATAATCGAGTTACTGTAGTAGCTAGACCCGTCCTAACCGAATATTTTAGAAATTATGCTCTCAGAATTCTATTACGTGGACTTAAAGAGCCCCTTGGTACTCTCATGAGGACCAAAGATCCAAAAGACATGAATACTGCTTTAAATATGTTGACTAATGATTTTCAACTCGAAACACATGGTCGTACACACACAAATTTACAACACAAAAATATGTCGCATAATTTTCAACCACCTAAACAAAAACAGAACATACACACCCAATATAGACAAACACAACACCCACAATTGATATACAGACCTATTCCACTCACTAACCAAATTTTCAAACCTATTAATAACCAATACCCTACAAACCAACAATTTAAGAAACCATTCAGTACTCAAAATCCCAATAATTAAATAGCTAAACCCAATAATCAACCCCAACAAAACGTCTTTAGGCCAAATCCTAACTATAAAGCCCCTAAGCCGACGCCTATGAGCATCAGTACTAGACAGTCGATTACGCCACGCACGACATTTAATCCTTACAGACCTCAACAATTCTACCCTTCCCAAAACCGACCTAACTATATAGCAGAAGAATTATTCACTACTGAAATAGATGACATTGTAGAGCAAGATATCGACGATCAAAACGTAGACTATTCCGAGAACGAATTAAACCCCAATTACTATGTCACCGAGCCCGAACAAAATGATCAGGACGAGTTTTTTCCAACACCAGCCTCGGAACAAACATTGAACTTATGAACGTAATCCACAATCACAGTGAATTACCATTCGTAGTTTTTCCCGAACTAAACTTAAAAGCCCTGATTGACACTGGTAGCACGCGTTCATTCATTAATCCAAACGTTGCAAACAAATTTTTCAAAAACGAAAAAAAAATTATCCATTTAAAATTACTACAGCTCACGGAACATCAGTTGAAAATTTTAGTATAGTAATACCGGCATCAAAATTATTCAATTCACCTAATATGTTATTAAAATATCATTTATTCAACTTTCATAAAAATTTCGACATTCTTTTAGGACTAGACAATTTAAAATTATTAAACGCTAGTATCGACCTAGTAAAAGACAAATTAATTACTCCAAATCACAAAATCAAAATTCATTATCACAAAATTCTGCCAAAATCACATTACATAAAAATTCCTCCTAATTCTGAGAAATTATCTAAACTTTTTGTTCATAATATTGAAAATGGCGAAGTATTTATTCCGGAAACCAAAATAAACGGCATAACTATTCCCGAAGGTTTGGCTACAATACAAAATTATCAAATTGTTTACCCCATTATTAACTCAAATGAAAGAGAAGAAATTATCGACTCTGTTAATTGTGTACAAGTTCACCCTCTAAATAATTTCGAAATTAACAATTTAAATTTTGATCAAGAAACAGGAAAAATAATTTTGATATGAGTAAAATAAGACTGGACCATATGAACGAGGAAGAAAAGCGCGAGATAAAAAAACTGCTGACGGAATACTCTGAGATATTTCACTCTGACGATAAGCCACTAACATTCACTAATGAAATAAAACACTCCATACGTACAAAAGACGAAATACCGGTTTACACCAAGACATACAGATATCCCGAAATTCACAGACAAGAAGCACAAACCCAAATTCAAAAAATGCTAGATCAAAATATAATCCGTCCCTCTAACTCCCCATGGTCCTCTCCTATTTGGGTAGTACCCAAAAAACTCGATGCATCCGGCAAGCGTAAATGGCGATTAGTTATAGACTACAGAAAAGTAAACGAAAAGACTATTGACGATAAATACCCCATACCTAATATAACCGACTTACTCGACAAATTAGGTCGTTGCCAATATTTTAGTACACTAGACTTAGCCCCTGGCTTCCACCAAATTGAAATGGATGGAAAAGACATTCAAAAAACTGCCTTTAACACTGACAATGGACACTATGAATTTTTACGGATGCCATTCGGACTAAAGAACGCACCCGCCACTTTTCAAAGAGTCATGGACAACGTACTTCGAGGTTTAGTTAACAAAATTTGTCTTGTATATTTGGATGACGTAATTATATTTAGCACATCACTTCAGGAACATATTCAAAATTTACGAACAGTTTTTAATCGACTAAAACAAGCCAATTTACAAAATACAATTAGACAAATCTGAATTTTTAAGAACTGAAGTAGAGTTTCTCGGACATGTAGTAACCCCAGAAGGCTAAAACCTAACCCATCCAAGTTGAGCACCATTCAAAATTATCCTATCCCCAAAAATACAACCCAAATAAAAGCATTTTTAGGACTCTTGGGATATTACAGATGTTTTATAAAAAATTTCGCACACTTAACCAAGCCCATGACCAAATGTTTAAAGAAAGACTCCAAAGTAAGGCACAATGACCCCGAGTACATATAATGTTTCAACACTTGCAAAAATCTCTTGATGAACGAACCAATACTGCAATACCCAGACTACAACAAACCATTTAACGTTACTATAGACGCAGGTGACTATGCCATTGGTGCCGTGTTATCACAAGGCCCTATCGGTTCCGACCTTCCTATTGCTTACGCAAGCAGGACGATGAACGATACCGAACAAAACTACAGTACAACAGAAAAGGAATTACTTGCAGTTGTATGGGCTACGCAATATATTAGACATTATATTTTTGGTAGAAAGTTAAAAATTATTACAGACCACAAACCACTACAATACCTCCACTCGTTAAAAGACCCACATTCAAAATTAATGCGATGGAGAACCAAACTCGAAGACTACGATTATGAAGTAATCTATAAAAAGGGCAAATTAAACACAAACGCAGACGCACTTTCAAGAATCATACCTTCATTCCAAATTATTAAAACTAACGACAATATTTTCGAAAAACCGCAAAATTTAGTACATTGTATTTCACAAGACTTTCAATTAGGAAAAGGATTTGCCAAACAAATTAATGAGCGTTTCAATAGCAAAAATTATCTATTAAACAATAATAATAATCAAAATTTACTAATTCAACCCATTCATAACAATAAATATAAAATATTCCATCTTGTAACAAAATTAGAACATTTTACTGAACCAACACTAGACAACATAGAAGACTGTTTAATTAAATTAAAAAATTATTTAGTACAAAACGATATATTCGAAATCCATATGCCAAAAATTTGTTCAGGGTTAGACAAACAATCATTTCAAGAAATTGAAAACCTATTAAACCAAATTTTTAAAGGAACGCATATTAAAATTGTAATTCATGAATTATTAGAGGAATATAATTATAAAAAATCTTTAAACAAAAATGTAGACGCACTTTCTCGAATTGATTTAAACATAAACACATTAGATACAGGCACTCAAAATCTTTTTGACTACATTGAAAACTTCAACGAAAATTTTAATCCTGATAATGACACACAATCCTTAGTAGTACAACCCGACGAAGACGAGCAAAGAGATCCCGAAACTGACCAAACTATCCATTCAAACACTGAAAATCCTGTTATTGGTATAACAATAACCGAATCCCCAGTAAACTTTGGCAAAAATCAACTTTTTATATCCCTTGTAAATCACTCCCCATCTAAACCTAAAATCAAAAAATTTCATATTGACAAAATGAGACTTTACGTTCAAATATCAGAAACATATTTCGACCAGGATATCATTGATTTTGTAAAACAATACATCACACCTAATGCTAAATATTACCTTTATTTCGAAGATCCAATTTACGAAAGATTTAGTAATACACTGCAAAAATATTTCAAAAATTCAGAAATTAAATTTATTAAAAGCAACACAAAATTAATAGACGTAGAACAAGAGGACGAAATACAACAAGTCATAAACAACTATCACGAAGGGAAAACAAACCACCGTGGAATAAACGAGACACATACAGAGATCAAAAAACGATACTATTTGCCGAATCAATTGAAAACCATTACAGACTACATAAACAAATGCGAAGTATGTTTAGCCGCAAAATACGAAAGAAATCCCATTAAACCAAAATTAAATATCACCCCTACTCCTACCAAACCACTAGACACTTTACACGTAGACACACTAACACTAGAAAATGCTAAATTTCTCACCATCATTGATGCTTTCTCCAAATATGCACAAGCATACAGAGTTAGCTCAACAAACGCTATCGAGATCGCAAACAAATTAACACATTTCTTTTCACACCATGGAATACCGAAATTTATCACTTCAGATAACGGACTAGAATTCAAAAATAGTATTGTAAAAGAATTATCAACCCTCCACAAAATTGAAATTCATTTCACCTGCTCTCAAAATCCAAATTCTAACGGATTAGTTGAATGATTTCATTTCACCCTAGTGGAGCACATTCGCTTATTTAACATGCAAGAAAATTTCAAAAATAATTCAATTGACGAAAAAGGTCAGTATGCACTTTTGGCATATAATAATACAAACCATAGTACAACAAATTTAAAACCGGTCGAGATTATTAACGGACATTTAGAAACAAATTCACCCCTTGATATAGAACTAGAGAAACAAATAACCCAAGATTATGTTCAAAACCACAAAGAAAAGACTAAACTAGTATACAAAAATATTAATAACAAATTACAAGAGAATAAAACAAAAACAATTAATAAAATAAACGAAAATCGCGAAGAACTCCCAGATATTCCAAAAACAATTTACGTAAAAAATAAACAGAAAGTCAATAAAACAAAAAATTCAAAATTTAAAAAAGAGAAGGTTAAAACAGTTAATAAAGATTTGAAAACAGCCAAAATTGACACAGAAAATAATGACAAAAAGCAAACTAAAATCCACCTTTCAAATATTAAAAGACCACGGACAATAATTAATAAAAACCCCGCAATTCCTGGTCCATCTACTTCCCGTGCTCACACGGAATAGATGTGAAGAATATTACCCTCAATCCAGGACTTTTGGCTATTAATCTTGGACCAGCAAAACTACAAAGAACACAACACACATTTGTACACTATTACGATCTACATCCACTTAAAACACAATATGAAAACTTGAATAAACAATACAAAAACCTTATAGCGACATTAAACACAGGCGAAATAACTACGAAAGACTTCGAAAATAATAACAAAATTATAGATTATCTAAAGAACAACATCAATGAAAAATTCAGCCATTTATCCACTCATAATCTGATAAGACGAGGTATAGTCAATGGTTTAGGAACAATCGTAAAAGCTATTACAGGAAATTTGGATGACGAAGATAAATTCTAAATCACCTGCAAGAAAATCAATTTAAATTAAATAACCAAATTAAACATCAATACTCTGTTAGTCACCAAATAATAGAATATTTTAACAAGACTGTCGACACTATCAAACAAAACGAAGTCATTCTAAAATCAAAAATTGAACAACTCATACATTTGGCTATTGGCGGAACAAAAAATGACGACAAATTATTTATTAAAGATATTTATAATCAATTGAACACCCTGTATACACTAACATTCAACACTCTTCAAGACATCAAAAATTCTCTCACATTTTGTAAACTTCACACTATACACCCCAGTATAATCAAAACACATGACCTTTATGAGGAATTAAACAAAATTTCAAAATATTACAATGATGAGTTACCATTTGAAATAAATTTAGAAAACATTTCAGAAATTGAAAATTTACTCTCAGTTAATTGTAAAATACAAGACAACAAAATTCTATATTTTATTGAAATCCCAATAAATTATGAAACACATTTCGACTTAATTCATTTAATTTCAACCCCTACTAAGCACAACTCTAATTTCTTTACTATTATACCCAATCATAATTATATTCTGAAGTCTGAAACTGGTCAAATAAGATCTCTATGTGGTACGTGTACCCGCAATAAAAGAAACATTTTCCAATGTCCTAATAAAATCAAGGAAATAATCGAAAATTCTTGCGAGACGAACTTCTTGAGGAAAAACACCGTCGAAAATTGTCATTTCGTCAAACTAGAAATAAAGAATAACCATCTCGAATATTTAGAAGAAATCAACCAATATTTGGCCATAATTCCGCACCCCGAAAAAGTAGAAAGTAAATGCAGTCACGCCGATAATATAAGAAATCTTCAAGGCATACTTCTCATCAAAGAAGATGGATGTAAACTGCGAATTCAAAACAAAGAACTCGACTTCAAACATGGTACATTTGGTAAACCCATAGTAATCGAAAACTACAAAATTAATTTCAACAACACACAAATCCCCAAAACTACAATTGAATTGAACAGCATCTCCGATCTCAGACCAATAAACAAGCTAGAAGACACCCTGTACGACGATATAACACCATATGAAGAAGATGACATCAAATACCCAGTTTTGGCATTATATGTTATAATCATTATTGTCGCTATTATTTCTGTCAGAGTTTACCTAAAAAGGAAAATATATATATATATATATATATATATATATATATATATATATATATATATATATATATATATATCGTCGGTTTCTTGGTAAAAGTGATCAAGTCCAAAATTTATACTTTTGAGTTACAGGCGTTTTAAAGTTTCAAAAGGACTTGATCAGATTTATTTACCTAAAAATTAAAAGAAGATGGATTTAAAAAAAACCATAAAAATTAATTTGTCAACTAAAACTTTTAATGGTATTAATAATTATAAATAAAATAAATTGTTATGAGCTGAAAACGAAAAAATAATTAGTTTTTAATTTTTTAAATACAATTTTTATTTATAGTAAAAGTGACATGGGCAGTTTTTCTTTGCTAAATATGAGTCTTCTCTTGCAGATAGTCATAATAACTCAGTTTTCAAAAAAATGGACTTGGTCACTTTTAGCAAGAAACCGACGATATATATATATATATATATATATATATATATATATATATATATAAAGAGAAAAAAATATTTATTTTTTTTGAGACTAAAATCAGATATAGGTTCCATTTAAAAAAATATAAGTTTGTGTTATATCTCAAAAAATTACAGATATAAAAATTTATTTCGCACGCCACTGATTAGTTAATAAAAATATCTATCTTTTATATTTGAAACTTTTTTCTCAATTATTAATAGATTAGAAGTTATATGGAAAAGAAAAAATCAACAATATTCAGTTTTTCGTCATTATCTTGTGCCCTATGAGTATTTTTGAAAAAACAAAAGCACATCTGAGATGGCCTCCCAAAGGCGCACAAATATATATATATATATATATATATATATATATATATATATATATGTAAAACATATTCAATATAAAAGACGGGAGTTCTTATATGGAAATCTGCCTATTATTTTGTAATCTTTATATTTAAATTTATGTCCAGTTTGACAATGGTGCTTGCAAAGGGCACTGTGGTCTTCATTAAGTCTGTTACAGTCATATTGATGTTGGTAAGTACGCTTTTTAATAGGTTGTGATGTTCCGCCAATGCATTTCTTTTTTTTTCACATTGTCAGCACTCGAGTTGGTAAATGATATTTTTTTTGAGTGTCCGGGACAGTTTTGTCTTTAAGGCCCGGTTTTTCAATATCTGGTTAAAATTTTAACTAAGAGTTATATAAACAAAATTGAAACGAAATGTACTGTCAAATGACAGATTTATCATTGCTGTCAACAAAACGATGCAATATTGTTTACTTAACTAAAAGTTAAAATTTGAACTAGAGATCGAAAAACCGGCCCTAAGATTCGTAAATAATGGGTTAATGGTGGAGTTACAATTTCCAATCTTAATGTTTGTATTACCTATTTAGTATTTTACGAATCATAATGTTAGTATTCTTATCAAAAGGTATTTTGGCATAAACGTTGTCTTCCCTGTAACTCCCTTCATCCACAGCAACATCGCAAAAAGGAGGGTGAAGTCTGCTATTCATATGTTTGTGGAGAAACTCAGGGGGATACCCGTTGCGTAGTAGCATGTTTAATATAAGTTTAATATTGTTGACATGAAAACTGGGATGGGATAGTTTTATACCCTTATCTAATATTGCCGTTATAACTAATTTTGTAATTAATTTTTGTGTTGGAATGAAAATGTAAAAATCGGCCAGATTTTTGATACCAATTAGTGTTTATATGACTGTTGGTTTTAATAAGGGTGACATCTAAAAAGTTTATGCTATTATTGTTTTCCTTCAATAGTGAATTTTATACGGGGGTGAAAGCTATTAAATTCATTAAGAATGTTGTCTAGATTCTAGGTTGTAATATAAAGTGTTAAAGTTGTTGTTACATATAATGTTATTTTCAAATTTCTGTAAAATTACTTCTGCCAAAGTGCTACTTATGCTTGCGCCCATAGGGGAACCATCAAGTTGTACGTAAATTTGGTTGTTAAAAGTGAATATTGAAGAATCGAAAATTTTTTGCAATCCTTTAATAAACTGTTCTTCTGAGAGGTCAGTGTGTTGTTCAATTTGTTCCCACATATCATGAATGCAGCTGATGATGAGATGCTGTGGGATGGAGGGGTACAGGGCAGTGACGTCTAGAGATGCTATGCAATAATTAGAGGGGACATTTAAATTTTTAATATCATTTACCAACTCGATCGTCAATTGTTGATGTGATTTGCCTTAAAAAGATATGTTGTTTATGTATTTTAGGTTGCATGTACATTCTTCCAATCGATGGATGTTTCACTGTTAAGTCCGGTTTGTTAATTTCAATTAGATATTTTTTACAATTGTTCTCTATGTTGATAATTGGGTTTTTATTTAATTTTTTGTAGGTGGTATAGTCACTGAGAGTGACTGAAGCTTTTTGTATGTATTCGTGCTTATTCATGTTGACAGTTTTCCCGCCTTTGGCGACCTTAGTAATAATAATTTTATCGTTGTTGCTTGTAATAAATTTCTTTGTTATAAGGACCCATTTAAGTACTTCTTGCTCTGCGCATGATAGTTTTTCTTTTTCCATTTGTCTGTGGCGATGGTATAATAATTTTGCGATTTTAGTTTTATTTTCATCTTTATTATTTATATTGCTATTGTCAATAGCTATTGAAAGGTTGACATAACAATCTAAGATTAGTTTGTTATTCTGCTTCTTAGGATGTCTGTATGCAAATTTGGGTCCTAGGGCAAGAATTGCTAAAATGTGCTCTTCTATGACAAGGTCACTTAAATTGATAATCCAATTTTGGTAATAACGTTTAATGATGTTACATATATTATCTTTGCCGGCTTTGACGAGTTAGCGTTGTAGGTTATATAATAGTATAACTCGACTGGAAAAATATCTATGCAACGTAAATCACATTGGACCTTTTGGTTCTTTACAGAATGAAGATGGTGGGAGTTCAGAATTTCTAAAGATGTTTTATTAATATTTTCCCGTTTATTATTGTAATTGATGATTGAAGTGGGTATGTTCATGCTTCAGCTGATTACGTACAGATTTAGGAATTATGTTATGTTTTTTACATGAATGTAAAAAGTGAATTCTATTTTCAATCTTAGCTATTTTGACTGATAATTTATTGTAAGTTTTTACCGCTGTGGTCGCTTGCCGTCCATAGGAATGTCTTAGTTGTTGAAAGAACCCAACTTGCTTCATTTTGCAGGGGTTTGTGTTACCTTGAGTTCTGGCGAGGGATAACGTTGTGTTGCGGCTTATTGGATCGTAGAGTTCGGGGCGGTTGTTGCGGGGTGTGCTCACAGTTGTTGACTTTGACGAAGTGGGTAGTTTGGCCAATCCACTATGTTGAAATTTGACTGCTATGTAGGGGAATCATTTAGATATTTCACTAATAACTACGAGGCCTTCAAGTTTCAATTTTATTTAAAATTTTATTTATCAATTTGAACGTTTCGAGCTAATCCGCCCATCTTCAGCTGTGTAATACAAATAATACAATATAAAATTCAATTATACAAAATCATATGTTACCACTGTCATGTGTTTATGTTGTTATTTCCCAAAATTCATTTATGACAGGCATTTCACTATGGGCCGTGTTGTCATGTTATGTTGAAGACATTTTATATGTTTCTACAACTGTAAACGACATAAAAAATTGAAACAATGTACTCGTAATTCTGCATCAACATTTATTTTATTGTTAAACGTAAACACCTACTTCGCAAGGTAACATATAATTTTATATACTTGAATTGAATATTATATTGTATTATTTGTATAACACAGCTGAAGTTGAGCGGAGTTAGCTCGAAACGTTGAAATTAATAAATAAAATTTTAAATAAAATTGGAAATTGAAAGCCTCATAATTATTAGTGAAATATTCCAATGGTTATTTTATTGACTATGATCTGCACATAAAGCAAAAAAGAAATTAAAAACAAAAAGGAAGAATTAATTAACACCAAATTACCGGTAATAACAAACACTACTCAAACAATTAAAAGCGCGGACGCAAAAACTACAATTCAAGCTGTCGCTAATAACAGTGAAAATAAACAAAATGGAAACGTAGATGGATAATAATCACAAAAACAATTCAATCCGACAAAATGAACCTGAGGATAAACACAACAATCCAATCCGACAAAATGAACCTTTGGATAAACATAAACATAAAACTGGCACAAAACAAGCCTGTTCATCTTAAAATGTGGTTTTAAAATCTGTTTTAAAACTTTCATATATGTATACATATTTCTAGAAGATTAGATTCTGCAATAACAGAAAACGATGTGTCAAATTATTTAAAAGATATGTTTCCTAATGCTAAAGTGAAAAATTTAAATTCTAATCAGTTTCCCCAGGAATACTCGTTGTTTAAGGTTGTAGTATATGACATAAATTTTTACACGTATACAGCGTTTTTACTATTTCCTCTGGTACGTTTTGGGACAATTGGTGCCTAAAAGTACTTCACTGTACAGCGGTAAGTGGTCTTTTTATGACTAATTTTTAATTTCATTTGACGCCATCTCATGGTACAAAGTAAAAGTAAACTGATAGTTCTAATGTTAGACAAAGTTGTACAGGTATCTATCTAGTATTCATTATCCCTGCCGGTGTACTAATGGTCCGTAATTGTCAAATTGGCCCACCTTTTTAGTATTTTCAAAATATTCTTACCGTGTTAAATTTTTCATGCTTTGCGCCCAATACTCCCCAAATATATTTTTTGTGCTTCTTTCAATGAAAAGGAAGATATATCTATTCTCCTTGACGTTTCAAATCCAAAATATTCACATCGGCCGAATTTGCCAGCAAAGTGGCCGACGTTTTTCTAAACGCATGGCCCGTGTATTCACCAGTGTTGTCTAATTTCAATAATTTGGCTATTTCTTGTGGAACCTTTGTAATTGTATGTTCCCCAACCACACACATCTACCACGTTCACACCGGAAGAAAAAACGTTCTTCTACTACGTTCTCAGGTCTACATTCAATATAATAATAAATAATAATAATAATAATAATAATAATAAAATAATTAGGTCAGCATTACGTTTTATACATACTTCTTGTACGTTTCTTGTGATACACCACTTTAAGAAATCTTGATTGGTTGTAACGTATTTTTGATTTATCAGACAATATAGTCAGCGCATGCTATATTCGCGCCTTCTTCTATACTTCTTTCCTTTGCCATTTTACTCATATTCACCATATATTCACACAAACTATTATTGTTTTCGAAAGTAAAATTGTGAGAATTGACATAAAATGAATTTATTTGTTCAAATAAGCATGGTTTGTTCATTTGTTGCTAAGGTATGGCATCAGCATTCTATTATTAGAATACTATTCGATTTATCGGTTACGAATATCGTAAATTGAGACTTTTATATAAATAATAGCTAGTAGAAAAAATTTAATACGATACACGTTGAAGTTTTTTTTGACCACGGAAATTTTACAAGCCTCGTCATTCGCCTCGGCCAGATAGACTGTCTCCTCTTCACCTTGACACCGAAAATAGTTATTTACGATATAAATACGTAAAGCTAGTCTTTAGTAACGAATGAGTTTGTGGCGGCTGGAGCCGTCACAGTTGTAAAAATAAGCTTAAATTAAACTGTAGAAATATATATACGAACGACAATAACAATTTATTCTAATATAAAAATACATTTGATATTGACTCGTTTTAAGTCGAAATAGGAATGAATGTTTATTTACTTTTTGTTGTTTAGTAACCCAACAATTCCCAAAACCTTACTTGATATTTTTCTTATATTTATTCTCAAGGATATAGGGATGCATGCTATATTACTGCCCCCCCCCCCCCCCCCTAGACGAAAGATAAACATTTAACAAATCTAATATTAATAATTATAATTAGAAAAAAAAACCTATTGGAACTCTAATCCTTCGTTTTCGGTTCCTTGGTGACGACTGGTGCATGCAGTTTGAGTTTTTTTTGTTTTCTGATGTGGGTTGAGGATGTAGGAAGGCGGGTTTTAGTGTGTCAATTGATATGTTTTCATATGTATTGTCTTTTAAAATGGTAAAATATTTATCTGATCTTGCGATGATTTTGTATGGACCGGTGTAAGGTGGTTGTAATGTGGTTTTGATGGAATCTGTATGTATGAAAACAAAGTTAGTGCGGTAAAGATTTGGATTTGTGTAAGGGTGTTTGTTAGATGTGTTTTCTTTAGGAACTACTGCTGCCAACTGAGACATGTATTTCTTTAATTTTCTTCAATATAAAGGTAAGTTTATATTGTCAATGAATTCGGTGGAAAATGATTTGTGAATTTCCCCGGGTAATTGTAACTTTGCTCCGTAAACAAGTTCTACACAGCTACATTGTAAAGGCTCTTTAAAAGAGGTTCTAATTCCTAAAAGTACGAAAGGTAAATTATCATGCCACTCATCCGGATGGTCACAGGCTTTTAAAGTTGTTTTAAGTTGTCTATGGAATCGTTCGATTATATCGTTAATTTCCGGGTGGTAAGATATTGTACGTAGTCTTGTGGAGTCAATGAGTGTAATTAATTGGCGGAAGAATGATGATTCGAATTGTGCTCCGCGATCTGTTGTTACTGTTGAAGGTATTCCAAGTCTGGAAATCCATCCTGATATAAATGTTTTTACGATGGTTTCAATTTTGATGTCAGGCATGGCTATGGCTTTCGGCCATCGTGTAAATCTATCAATACAAGTAAGTATGTAGCGACATCCTTTGGAAATGGGTAATGGGCAAACTATGTCTATATACATGTTGTCGAAACGTGCTGTAGGGATTTGAAATTTTTTAAGTGGTACTTTTTATGTCTAATGATTTTACAGGTTTGACATTTTTCGCATGTTTGTGTCCAATTTTTAATATCTGTATGCATATTTGGCCAAATGAATTTAGAGGAAATAAGTTTTCGTGTGGCGTTAATTCCGGGATGTGATAAAGAGTGTAGTTGTTCAAATAGTGAACGTCGGAATTTTTGTGGTACAAAAGGTCGGAAATTTTTAGTAGATAGTATAATTGCAGTAATGTGTTTGGTAATTTGATTTTTTTTAAACGTAAGAAGTTTTTTGTATTGTTTAATAGTGATTTTAGTTCGGGGTCGAATTCCTGGCATTGTGCTAGTTCATCATAAGAGGTATTAGGTTTGCTTGTGATGGAATTAATTTCAATTCTTGAAAGTGCGTCCGCAGCGTTATTATCTTTACCTGATACGTGTCTTATGTCAGTTGTGAATTGAGCAATGTGATCTATGTGTCGGAGTTCTGTAGGAGAATATTTTGATGAATTTTTATTAAAAGTGTATGTGAGTGGCTTATGGTCGGTTAAGATGAAAAATTCTTGTCTTTCGATGAAAAAATGGAATTTTTTGATGGCTAGATATATTGCGTATAACTCTCTTCCGAATGTACTGTATTTTTTTTGTTTCGTTGAAACTAGTTGAAAAAAATGCTGTTTAATGCGCGGAAGCCAAGTGTTCGGGGTTTTCTTTTTGACCATATGTAAAGCTGATGACTAATTACTTGAAGATTGTCGTATAAAACCGAGTTCTAATAATTTGTTAAATTCGTCTTTGGCTGCAATAAATATCCTCCTAGTTGTAACGACACAAATAAAATATAAACATATCTATATTTGGTTTACTAATTAAACTATTTATATAATTGTAGATTGATTAATGCACGTTTTATTTACTGTCTTGGTAATATTTAAAGGGAAATGATCTGCTATTGCAACCTAACTACTTCGCCTTTAAAATTCCCTTTAATATTTGTATAAATATTATCTACGAGTATAAACGATCCACCATTATATGTGACTCTTATAACCTCATTTATAGTGGAAGTTGTATGCACCCATTAAGTCTAAAAACAACTTCGTGTTAGTATTATAAATTTTTAATATTGTAATCGCCAACTACAATAGAATGAAATAATGAGGAAAAACAGAAATTGATTTGCTTAGGAAATTCATTTGCTTTACCTTTAGAGCATCTATAAACAGTTGAAATAATATTACACACATTATCATCTGTAGAGTACTTAACTCCACACCATACAAAAACAAATTCAATATTGAGTTTTTGGATAAATTGAATTTATATTATATACATTTTCTTCATATTTTTGCAGCCAGTGCTTTGCGAGGCATAAAAAAATCACATTTGTGTTTACTAAAAATTTAATGTGGCCAACACAATACCTTCCGCTGTTTAATTTTTATTAATTTGAATACATGCCTACATATATTTTTCTTTCTTCTTTACTTAACACTTTAACTACAAGGTCATATTGTGGTTAATAGTGGTATGTTACATAGAGTATTTTGAATAGTTAGTTCCATATAATATATTTAACAATGTATAATTGTATAGTTATATCAGAGTATATAAGTTAGTGTTTTTGAGGAAGTTTATGATGTTCTTCGCTTGCTCTGGGTTGTTCCGCAAGGCGTCATTGCGGTTGTCTGGGATGTTGTTGGCTGATCTCTGCTGATTGAATTTGGGGAAGTCTAGTAGTAGGTGTTTCACGCTTAGTGTAATATCGCATGTGTCACATTTGGGTGAGGTTTTTTTTTTTCAAATAAGTGTTCATGGGTCATTCGAGTATGTCCGATTCTTAGTCTTGTTAGAGCAATTTTTTCTTTTCTTGTTTCTCCTGTGTTCCAGCATTTTAAGTCAGATTTGATTTCCTTTAATTTATTGTTTGTTGTATTTATCCATTTTTCTTCTTGCTCCTCCTATTTTCTTTTTAATATCTTTTAGGTCCTCTTTCGGAGTAGGTATCATTGTGATTTCTTCAGTGTCGGTTATTTGTTTGGCTTGTTGGTCTGCCTCCTCGTTTCCTTTTATTCCCACGTGCGAGGGAATCCAAATTAGTGCGATGTCTATTTTCTTTTCTGGAAATAACTTCTGGAGTAGTTTCCTGCATATTTACTAATGCTGCAAACTATATTAAGTTTCTTTACATAATTGCTTTATTTATTATTATCTTTTTAAAATGTAACCATTACTAATTTGAAATGATTCGTTTTTTGAAACGACATTTATCAGTTAGTTGCATTCATTTCAAATATGAACTTTGTAGCAAAGAAATTCTGTTTGTCTTTAAAATATAGGCTCAGGGATTTATAAAAAGATTATTTTTTAAATTTATTCGTAATATATATATATATATATATATATATATATATATATATATATATATATATATATATATATATAGAAACAGTATTAAATTATACCTGTAGAAAATTCAATTCAGATGGGCGAAAAGATGGCGAATGTTGAACTAGATGTGCATGTTAGTGAACTAAAAAAAATCCTGACGCTAACCTCAAAATTCAACAGTGAAGAGGAAATCGGAATTTACACCTATAATTTGGAGTATGGGACAAAAAAGAACTCATACTTAAAAGGTGTATCTAAATTAACATTTCTCCACGTTTTCATCTTTAAAATATGACTAGAAAACGCACGTGTCAATAGATCTTTTCATCGGCGACAAGTAACTTCCTCCTAATTGAGTGGCAATAGATCTTTTCATCGGCGACAACAAGTAACTTCCTCCTAATTGACCGAAATGTTTTCTTCAATAATTATGAGTATGATTCAAGTATATATCATTTTAATGTGTAAGCACTAAATAATAAAATTGATGTTATTTCATTCCTGCTTAATACGTATAATTTTGACTTGTTTTGTATTTCAGAATTCAGACCATTAAAAATATAATAAAAATGACCAATATTACAGAATATAGTTTAGCAACATTATACTGTTGAACAATTATGTCTCACGGGGGTGTATCTGTATATGTGAAAAACAAAGTTTACAAGCCTATAGATGCTCAGAAGTAGGATTGCTTCTTTGTTTATGGGGTGAATTCATGCAGAATTTATTATTGTTATTATTATTATTATCATCTAGAGTTTCGTTTTCGCCCTGTTGTCGTTTCCCTATCTTTGCGTTGAAATCTCCGATTAATAGGAGAATTTGATCTTTTTTATTGTTTTATTCTATTAGAATAGCGTCTAATATATTATAGAAATTTTTTATTTCTTCAAGCTGTGATTTTGATGTCGGAGCGTGTAATTGAAAAATATTCAATTTTTGTTTTTATTGAACTTTATTCTTAAAGGCGCAATTCGTTCGTTAATCGATATTAATTCTTCTATTGATTCTTTTGTTTGGTTTTAATTAAAAATCCTAATCCAAATTCACTATTTATTGCTCTGCTCTGACACAAAAGGGTGTGAGATCCTTTTCTTATTATCATTGTTTCATAGTTATGTCTGACTTCTGAAATTCCTATAATATTGCAATTTACATTTTTGGGTGCTTGCTCAAGTTCTCTGATTCTGTCTTCGTCTTTCAATGTTCTAGTATTTAAAGTACCTATGTTTACGTTTTGGGGGTTTAGGTCGAATCATCGCGCGGCGACCACCCGTGCTGGGATGATTTAGTTTTGATTCGATATTTTTTTTGTGTATTCCTATTTAGGTTCAGGGTATTGTAATTGTTTTTATATACCTGTTTTTTTAGCTTGTTTATTTTGATTTTGGTGTTATATTTACTTTTGTTTACATTGGGCGCGTTCAGCACCCCGGCGGCGGTGGCAGCGATGAGCACCGCTAAGCGCCGATGTTTGCCGAATGCAACTGCTGAACCAATAGCATACATTCATTTACTGTGTTCGGCAAACTTCGGAGATCAGCGATGCCAGCGATGAGAGGTGCTAAACGTGGCCATTTTGTCTATTTCCGTAGTATAACCGTATCTGTCCGTTGTGCATCCAGTAGTTGCTATATTTGTTCTTTGTTTTTCTCTGATTGGTAATGAAACATTTCTAATTGGAATAATACTACCTTTTTTTAGTTTAAGTTCTGTATTTATTATTTAAACCCAACGTTTCGACAACATAAACTGGTGCCTTCTTCAGGGGATACATTGACATATGTGAAATAACAAAAACAACAAGCAACCAAGGTAATAAGAAATGTTCATAAATGTTACCTTTTTTATGTATATGTTGAAACAAGTGAAAGACGTCATCCCTCTTCAATCATCAGGGATTTACTGAATTCCATGTGTCTTCGGGAGAGTTTACATCGGCCAGACTGGTAGAACTGTCTCTACAAGATTGAGCGAACATCATCGATCGATCAGATTGAACCAGCCTGAGAAATCGTCCGTTGCAGAACATGCCTTGGAAGAATTCCACCAAATTAAATTAGAAGATACGAAAATAATTGCAAGACCTTCTCGACTTAACAACAGATTAATTAGAGAAGCCATTGAGATTTATAAAACAAGAAATATCAATCTCAATCATTGTGACGGATTAGAACTTAGTCGCGCATGGCTTCCAATATTAAATATGTAATTTGTAATATGCATACAATTTTTTCTAAACTTTTTCTAACATCTGTTAATAAAGAGTACGGCTGCGGTATTTCGCTACCGATAAAGCGTCTCTGAGTTATACAGATCACTTCTCTGCCAGTTTTTGGGACGGTTTTTCCTCTGGCAAAAGGAGATTTTTTCCTGAGAAGATGCATGTTCGCCGTCCATGTTATTGCCGGGCATGCATATATTGTCTAGAAAGTTGTATACATAAAAAAGATAACATTTATGAACATTTCTTGTTACCTTGGTTACTTGTTGTTTTTGTTATTTCACATATTTATGTCAATGTATCCCCTGAAGAAGGCACCAGTTTATGGTGCCGAAACGTTGGGTTTAAATAATAAATACAGAACTTAAACTAAAAAAAGGAGCATTATTCCAATTAATAATATGAGTTCTGAAAGATATTTTAATAAACATTTCTGTTATTTTAGCTTGATTTATTGCTAAAGATGGTAAGTTTCTTTCGTAAAGTGTTTTTATGCTGCTGACTGATTTGCTTCTTTGTCTATGGGGTGAATTCATTATAGAATCGTTTTTCGATGTAAATGGCTGTTCTGTGTTAATGTTTATTATATTATTTATGTTTTGTTCTGTTTAGTTTCGTTGTCTTTATTTCCTTTCCTGTTACATTGTATCCATATCCTTTCATATCTCCTTCTGATCTATGTCTTTTCTTCAGTGGTTTTACCTTTTCCAATTCTTCTTCAATTACTGCCTTGCCATTTATAATGATTTTGTTGTATTTTATTATTGCATGATTGCTTCATTCTCTAATGATTTTTAAAAGTCATACTAGCCTTTTCCTTTCTTCTTGGTTTTCTTTTGGCAGATCTTCTGTTATATAAATATTCGTTTTTTTATACATATTTTTTTTAATTTTGCTTATTTTCTGTATGGTTAGGTCCTGTTTTCTAATTGCGTATTTTTGATCCAACTCTATTTAATTGATAAATTTTTGTTATTAATGTTGGAACTTTTACTTTGTTATTTAGTACATCCATACATATTTTTCCAGCTCTCTTTTACTGCGTTCAGTTTCCTGTACCCCGTGTATTGTTATATTGCATTGGCGCTCTTCTTCATCTTGTTTTTGCCATTTTTGACTTTGGTAATTTTTGATGTATTTTCTTCTATTTTACCGTTTACATTTGTATTCATTACCTTTATTTCTTCTCTCATATGATTAATGGATAACTGAAGGTTTTTTTTATTGCTGACAGAATATTTTCTCCTCTATTTGCCATTTTGTAGAAAGTTACACTCCTTGCTGGTTATACTTTATAATTACCAATTTATTGTATTGGTTGCAGCCACCAATAATTTCTGAAAAAATGTGATTTTTCGATATTTCACGTATGGAAATTTGATTTTTCTTTACTTGCTATATTTTAAGGGTACTGATCGGCTTATTTATATTTGCATTCAAATTATAGGTATAGTATGTTTTATTCACTATACTAATATTGCCTGGACCTAGATTTTGTGAATTCCCAATTCGTCTTTTTTTTCTTTTTTTATTTATTTTTTTTCTGTAAGAACAGGATGAAATAAGAATTTTAGTGCAAACGCGACTTAAAAAGTTTACGTAATAAGCGAGATATGAATTTCTAAAGTTTAGGAATTTGGTACGTTACGTAGCAAGTACTGACCAGTGATCGACAAACATTGGACAAACTGCTAGTTATAGAGGGAACAATTTTTATTCATGTTTGCATAGCTGAAATGTTTTTGTATAAAAACGTATACGTTATATTCTTGAAGGAATTATTATTAAGTATAAATAACATAATAATAATAATAATAATAATAATAGTTATTTATTCCTTTCGAAAATGTGTACATTTTATAGGAAGCGTCACAATAATATATAATATTAGAAAAAATAAGACAATATAAATAAGTAAATTACGAAACATTATCACTGTACAAAAAATATTCGTTTATATTATAAAAACAGCTATCGAGAAGCATTTTTTTAAGTTTTGCTTTGAAATTATTTAAGGTGTTAGAGTTCTTAATTTCCAGTGGTAGTTTATTATAAATTTTTATTCCAACAACATTTGGAGAGTTTTTGGCACAATTTAATCTGCTATATGGAGTTTCAAATTCATTTTTCCTTCTGGTATTGTACTGGTGATGGTCTTTGTTACAAGAAAATTTTGTCTTATTTAGAAAAATATATTTACTAACCTCATAAATGAAAAGACAAGGAAGAGTTAATATATTTAGATTTTTAAAGATATCTCTACATGAGTCGGTATTTCTTGTTCCAGTTATATATCTTACTACTCTTTTTTGAGTGATGAAAACTTTATCAGCGAATGTTGAAACGCCCCAGAAGACGATACCGTATCTCAATAATGACTCAACTTTTGCGTGATAGAACGTTAGCAATTGATTCAAAGACAAAATATGTTTAAGATGCCTAATTTGAAAACAGATTACATTCAATTTTGTAATGACAAATTCACATTGTTGTTTCCATTTAACATTCTCATCAAAGTTCATTCCCAATACTTTAGAGGAATCTACATGATTTAATTTATTATTTCCAATAGTTAAGTTCAAGTTTGTGTTATTTTTCGCTTGATGGAAATGAATATAATTTGTTTTAGAGTTATTTAAATGAAGCAAATTTTCATTACACCATAAATGCAATTTCTCTAAATTTTCATTGCATCTTAGTTCCAAGAACTCATTACTTTTATCAGACATTACTAACGTTGTATCATCTGCATACTGCGAAACGATAGTTTCATTACTAAAAATGAGATTGAGATCGTTAATATAAATAATGAATAAAATAGGCGCCAAGACGCTCCCCTGCGGCGTCCCAACATTACTGATCAATGGAGTTGAGTGTATTTCTTTGTTGTAATTGGTATGACCAGAACAGTTTTGAATGCATACATAATGCCTTCTATCACGAAGAAAGCTTCCTATCCAGTTCAGAGGCACCCCTCTTATACCAATGTTGCCGAGTTTAGTCATAAGTTTATCGTGATTGATACAATCGAAAGCTTTACTTAGATCGCAGAAGATTGCCACTGGAAACTCCCCTCGATCTAAGAAACTAATAATATTTTTATACATATGATGAATTGCATCAGTTGTTGATAAATTAGATCTAAAACCAAATTGATTTTTATGAATTATTTTATATTTGTTAAGGTAAGATTCTAATCGTCCTAAAAAACAATATTCATATAGTTTAGAGAAAATTGAAGCAATAGATACTGGCCTATAGTTATTAATGTCAGCTTTATCACCTTTTTTATGGACAGGTATGATTTTGCTTATCTTTATTGAATCAGGAAATTCACCTTTTTCTAAGGATATATTGATACAATAAGTTAGAGGATTTACTAATGTACTGGCTACTCGTTTAATAAGAAAGCTGGGAATCTCATCTGGCCCAGAAGACTTTTTATTTTTTAACTTATTGTTAATTATTGTTAATAATTCATCTTGTGTGACAGGAGCAAGGAAAAAAGTATTAGCCTGAATTGGTATATTACCTAAATCTGCTGATGCTGGATTTTTTGGTATATTTTTAATGACTGACGCGGGTGCGTCTCTGAAATGGACATTGAAGATTTCTGCTATTGTACCTGTTTCGTCTATTACGTTATCATTATGCTTAAGTAATATTTTACCAGACTTTGTTTTTTTGCCATTGACGGTATTTATAATGTTCCAAACTCCTTTTGAAAAATTATCGGCATTCAAAATCTGTCTCTGGTAGTACGTTTTTTTAACTGTAGATACGAGAAGAGAATGTTGTTTTCTGGCCTTCTTATAGTGCTCATTAAGTTCTGGATAACATTTTTTTAACTGAAAAAGAGATTTTAGGAACTGACTAGAAGATTTAATTTCATTATTGACCCATCCTTTTTGTAGACAATGTCTGAATTTTTTTAAAGGAAAATTAATCTGAAAATAGTGAAGGAAGATTTTATGAAATGCTTCGAAAGCGGTATTTGTATTTTCACACTGGAACACCTCATTCCACTTTTCATTTTCTAAATTATTATGAAATTTACTAATGTTAGTTTGATCAAAAATTCTCCTGTAACTATAAATATTTGTTTCGTTAATAATATTAGTACAACATAACATAGTGTTATGATCAGAAATAGTGTTCTCGATAACTGTGCAGTTTATATAACAATTTGTAAAAATATGGTCCAGCTGATTTTTACCACGAGTGGGTTGTTTTACAATATTATTTAAGGATATTATTATAAGGATATCGCGCAGGCGTTTATAATCTGTTTTGTCTCTGATGGGGTCGACATTGAAGTCACCCCCTAAAATAATTTTGACACTGGGTTTATACAAATAGTCCATGATTTTAATTAATTTATCTAAAAATAAATTAAAATTAGTACCAGGGGTCCTGTAACAGATTACAAGTATAAATGTAGTAGTTGCATTTGGCTTCCATTGTATGCCACATGTCTCTATAATTTTCTCTTCATTGAATACGTCTACGTCGATCGGTACCATATTCTTGTTGTTTTTTGCCCAGATGGCTACACCACCTCCTTTTGAGTTTGTTCTACAGTAGCTGGCCACTAGAGTAAAGTTTGTAAAGTTTACAAGATCTACGTTAATTTTATTTCTCCATGTTTCAGTGAGACATAAGAGCTGTAGATCTTGCGGATATTTTAAATATTCAGTTTCAATAAGATTTATTTTTTCATTGGTTAGTGCTTGACAGTTCAATAACAAAAGGTCATGCTCGTTGGGGGTAGAATTATGGTCGTATATCACTTTGTTACTGGTGCTCTTTTCTTCAGATGAAAAAAACGGTTGAAAACAGCATCCTCTGGCCACACTTCTGGTTTCATCGCTTCTTCAAAATTTGTAGCATAAACGGTAACCTTGAAGGACGAATAAACTAGAGGGAATTTTGATGTTAGTTTTCCAGCTTGTACTTCTGGAAACTTCTCTTTTAAATAGCTTACTAGTTCTGCTTCCGTAGTTTCTGGATGAAGTCGATAAACATGTATATGAGCTAATTTTGGTATAGTTTTAATTGTTACAGAATTTTGACAGTTTTTATTTTTTCCAAACATTGGTATATTTTTTTGTCGTTGGGCATTATTTTTTTTAGGTGTTTTATTTTTATTTTGTATATGTTCACTATTATTTTCTAATGTGCTTGGTTTGTTACCTTTAATATTTTCTGTTATTTTTGCGAAGCTTGTTTTGTTTACATCTCCATTTTGTTTAGTTTCTTGTTTATTAATTTCGTTTGACGCGTTTGTAATTGTAATTAAAGATTTTTTACCTGTCGGTAAGTCGATATTTTTAATGTTCTTTTTGGCTATTGTTTGTTTGAGGTTTAAATTACTTTGTTCAGATGGCGTAGATGGTATTATTTTGTTGTTCGAAATTATTTTATTTAAAATATCTAGCTGGTCTTTTAAAATTTTTATTGTATTATTTTGACATGAAATCAGATCGTCTTTTTGTTTTATCATTTCTCTTAAATGATATAGTTCACTAACACTTTTATTATCATTTATACTTGAGAAGGATATATCAGAATCTTTGTCACTGTCAAAGTTTCTCGGTTGCTCTACAACCTCGTCACAACAGTTTGTCATATTTTCACTATATACAGGCCACTTTGTCGTGTTAACACAGCTGGTATGCGACACTGTATTACATTTTATGCACTTAGGACCACTAATTGCCGTTTTATGGCACCGTTTGCACAAATTCTTTTCAAGTTTTTTCTCACTCACGATAACTACGTCCTTCACGTCCGCCATCTTTTATATATATTCATATAAATAATAAGCATTCATTTGCTAATAAATTATAGAACTTTGAAACAGTTTGACAATATTATGACACAAAGTATGACGACGGATGGCGCTAGTGTTTGTCTGTTTTGCAGTTTCAATATGTTAATATTAATTTAATGAATATTATTATTAATTTAATTATTATTACAAATTGATTTAATTATAAATACATTATTAATGTTAATATTACTACATGTTATAATTAAACAAATTCATCAAAGACAGATTGTTAAATGTTTTGTTAGGTTATACAACATGACATTTCATAATGTTTTAAAGGTGACCGCTGCAGACGCGCGAATCATCTTTTTAAAATCAGGCGATCAATCAAATTCTTAGTACCTAACGCGTCATACCAAATTAGTGATCAGCTTCAATCGCGTGTAGTTATGGTATAGGACCCCATTGTGATGTATTTTTTCAATATTTTTTCCTTCCTTTTTGTTTCAATATCTGTGTTTTGAGTTAAGGATTTCAGGTTATGTTTGTTATCTTGTTTCAAAATCTGTAAAAACTATTTACATGATATATGCTGTGTTGAATCCACTTTTATGTATAGTATATTCTCTTTATATATTTCTAGACAAAGTTTTCCCTTTCCTTTTACAATGTTATTCCAATTTGTAGATTATTATTATTAATTGCAACACGATGACAGCTGTGACCTTTACCTTGTTAGTTCACTGCAATTAGTTTAGGTTAGGATAAATCTATTGTTGTAGCCGTGTATAGAACTTCTTCTGGTAATGAACGTAGAGTGTGCAGCCTATTTATTCTAAATAAATTAGGAAAGAGTGAAAAGATAATGTCAACCACCGTGATTTGAACCCAGACCTACTGTCTTGCCGGGACAACGCTCTACCAATTGAGCTATGGCGGACTCTTCCCGTTGGCTCACATTATCTTCCACAAATGTTAGACTGAAATATTTGTGCCGATAGGTGCATGAGTAAATTATGACAAGTCACTGATATTTAAATGTAGTGGTTAGCTGTAACCCCACATCAATACGTGACGCTGAGTATTCTCAAATGAGAATCTTTTAGTCTAACATTTGTGGAAGATAATGTGAGCCAACGGGAAGAGTCCGCCACTCTTTCCTAATTTATTTAGAATAAATAGGCTGCACACTCTACGTTCATTTCAATATTTGTGCCAATAGGTGCATCAGTAAATTATGACGTCACTGATGTTTAAATGTAGTGGTTAGCTGTAACCCCACAACAATACGTGTCGCTGAGTATTCTCAAATGAGACTCTTTCAGTCTAACATTTGTGGAAGATAATGTGAGCCAACGGGAACAGTTCGCCATAGCTCAATTGGTAGAGCGTTGTCCCGGCAAGACAGTGGGTCTGGGTTCAAATCCCGGTGGCTGACATTATCTTTTCACTCTTTCCTAATTTATTTAGAATAAATAGGGTGCACACTCTACGTTCATTTCAATATTTGTGCCGATAGGTGCATGAGTAAATTATGACAAGTCACTGATGTTTAAATGTAGTGGTTAGCTGTAACCCCACATCAGTACGTGACGCTGAGTATTCTCAAATGAGAATCTTTCAGTCTAACATTTGTGGAAGATAATGTGAGCCAACGGGAAGAGTCCGCCATAGCTCAATTGGTAGAGCGTTGTCCCGGCAAGATAGTGGGTCGGGGTTCAAATCCCGGTGGCTGACATTATCTTTTCACTCTTTCCTAATTTATTCTTCTGGTAACTTTAACATTTTTCTGACTCAACTAGAACATATTTTGTTTTTTTTATCTAGCAATTTTACTAATATAATTATCATGAGCGATTTTAATATAGATTTTGATACTAAATCAACTTCACAAAATTCGAATCTAATCTTAAAATCTTTTAATTTAAAATGTAGATTAGATTTTGGTAACAATTGGAAAACCGGAAGTAATAGTTTCTTAAATAAATCTTCTAAATATTATTTTTTGACAATTTCTGTTATTACTATTATTGAAGAACATAAAATTCTACATCTGATACATTTAAAATTTTTATTACCGTAACATGGGGATACTTGAGACGATTTTTACGTGTTTTTGCTAATAACTTTTGAACCATAAGTTGTACAAGAAAAAAGTAAAATCTTAATAAATATATTATTTTATCAGAAATAAGATTATCAACAAGAATAAATTATTTATTTATTGTTAGCATATTTTTTTTTTATTTTAATACTGTCTCATTTTGCACTCAAGTTCGGGTAACTTGAGACACTTCCGTTTTTGCCTGCAAACTTATAGATTAACATTCCTATATAAAGTTACCTTACTGTACCCCTTACTTGAGACACTAAGCTATAAAATAAAAAAAAAAAATTAGATCTTTATTGCCTTGCGTTTAGGAGTTATGGTTGTTTAAAAATAAGACTTTTATAGTGTCTCAATACATTATTTTTATTTAGAAAAAATATCATTTAAGGCACTTTCATCATATAAATATTATAAAAATATGAACAAAAAATATATTCTTCTCAAAATAAATAAATAAACATTTATACTCTATTAATTGCATTTCATCCATTCATATCCGGGTAAGTTATCTTTAAATCTTCTTTCTCTTATACCTTTCCTGTCTAAATATGCTTTTACAAAATATCTAATATCTAATTCCGTCATTGGATAGCCCCATTTACCAGCTGTCTCTATAGCAACAACAATTATTTTTTCTTCGAGTCCATTTAAAACCGTTGGCCTACCGTACGGCATTGGATTTAAACCGCGAAATTTTCTGTTGAGGGTAGCATGAGGCACTCCATATTTTTCTTCGGCTTCCCTGAATGACAAAATGCCATCGGCAATTTCATGCAAAGCAGCGTCCACACTTGCTTCGTCGTAGTCAGCGTAGCGCCGTGAGCCCAGCTGTCGTTTATGTACACGAGGCATTGCGTCTCAAGTTATCCTAAAAATATGCACTTTATACTTAATATTATTTTTTGTTTTAAACCATAAACATATTTCTATTATTATTTTTTGAATTCTACTGTAAACAATCTAGGTTAGAATCGGGATTTTCAGTTTTACGAAATAATGTTTAGGTTTAACATGACAACAGAGACTCTCGGAGATTTATGGAAATTGAAAAATAAATACAATTATATTATAATTTATTTCAACAAATACTTACCACTTTCTCACTTTTCACACATACCATGCAATCGAGTTACACATAACCTCTGTAGAATCTGTCATAAGATTTCTAAATTTTATCACAGATGGCTATAATAGCGCTAAATTCAAAAACTGAAAATTTGTCTCAAGCTACACTTAAAGTCTCAAGTATCCCCATGTTACGGTACTTCTTGTATAGATTTAGAGATAAAGGCACTGTAATATATAGAATAATCTAATCAATCAACTTTGTTTGTAAATGAAAAAATCAAGAGTTTTAGTGACATTCTGAAAGATTTTTCTGGGAAGTACTTTTAATCTTTCTTAATGTTTTATTAATTAAATATTTAAAATTGTAGGTAAAATGCATATATCTTGCTAATGAATTGGAAGAATCTCTGACATTTAGGAACTTCCTTATACAATGAGAAATAGATATAATTAGAAATGTATGTATGCAGAAGACATGTTAAATACAATATAAACAATATTTGGGTAAAGTTCTGTAATATTTTTGCTATAAAACGGCGGTTTGATAGCGAAGTGCAATACAATACTTGTAAAACATAAAATGGAAATGACGAGAGGTCTTGTGCTGGACACAACAGATTTTTTTTTGCTTCATTTATGGCTTGAATGATTTCATATCCCAATTGTATATCATCTGTTCGTACATATTTTCCATCTCCTGAGTTTTTCATTAAAAACTGTTATTGGCTTCAAAGAAAGTACGACTTCCAGTTTTCTAATTTTACCCAAAATCTAATCAACTTTTCATATTAATGCAGTAAGCTTAAATACGGAAAATAGAAATTATTGGAGGTTTGATATAAGAGTTACCGTGGAAGAAAAAATCGTCTCACACATATACAGACACACATTCACGCACACAAACACACACACACACACACACACACATACTCATAGGCCTAATTGTAAAAATAGTAAAAACGTGTCGTGGGGACCCTAATTTGCGCTTATTTACTGAAAACCACACCATCGAATTTTTTAACCAAAAACATTACCTGCCATACCTACGGTATAGTGGGGAATAAAAACATAAAAATAAAATTGTCGTTTAAAACGGAATTTTGTTAAATCGAGGTGCGTATAGTCGAAAGTTTACTGCACTGGTCTGCCAATTAATAATTCACTGACTATTAATTTTAATACTTATACGTTTATCAAGGTCTGCAAGTAAAAAAAAAAAAAAAAACAATTTAATGTGTAATGAGCATTATCACACTTGATGACGTTCTTAAATAAATTTAACAATATTTAATTTATAATTACATTTTTAACAAGATTATTATTTTATCATTTTATAAAGGTAATTAATTACAAGCTTTTACTTCAAGCTTTATATTACAGGTTACAACATACTTAAAGAGAAGTTTTGGTTTCTAATATATAACTCTGTTTGAAATATAAAAGGTCCATAAATTTGCATGCAATTAACAGAAACTAACTTGGATTTAAAGTAACTCTAAAATGTAGCAGTATATCTAGAGGAGTAAAAGACAACAGGTTTCTGATTTAATTTTGAAACATAGTGGAAAAATGAATATGAAGAGAGGAGATGAGTTTTTTTCTATAACCGTTGATCAATCTCTTGCGCTGGTGCTCTGCGATCGTTTCGTGTTTTTCGCCTCTCGTTGTTTAGTTTTTTCTTACACTTTTTATTGTTTGGTGAGCGCGAACGAGGTTTTTTGGAGATACAGGAACTGGGAACTCGGCATTCGACGGGAGTATTAAGGTCCAGTTTCCTAGGCTGAGTGATAGCCGGAGGGGCTGTAATGGCTCGCACTGTCGCTGGAAGTTATCCACATCACGCTGACTAATGATTGCAGGCATTAATTAAACTTGTGGCATGCGATGTAGCGACGTTGTGGGATGGCTGGCCGCGGTCTACCTTTGTTTTATACTAAAATGTACATTCTATTGCTCTGTCTCTGTCTGTTCTCCATGGTCGCAGTGCTGGTTACCACACCACATTGCAGTATCTTTTGGCGCTTCGCCTGACATGTGATATTTTTCACACGTACTCCGCTTGCTAAATACGCCTCTGTGTACTTTTAACATCCGACATTTGTTATTTCTTAATAGTGTGTTTCTTATACACATTCTTCGCGTTATAACGACTACTTTATATTTTTTAAAAGAACGAGCACAGCTTTTGAGTATGTTTTTGAATTGTTTAAACATATTATAAATTTTAATTCTTCATTCAGTACATTACTTTATTTATTTATAAAGGAAAATACCTCTACTACTTTAAAATCATTCATATAAATAACATTATTAATAAATACAGGATACATGCTTTTAACGATTTTCCTTAAATAAAATTAAAAAATTATTAAAATATCTTTCAGAACTCATATTATTAATTGGAATACTACCTTTTTTAGTTTAAGTTCTGCATTTTTTTATTAAAACCCAACGTTTCGGCACCAGTTTATTGTGCCGAAACGTTGGATTTTAATAAAAAAAAAAATACTGGACATAAACTAAAAAAGGTAATCATAGGTTGGAACTTTTTCGGGTTTCTGAGCCATGGTCTTTTAGGTATAACACCTAACGTTTCGCCCAACAATGTGTTAGGCATCATCAGAGGACTGCTACCTACACAAGACGTCAAATCACCACCCAAGGCAGAAATATGGTGTAATCAAGACTCTTACTGAACGAGCAAAGCGTATTTGCGAGCCTGAACATCTTGATGAAGAACTCAAACATCTTCAGATAGCTTTTTGCAACAACGGGTCTAGTTACAAAGAGATTGCATTCTTCCTTTTATCAAGAAAGTGACAGATCGTATTGGCCGTTTTCTCGAAAAATATAATATCAAGTTATTTATCAGCCAACAATGAAATTACAAGGTGTTCTTAGATCAGCAAAAGACAAGCGTGACCCACTATTCCTGATAGGTGTCTACAGAAACCTCTGATGATGCCTAACACATTGTTGGGCAAAACGTTAGATGTTATACCTAAAAGACCATGGCTCAGAAACCCGAAAAAGTTCCAACCTATGAGAAATACCGGCCATGAAAGCCTTAATAATTACTTAAAAAAGGTAGTATTATTCTAAAATTTAAAAACATCATTGATTTTTTTGCATAATAAAACGAAACTTTTTTGTTAAGCTTGATTTCGATTATTACTACTCTATGTTAATATAGCATTCCATTTAAAATTAATTATTTTTGAAATAATTTGTTATTTATTATAAAAGTAATTAAAGATATTTTAACCACAAAGTGGACAGTTAATTATTTTCATTTCGGAAAGTGGATAAAATGTATTTACTCTTGAGTGACATACGAAACTTTTTCCAATACCTAATACCTACCTAAAGTCTTTTTCGATCAAAATTAAAGGTGACGTTCGTTAATGATATTTGACATTAATATTTCATTTTTATGGTTATTATAGTAATTATTTTTTCTTCTTTACTTTCATTAACTCATGATTGTGCTGGTTTAGAAAAAAATCAGTAGATGTGTTATTTTAAGCGTATGAGCTGGAAAGTATCATTTTATACCCGAACAGGAAAGTCTGATATTACAAACCATAAATAAGTATTACTATTAAATAATTAGACAATCTTCTTTTTGCCATATTTAGGCCGTAATATTCGAGGTTATTCGTCAATTCGTCTTATGGTAACGAGTGCAAAAGGACGAAAAAAATATATTTTTAGCTATAACAAAAGACACTTGTCCTACAACCGTATGCAAAGTACAAAAAGCCATTTTTATTTATATTTTTCGATTGTCATTTCCGTTGCTAAATAAAATACTTTTTTCTTCAACCGTATTAAAAGGCTGTGTTTTTAATACTGTTTTTTGTTTTAAAAGTTAATCTTTTTGTTACTAGTATAAAAATGTAACTGTTGCTAGGTAACACTTTTACTTACATGTATTAAAAGTACTTTTAATCCTGTATAGCAAATAATTCCATGAAACGATTATATGCGCACTCGTAAACTTCACGCGATTTTGATGGCAATAAATTTACCACTATTTCTTTTGCACTTTCTTCAATATCAAATGGTAAATCAGATTCTTCAAATCCAGACATTTTAAATCAAAATTTAAATGCAAATACGAATATTTATACAATTTTGCTACTTGACAGCACAGAACAAAGAAATATGTAAACAAAACAAAAGTTATGGCTAACTACCCGCAGAGCTTTACATTTCGAAAACTTCGTATTTAGATGTATGTATTGATCATATTTATTTCGGTTGAAGAAAAAATAGTATGTGTTATTCTGATTAAAAGTGTCTTTGTTTGATTCGAAATTTTTGTTTCGCTCGGCTTCGCTGCGCTTCGCCTCGCAAATGTAAACTAATTGCTCATCAAACAAAGTCTCACTTTTAATCCTAATAACGCAATCTACTATTAAGCACTTGTGCTTAAAAATGGCAGTTTAATGCCTAAAAGTGACAGTTTAATGCGTAAAAGTGACAGTTTAATGCGTAAAGTGTTCCTTTGAAGTACCAGTGCTTAAAAGTATTTCATTTAGCAACGAATAAGTGAAACTGACTTCTGCCTACTTTTTAATTTTGAAAAATTCCTAATGTTGATATTTGAGAATAAATTATCTCTTGTAAAACGTTCTTATAAAAAATCTTTTATGTAATTCATTGTGAAATGAGTATTTTAGGCACTTGACCTGTTCTACTAATTTCACGTGATACGCCTATGCTAAATGCGGTGAGGTGAGATGTATTTTTTCGCACGAACCTGTCAATAACTGTGTTGTTAAAAATGAAAAATAGTAATAGTAAATTGAAAGAATATTAAAATAACATATCAGACTAAGAATTCTGCTAATATTCAATGATACACTGGCACTGGAGAACTTTGCACACATGATCATACTAAAAACTATAACAAATTCACACAATACACCAAAGAAAATGTAGGATAACATGGATCGTCAAGCAACACGTGCACGACAATGATTGAATAAATAGCAATAGATGTCTAGAACATATCAGTATTTAGAGAAGTAACTATACTTGAAACCTTAATCTTTTAAGGCTTGTTGTGCTGTTATAGTAATTAACGTATCAAGGGTGTTATAAGGACAACAACGCCTGAGGTCAACAGTGTACTCTCCGAGGGCCTCTGGTCCGAGGTGGGTACGTTGACCGAAGGGGTTATAGTCCGTTTAACACCCGTGGTGCGTTCAACGTTTAACGTCTTACCGATATATTATTTTAATAAAGAACGCTGTAACTAGGAAACGCGATATTTTTATTTGTTTACAATACCGATTTCATAGCAACAATTTTATAACAACCCTAGGGTGTTATTTGGTATATAACATACCAGTAGGACGTTGATAATATTTATATTTTTTGTATTTTGTTTCAGTCAATGGAAGTTGATTTTAGGAAAAATGAGATCTTAAAAATTGTACTTGTAATAAAACATATTTATGAAATATGTATATGAAATTTTACACTTGAAGTATTACTAAATAAGTAATAAAAGAATTATTAGAGTTATCATAAACTGGAGTATAAACGAGATATCTAACTTCAATCTGAGTTATCAAATAAACTACCGCAATATTCTCTGATGTGCAATGGTTTGAAATAATAAATTTCTGCGTACGCATCTACGCGAAGTAATCCCCAGTTGCAAAATGCATATCGTATGATTTCCGTTTTTTTTTTTTGTTTGTTTTAATGTATGTGAGTTAATTAAAAAAAAATACAGTAGCATATTTGTTGGAAATGAAACGAAGTCTCGGTGGACCGAAGTGCCGACGGAATTCTTATTCAGTGATAATGGGAAAAATATGCAGACCATATACCGAGAGCCGTATAATAAAGCTATATGCGCTAGTTATTATTTTTTGTTGCAAATTATATATTTTAATATAAAAAATACATATTTATTTCACAGTTTTTGTTTGCAATTACAGTACAATCGCGTTATTGCGAACAGAATAAATCCAGGCTTGTTCATATTATCAAACTGTTCATATCACCGAAAGTTTACAAAAATTTAGATAATATAAGTAACAAAACATACACCCTTAATAAATAAATATCCATGTATTTATTAAGCCTAATTTACTATAATCGCCCCAATTCTGTAAGAAAGTTGTTAAGACTTAGCAACATTGCTTTAGCAAATAACCAATAATAATAGCGAATACTGAATAAAACATGAAAATGACAGCCTTTACATTTGTTTCTATTGGTTATAATTTTTAGCAACGTTGCTAAGACTTAACAACTTCCTTACAGAATTGGGGTGAATATGTGTACATCCACACCGATTTTTCACACTTGCCCGTTACTTTATGGTTTGATGTAAGTATATTAGATATACGTATCGAAGACAGAATGTAGGAAACCATAAGTAAGACAGAGATAAACATACAATTACTTGTTATTTTGCTGTTCTGCAATTAATGACGCAACGGTAAAGTATGACAAATCGGTGTATACAATAATTTTTAAAAAAATCGCAGTCCATGTCGAACTTCGAAACGCTGAAGCCAGTCATCACTAGCGTTAAATGACCAAGGTTTTTCATTTAATTTTACATGCAATTCTTTCGCTTTTTCTTTTAGCATATCTCTACTAACTGGATAATTTTGGTTACGTTGCTGCAAAAACCATTTATATAAGGCTGCTTCCATTTTTGCAATTCAACTATTTTTAAAGTGCATTTTTTATCCGGCTTTATCATTTTACTAACAGTTTTATCTATCGCAAGTTTCTTGTTTATTAAACTGCAAATAGTAAACTTCGCTGTGCCATGTTTCTTGGATAAAAATGTTATATTAACAACATTGTCATGTACCAGACAAAATTTTTGCTTTTTCACATAGAGACATAGAGGTAAAGTTATTAGTTTAAATTTAGACATATTTTAGAAAGCAAATTTAAATAATATTTGATAAAATAATATTAGCACAACTAACACGACACAGCAACAATACTTTTATCAACTTTTAAACTGTTTCTACGTTTCATAAGTAAATAGGGGAAGTCCACAAGCAGTGAATACACTGTGTTCAAATTAACGAAAGTTAGGTTGTTCACGTTATAAGGTAGTCAATGTTAGTAAATAACTTGTTCAAACTACGGAGTAGTCTATATATTCGAGTGTTTATGTTAACGCGATTGTACTGTACCTTGAAAAACAAATTGCTGTAAAATTAATAAAACTTGATAAATAAAACATATACAGAATGTTGGAAAAACTTCCCAAAAGTTAGAATCATAAACTACAGACAAAAAATGAGTGAAAAATACTTTTTTAGACGACCATTGTGATAAGTATGACATATCAACATAGTATCCTAACACTGAAAGTTGAACTTATCACATTAGTGTTACGATATATTTCATATCGTAATAGTTGACATGGTTGCTAGGTTACTATGTCATTATTTTCTGGCTATATGTATGCATTATTCATTTGTCAGCTGTCAGTACGTTTGAACCTATATTTTAGTTTTGTAGAAAAAGTAAAATTTATTTAAGCTCGTCTAAAAAATAATGTTCATAACTTGTATGAAATACAAATATCGTGTCGCTACGTGTCGTGCGTCAATTTACACTCGCATGATATTTGGTATTTTTCATAACTTGTTACGAAAATAACTATATCAACATGGGATCGCAAATTAACCATTTCATTTATTATATTGATATTTTACCAAGTTCTCAATGTTAAAAAGTCAAATAAAATACATGTACTACGATCTTGTGAACAAGTTAAGTTAAAAATTATCACATTGTGTGTACTCCGTAGAGGACTTCTATCGGCTTAATTCTCTATGCATAGTTGTTAAAATTAATAACCATTGGTAGTAGTTAAATTGAAAGTCAGTTGCTAAGTTCAAAATTTCAATTCACTATTACTTCAAGTTGCCAAAATTTATCATCTGGTCGTTACGCCGAGTTGCTAATCTAACAACTGCATTTCCCCCGTTGTCAGTATTCAACAATCGTTGGTAAATGGTATTTCTAGTAAATTTTATGTTAGGAAATGAACTTTTATTGGAAATAGAAACGACAAGAAAGACAAACTAGTTACGAACTAATATAAAGGGTTTTCATTTCAAAAGGGCTACCATTGCTATCTTGGGCTGTAAGAGCTATAAAGACGGTTTAATGGGCAAATAATTTATACATTTTTACCTCCCGCTTTGAAGCTAAGGAAGGTATATGGATCGCGCTAAACATGTCATTTCGAGATTTTTGTAAATAACAACATTAGAAAATCTCTAGAATCAGATTTTAATATTATCTCAATGATGTCTGTGGGTGTGTGTATGAGTGTACGTGTGCAGTGTGGATCCTCTGGATGTTCTAACTCAAATACCATCATTCGGAAAATTTTGAAACCTTATATTTCAAACCCATTTTAATATGAAAAGGAGCCATTAGGTTTTGATGTAAATCTGATAACTGGAAATGACACTCTACTTGAAGCTCATAATGGTTTTTCTTCGACAAATAACATTTTATAGATAAATTTAAGATATAATCTTTTTGTATAAATCCCGAGGCATATGTTTTAAATATAAACATAAACACAATTCCTTAGTTACAGATTTGTATCCTCTTTGGTTACACAGTTAATATTTCAAATGTAACTGACAGATAAATGTCGCTTGCAAAAATCAAATCATTTCATATTAATAATGGTCACCATTATTAAAATTTTAAAAAGAAAATAGTAAATAGAACAATAGATATATGCAAATGAACTTAATATGTAGGTATGTATTTAAATTAATAAAAATTATATGGTGTGAGATATTGTATTGGCCACATCAGATTTTTTATCTTTTGCCCCCTTTAGATAATGAATAAGGTACAAAAAATTCAGTGGGAAGTTTTTAATGAATAAGCAAGTTTTAGGGTCCCTTGGATACAATTTTACTAGTTTTACGATGATATCTGTATGTGTTTGTGTGTCTGTATGTGAGCGTGTGTGACAAAAGTTTCTCAGACATTACTCCAATACTGCAATTTTGTAATTCTTTTATTCCTCTTCTTTAAATCCATATGAAGAGCTGATTAGGTTTTGATTATAACTGGTCAACAACTGGAAGTTCCCTTCTTTGAATTGACACACTTAGAAATGGGTTATATGCCGTGATGATATATTTATTTATTTTTTTATTTATTTGTATTTCGGAAATGGTATATTTGCAGACACATGTTGCTTTACTTATTTTGGTCTGTAGTACTTTATTCTTTTAAATTTTAGCAATATTTTTTTAACATCTTTAGTCTTTTTTAAATGTAAGTAAATTCAGTCTCAAATTTTATGTCATATTTGAGAAAATATAGTTTGTAAAAATGGTACATAATTTTGGTGGTGAATATTAGGGAAATTAATTACTATTTATTATTACAAATATTGTCATTATAATGACATTATTATGTAATTGAGACAAATGTGAACACATTTATTATATACATTCAGTTTCACGCCGCTATTAAAATTTATAATTTAATTAATTAAGTAGTGTTACGGATATATAAATAACATATATTGCACCACTGATTCACATTCACAAATTCTTCAAATTATGAAATAAAACTGATATGCTAGAATGAGTTCACCAAAATTAAGGTATATAAACAGATTTGGCAGGTTGAAAAATCATTCGCTTAATAGTCCTGGTACAAACATTACCTAGGAGGTTAGCGACGTCTGTCACTTAAGAAAAAAGCCATGAAATTTTTGGTATGTGTATAAAATTTTATTAAGAATAAATAAAAGAGGTTTGGTGTCATTAATTTTAACATTCGATACGTATTAGAATTTAATAATATAACACAGTGTGAATTAAATTCATTATAAGGCTATTATTACATTTTCTGTAACTAGTTTAGTGTCAGTGATATGTTGTGTCGTGTTCAAACTCTATGCTAATAAACAAGTCATAAAATTAGAAAATTAACTGAAAAACTTTTAGATAATTTTTGTATTATATCTGAATTCGTTCATATTTTCAATTATTAACATTTGAATCGCTGACATGAATGGAAACTAATATTTTTTTGTAATTAATATAAATTGACTTGAATAACCCTACGTTAGTCGCGCAGTCTACATACGTAAACCAATCATCTTGAAACAATAATAATTCAAACAACATATTAATTGCTCAGGCGTGGTTCTCAGCAGCTGTTGACTATACGGACTTCTATTATAAATTTTATAACGGTAGTACTTTGCAATTGTGCAATTTAAATACAAGTTGTCTACGCTGGTAGACCGCTTGACTTACCATGTAACATTTTGTTTCGTTAGCAAGTTTTCTTATTTACTACTATTTAATACTATTATTTATTAATTATCTTTAATAACTTTAATTTTTTATTAAAAAAAGTATATGCAATGTTTAAGCGATCTAAACTTGTTACAAAAGTCCGCGAAACTAACGAAGTGATACCAAAAAAATATTGTATCAAAATATAATTCAGTAATTTAACGAAACATTTGAATTTATTAAAAATATGTATTTCTGAAATGAATGAAAAATTGAAAAAAAAATATAGACACAAATTTTATTAAAAATATAAAAAAGTGTTTCCATTGATTAGTACCTAAAGCGTATTTCGAATTTAACAAATAGCCGCTAAAATTATTGATTTTAATTTGATACTTTCAGATTGTAGCTCTAGGATTCCTGTCCGTAGCCCACGCGTGGTTAACATCTCAATACACGTCCGCTTCACATTACATACAACAGATTCCTTCTGAGCCACAAGATACCCATGAAGTGCAACTTGCTCGTCTGCAGCATTTAGCTACTCATCAACATGCCCATCTACGTAACTCACTGCCAGTAGATACTCCTGCTGTCCAACTAGCCAAATACCAACATCACATCGCTTATAAACAACACGCTGCGGGACATGTTGCTAGGCCTGTAGACACCCCTGAAGTAGCTTTAGCTAAACACCAGCACCACCTCGCCTACGTTCAATATGCCAATGGCTATCTTCCAAGACCAGTGGACACCCCTGAAGTACAGAATGCTAGGCTTCAACATCAAATCGAGTATGCTCGGCATGCAAGCGGACAAGTCCCTCAACCTATTGACACCCCTGAGGTTCAACTAGCCAAATATAAGCACCACATCGCATATGCTCAGTATGCGAGTGGACATTTCCCCACACCTGTGGACACTCCTGTAGTGCAGCTAGCAAAATACCAGCATCACCAAGACTATGCACGCTATGCTAGTGGATACGTGGCGAAGCCTTTAGATACCCCTGAGGTTGCCCTTGCAAAAGCTCAGCATCATATAGCATATGACCAGTTCGCTAGTGGTCATGTTCAAGGACCAGTAGATACTCCGGAAGTCCAGGTCGCTAAGTATGAACATCAACACCTTGCTAAACAATACCAAGATAACTACGTCCATCAATTTTAGATGAAATATACATTCCCATTCTTTTTCTACGTAGTATTGTACCTGCAAATATGTTTTCCTGTCTTGTTTATTAGAAATATAAAAATATACATAATTTCATTTACATCTAAACATCTAAACAATTTATGTAAAATGAACTTCCTTTCTTATCCTAATGCGAATATGTATGGAGTGGACTAAAAGCTAGTCGGAAGATTTTTAATTAATTTTTTACCCATTGATATCATAAAAATTCTTAGAGTTAACCCTGCAATAATGCGGTGTAAAATATTTCCGTAGTTAGTGCAGTGAGGTACAGCACCCCATTAGTTTTTTTCTGTAACTACTGGAATAAATACCGAAATGAATGGAGATATATGTGTATAATACATATTGACTGCTTTCATTTCAAATTTAAACGCAAAACTCATAAACAAAATAGAAAAACCTAACCTAAATTGAATACATTCTATTCTTATATAAAATGACAATTCTTTGAAAAACTCATTTTTGCCATTATACAACATTATAGAGTTAAAAAAAAAATTGACTTACCTCAATTTAAGCATCTGTATAAAACAAATAAAATGCTATTTGGATCATTAACACTTTTCAGTTCTTCACATGAGAAATGTAGATTGCACGATAAAAATTTAGAATATATTACTTCTATGAGGCTGTAAACTTAAACTTTACCTCCCACTCTTCATAATACACAGGTTATTGAAAAATCTATATATAGTACAAAATGTATATGGATTATCTTATAAACACAGACCCTGAACCCTAATACTGCTGTAAGGCGATTAATGAATCCAATATAAAATATTCTGTTGTAGAAGGTTCTCCTACAGGTTTGGATGAAATCCGTGTTAAACTTTTAAAATATTGTTTATAAGTGTATATTACTCCTTTACCGCATTGTTTAAATAGTCTGCAGATGGTATATTTCCAAATACACTTAAGTATGTAAAAGTTATAGCTCTATATAAGGAGACAAGGATAATGTTATGAATTGTAAGCTTATTTACAAGTATAGTCTCGGCTTTCTATAAAATATGTGAGAAAATTCTTTTGGTTAGAATTTTGTTGTTTAAAAATAATAATAACAATAATAATAATAATAATAATAATAATAATAATAATAATAATAATAATATCAGCAGCTTCAAAGTTTGTCAGATAAGTATTATCTTTCATATACATTTGAAATTAGATATTATTTTTATATATATATACTAAATTCAATTTGTGATCAACAACTGCAATTTTGAAAGTGTAAAGGCTTAGCGAGAGTGTTATCTATACGGGGGATTTGGTTTCTAAAGTGTTATAGTGAAAAATTGCAAACCGAGATCAGAGTTTGACAGACATTTACCAATGACTCCGTGGGCAGTGCGCGCGCGTTATTAGTTGAATAAAAATAATAGTCTGCGAACGCCTAGAACAAGCAACCAACATAATACTAGAGTCGTATAAGAAACGGAACTTCGAAATTAAATCAAATGAGTACAGACAGAAGTAGCCTAGTAGGGTCCGACTCAGAAACAGATAAAAGGAAGCGAGATAGTAATAAAGAGTACGAAGAGCCTTTTACAACCAGTAAAAGAACAAGAAGAACACCAATAAAAGCGAACAGAGAGAAACAAATACTAAATATGGAAGCTTTTGAAAAATTAATAGCTGAAATGACTGGAGAAATTAAACTGGAAATCCAGAGAAACACAAACGAACTAAAAAATGATATACATAAGAACAACACTAGCATACAAAATATATTAAAAGAGATGGCCGAAAAGGAGGAAAAGTGGGAAACAGAAAGAAAGGAAATGAATAATAGAATCGAAGAACTAGAAAGAAAATTAGAATCACAGGAAAAAAGGTCAAGAATAAATAATATCGTCATAAAAGGTTTACAAATAAATAATGAAAGCCCGAAAGAAACTGTCAAACATTTCCTAGAATCTGATCTCAGATTAAAAGTAATAATTAAAGATGCAAACATTATTAATTCTACAGGTATACAACCACTTATTATAGCAGAAATTGGGAGTAAAGCTGAGAAACAAAGAATCATGAGAACAAAAAACAAGCTACAAGGAAAGGACATTTATATAGAAGACGATCTAACTCCCGAAGAAAGAAAGATACAAGCCATTATAAGGAAAAGAGCGAAAGAGGAAAAATCCAAAGGAAATGATGTAAGAATAAAATACAAACAGCTGATAGTGAATGGCAAAAGCCTCAACTGGAATGAGCGGGAGAAAGAATTAATATCAAAGGATACAGTTGGGGAAAATTCTCGAAATAAACAGCTGCCAAAAAACTAAAAAGCCCACGAAAACAAGATAAATTCATGAAGACAACTGCAAGGAAAAAGGATATGAGAGGGGAAAAACAAACTGTAAACTACTTAAAAGGAACAAAGAAAGATAAAATTAATGAACCAAATATAAGAAAATGGAAAATTGGAACGTGGAATGTAAGAGGACTGAATGGTAAAGAACTTGAGCTGCTAGAAAATTTCAAGAACTCGAAAATGGAAATACTGACAATAACAGAAACGAAAATGAAAGGTAAAGGATTAAAGATGCTAGATAAAAATCATTTGATGATTTATGGAGGAGTGGAAGAAATAGAAAGAGCAAGAGCGGGCGTGGCATGTCTTATTAAATTAAATAATAATAATAATAATAATAATAAATCTTTATTGCCTATACGGACAAAGGCGAGGTTCAGCCATAGGCTGTTCTTCCACCTAACCAATCACATTACAAAACAAATGTAAATAATATGCCAACATTAATTTGTAACACAAACAAAGAAATACATAACAGTAGAAATTAATATATAATATAATAAGTAACCTAAAAATAATCGGTACCTAATACAAAAGTTTTATTGCTACTTTGAAGTTACCAAACGACAGAGATCTCATTGACAGCGGTAATTCATTATATAGTGTGGGTGCCAGGAACGAAAATGACCCTTTAAATTTTGCTTTGGTGAAAGAGGGAACAATATATAAATTCTTGATACGTAAAGAGTAGTTATAGTCTTTTAATATTAATTTGTCCAATAAATATGCAGGAGTACCAGTAAGTCTTAGTTTATGTATTGTGCAAAGGTATGAAATTTTAGTTTTAGTCTCCATATCTATTATTTGAGCTAAGGATCTATACTGCGAGATGTGTTCGTACTTACGCACATTATAAATAAACCTTAAACAAGAATTTTGAATTATTAATATTTTATTCTTATCTGATTGTGTGAGATTAGGAACATATACACACGAACAATAATCTAGCACAGGTAAAACTAACGAGTTTATAATTCGTAACTTTACATTAGAATTTAAATCGTGTCGAAACTGGTATAACTGTCTCAGTTTTAGTCTGACAGCAACTAATTTTTTATTTACATGTTCCCTGAACTTCAGATCCTTGTCAATAAGGAGACCTAAAACTTTAATGACATCATTGTGTTCCAGTATTACTCCGTCTAATAAGATGTTAGGGATATTGCAATTTCCTACAATTAGTAAAGAAGATTTTGAGGCATTAATTTTTAATCCATTATTTAATACCCATGTGCTTAACGAATCAAGCTCCTTATTAACAATGTTACACTGCTCAGCGACATTATTAGGATTAATGGACGCAATAATTGAGGTATCATCTGCATATGAGTGTACAGTACTGAAACTGAAAACTGACGGCAAATCCGCAACATAAACTAAAAACAATAGCGGGCCTAGTATTGATCCCTGAGGAACACCTCGCTTTAGAGGAAAAGTAGATGAATAAACTGTTTCGACACCCGACGACATACAGACCGAAAAGTATCTACCTTCAAAGTAACTTTTAAACCACTGAAGAGCTGCTGGAGAAAAATTATAATATTGAAGCTTGGCAAGAAGCAGTCCATGATCAATCATGTCAAATGCCTTTGAAAAGTCAATCTGAATTAGGATTGACAAAATTGATTTATCAAAGTTACATATTAATTTATCTACGATGTTCAAAAGGCACGTATTTGTGCTATAACCTGGTCGAAACCCAGATTGACTATTCGGCAAAATTTTATTTTCAGATACGTATTCCATGATTTGATCAGAGACTACCCTTTCCAGTACTTTGGATAGTACGGGTAAAATACTTATGGGCCTCAGGTCGTCGAATGTAGAACATTCAGATTGTTTACCTATTGGTTTTAATAAAGCAAGTTTCCAGATGTCTGGAGTAACCCCTTCTAATAAACAAGTATTTATTATGTGCGTAATATAATCTATAATTACGGGCAGTATTATGAGAATCATTTTTAAAGAAATGTCGTCGACCCCGATTGCATTAGATTTTAGGTGTCTTAAGATTTTTTCAATATTTTTGCTATCCGTACATTTAAATACAAAATATTCACTGGTACATTCTGCATAAGTATTATTAAGGTAAAAATTCTTTGTATCAAAGTCAACATTACTTGTCCCAATTTTGTCTAAGACATATTTTCCGTACTTGTTAGGTTCTTTTAAAGTTTCTGGAATATTGTTCGCTGAATTGTTACTCACGCCTAAGCGCTTTAAACTATTCCATAATTTCCCCGAATCATTCACATTATTATTAATCTCATACTGCAAATACATTTGTTTTTCCTTTCGTATTGCTGAAGTAGTCAAATTTCTTAATTCTTTGTAATAATTAAAATTAGCAGCTGTTTTAGATTTATTGTATTTTATTAAAGCTTTATCTCTTTTATTCTGCATAATACGAATGACTGGAGTAACCCATGGACAGTAGTTTTTCTTAAAATTTGCTCTTTTTAAAGGTGCGTGCATATCAAACAGCTGTATTATATTTTTGTTAAGAAACTCTATTTTTGCATTTATGTTATCAAAATATAGAATCTCATTCCAATTAACTTTTGAACAATCAGCCAAAAATATTTCAGTTTCAAAATTTTTGAAATCTCTATACATAAAGGTTTTGGTAAAATCAATAGACTTAGGTAGATTAATGACAGAAAAAACACATCTATGATCTGACAGTTGAGGACAATCAATGGCGTCTACGTAAGTAAACAAAGATGGATCAGTTACAGCAATAATGTCTACTAAAGTTTTAGATGCTGGTCGAGTATACGTTGTGATTAACTGATGCATCCCAAATGCAGATAATATATCATTAAAAAAAGCAGAGTATAAATCTTTCGAAAGAAGATTAATGTTAATATCGCCACATAAAAATAAATAGTCTGCTTCAATTAAGAAGTTTTCTAATATTGAATTCAAAATACATATGTAAATGCGGATTATAGACAACACCGAATACGATTTTTTTATTGTTGATTGTAGTTTGAATCCAAAGGTGTTCTATATTATTAATGCTAACAAAAGCAGTATTTAATATTTTATAATTAATAACATTACGTACATAAAATGCTACACCGCCCCCTCGTTTTATTGTTCTAGAGAAACTTATCAAATCATATCCATTTATATTAAACAAGGAAGAAGGTGCAGAATCTGATATCCACGTTTCAGTAACTGCCAGTATATCAAAATCATGATTGTATAAAAAATCTTTGAAATCAGTAAAACATGAGTTAAGAGATCTGACATTTATTTGACCGAACGTAAAAATATTACTCATTCAGTATGAATGACCTTAAATCCAAATAAGTTACAAAAAAACAAACAATAACAAAGTTAAGCCGTTTTAAACTGTACGTTTAAAACAAATAATACTTGAAATAACCTTGATGTTGAGTACGTTCTGGCTACACAGAAGCGCTACACTATGATACAGTTTTAATAAAAAATTAGACAAAGTAGAAATAATTATAACATGCTTGAGCAAAATGATGCAGTAATAATTAAAAATTGGGAACGAATAAGTGAAAGAATCCTATTGATCGAAGTAATAAGACAAAAAGAAGCAATAACAGTAATAGGGGTATATGGACCAGATGAAAATGAAAAACAAGCAGAAAAAGAAATATTCTGGGACAAGCTTCGGGAAACTATTGAAAAGAAAAATGGTACACTAATTTTGGCGGGTGATTTTAATAGTAGAGTGGGGAAAGAAGCAAAAAAATGGGAAGGAGTAGTAGGGAAAAATGGGGAGGAAACATTAAATGGAAATGGAAAGAGATTATTAGAGCTATGTATCGACAATGATTTGGTGATTACCAATTTGCACTTCAAACATAAAGACATCCACAAGTTCACAAGAGTAATGGAAAGCAGAGGAGAAAAATCAATTATTGATTATATAATAATAGAAAAATCTAAAAGGGGAGTAATCCAGGACACCAGAGTTAGAAGAGGATATGAAATAAGTAGTGACCATTACCTACTAGAATCTGTCATTAAGGAAAAAAATAAACAGCCAATAACTAGAAAAGATAAGAGAGAAGTAATCAAAAAGGAAAAAATTAAAATATTTAAATTAAGGAACAAAGATACTATAAAAGAGTACCAAACCACGATGGCAGAGGAATTTGACAAGTATAGACTAAAAGAAAATCCGAATATCAACGAAAGATGGGAAAGACTTAAAGAAGTCATCTTGGGAACAGCAAAAAAGGTATGTGGCTACAATAAAACAAGTAATTCCCAAAAGTCGACGATTTGGTGGAATGAGAGGGTAAAAAAAGCTGTGAGAATCAAAAAAATACTATGGAAAAAATATCTACACAAAAAAGGGGATAAAAACTATCAGGCATACAAAACACAAAGAAATGTGGTTAAAAATGTAGTACTGGAAGAGAAACAAAAGTCATGGGAAGAGTTTGGGAAAAAAATGGAAAAGAATAGTGCAGAGAACAAAAAAATGTTCTTCAAGGTTTTAAGAAATTTTAAAAATAAACCGGGGTATAAACTCCAACAAATCAGAACAGAGCAAGGGAGCATAATAGTAGAAGAAGACCAAATAATTAATAGGTGGAAAGAATATTTCGAGCACCTCCTCTGTGGAAATAATAAGACCAAAACAGCTAAAGAAACCCAAGAAAGCAAAGGAAGACAAGGTAATCAAGAACAATTTATCACAGGGGCAGAATTAGAGGAGGCCCTTAAAAAAATAAAAATTGCAAAATCACCCGGTGTAGATGAGATATATCCCGAAATGATTAAGTATATGGAAGAAGAAGGGAAGCGAGAATTATTAAACATATTCAATCTGTGCTATGAACAAAAAGAAATACCCGAAGAATGGAAAACTGGAATTATTTTGCCTATCTACAAAAGTGGGGACACAAGAGAATGTTCAAACTATAGAGGAATAACACTACTAAGTGTAGCATTTAAACTATACGAAAGAATACTAGAGACCAAATTAAGAAAGCAAGTGGAAGATCAGCTATCAGACGTGCAAAGTGGCTTTAGGCCGCATCATAGCGTACAAGACCATACATTCACAGTGCAACAGATAATGGAGAAGAAATTAGCAAAAAATAAAAATGTGTATGTTTGCTACATTGATTTGAGAAAAGCATTCGATACCGTAGACAGACTTAAAATTTGGGAAAGTCTCAAGAATATGAAAGTTGAAGAGGAATTAATATTAACAATCCAAAGTCTATATAAAGAGACAAACAATCAAATAAGAACCTGCAACAGATTGTCAGAAAAGTTCCTAACCACGGTGGGGGTAAGACAAGGCAGCGCCCTGAGCCCATTACTCTTCATCTGCGCAATGGACAGCGCTATTAAAAAATGTTCACTAAAAATGGAAAAATTTATGATAGGCTATAGAAAACTCCAGCCAATATTTGTAGAGAGTTGTGCATTTGCAGACGACGTCATCCTATTTGCTAACTCAGAGAAGAGTTTACAGAAAAACATCGATGTATGGACAGAAGTATTAGCAGAACAGAAGTTATTGCTGAACACAGATAAAACAAAAACCATGATTATTAGTAACGAGGAAGCAGAAGTACGGTGTACTGCTGGAAAGGATAACATTGAACAAGTAGACACCTATAAATACTTAGGTAGTACAATTAACAGTAGAGGAAACCTGAACGACGAACTAAACAAAAGAATACAAGCAGCAAATAGGGTATTCTACGCACTACAAAAGAAATTTTTAGACCACAAAGAAATAACAAAAAAGACCAAAATATCAGTATACAAATCGATATATCTACCTGTATTGTTATACGGCGCAGAGAATTGGGTATTAACGGAAAGACAAAAAGGAAGAATCCAAGCGGCTGAAATGAAATTCCTAAGGAGAGTGCTAGGAGTAAGAAAAATTGAAAAAAGGAGGAACAAGGACATAAGAAAAGAACTGGAGGTTAACTCAGCTGAGAAAATAATAGAGGAAAGAAAACTCCAATGGTTTGGACATCTTGTAAGAATGGAAGAAGGAAGACAAGTCAAAACCGTATGGGAAACCAAGGCACAGGGTAAAAATAGAAGAGGCAGGCCAAGACAAACATGGAACAACACGGTGAAACAAATCCTTTCGGAAGCGGGAGAAGATTGGAACTCAGCTAAAGAAAGAGCCAAAGACAGGAAAGTTTGGAAAACCTTTGTACAAGGTAAAGGATCCAAAGCAGCAGAATAACCTCTACACCTAACGGTAGAAGAGGACCGGATTATGTATGTATGTATGTTTTATATATTATATATTTGAAATTTCAAAAATTTGATTGTGTTTATTAGTTACGGTTTTAACTAACTAGATTGTTATTTTTATCTTCTTAACAGTTTGACAGTTGTCAAATTACATGAATATATACATACATAAATTCATTTCATAAAAATTTTAATAAGGATAAATTATTTAAATAAAATAAACATTTCTATGTTTTTTATATGAAACGTGTGTATGTAAAATTTAAAGGCTGACTTAAGTTCCTTTCTTGTTCTTCAGTCAAAGACGAGTGTAGTAAACTGCTTTGACTTCTACTCTTACTAAAAGAACCCGTTTGTCTATATTGTCTAATTTATTTATTTAATCTAGAAAAATGAAGAATAAATGGAGAGTGTATGATGAGTGTAAGTTCGGGACGTGGAATGTCAGAAGTTTGAATGGCAAAGAGAATGAGTTGATGAATACAATGCGAATGTACAGTGTAGATGTTTTGTGTGTAACTGAGACAATGAGGAAAGGTTGTTTGTGGTCGAGAGTTCGAGAGAATGAAGTTACAAATAATAGTGTAGGTATAAAGAGGGAGTATTTGAAGTTCTTAAATGTTAAGGATTCACCAGGGAGTTTGCGTGAAGAATGTTTGTTAGAGTATAGAATGAAGAATAAATGAGAGAAGCAAGTGGTGAGAAAAAGTGAAAAGCGATTTGATGGTTTGTTGAGTGAAAGATTGACAAATGATTTTAACGCACATAAACGTTTGTTTTGGATGAGTGTTAAGAAACTGCGGGGTGGAAGTGGTTGAATAGAGAGAGTAGATTGGCTAGTAAGATGGCGACGAGTAAAGAGAAAGAAAAATTTTGTGCTAAATGTTTATGTGATTTTGCGATAAGTGTAAAGATTGTCCAAGGTTAGATTTGTCAAAACAGACGGGTTCGGTCAATGATTATATGTTGGTAAATAAAAATGTTTTGCGTAAGTTCGTACAGTCAGCTGTTGCAGAAGCAATTGAAGATTTTAAAAAGGAATTAAAAATGTTTGTACATAAAGATCATGAAGGATCATACGCGAGTAAATTAAAAAATAAAAATATGAATCCACAATCTGTCCTGATAGTGAAACCAGTAGATGATGAACAAAAATCACAAATTACGAAGAATGATATCAAGTAAAATGTATCTCCAGAAAATATTCAAATTTGAATCTCTAAATTAAAACAAGTTTCTAAAGGTGCAGTAGTAATTGGATGTGATAAAGAAGGTGATAGAGATAAGTTAAAGAATGAAATCTCACAAAAAATGGGGGAAAAATACAGCGTAGAAATACCAAAAGTAAAGTATCCTGAAATTAAAATAAGCAATATTTATTTAGAAGATGGTGAAATAGATGATGGATTGATAATAGATAAAATATGTAAACAGAATTCACTTACAAAACATGATGAATTTCATATGAAAGTAATGAGAAAAACGGTTACAGTACGAAAAAGTTACGATATTTACTTACAAGTAGATAAATTAACACATAAAAATTTATTAGAATACAAAATACAATGTTATAAAATTAGGATGGTCGAGAGGTAGAGTAAATGATTATATTTACATAAAGAGATGTTATAATTGTTGCGGCTTTAAACATATTGCAAAAAATTGTGACAGTAAAGTTGAAGTATGTTCGGTGTGTTCTGGGAATCACAGTGGATTAAAATGTAATTCAGATATGAAAAAATATAATAATTGTATTAAAGCAAACACCAAGTACAATTTAAAATTAAGTACTGAGCATAAAGTAACTGATTTAGATTGTCCTTGTTATAAAAGGATATTTAATGCAGTCCAGAAGAAAACAAAATATGCAGCATAGCAATTACAAAATAATGTAAAGTATAAAAGCAACATATTGTATATGAACGCTCAAAGTGTTTATTCTCATCATCAAGAGATTACACAACTTATTGAATCTTGTGAACCACTTATTTTCTGTGCAAGTGAAACACATTTAACTAATGAAATAGAAAATTCAGAAATAAAAATTGATAGTTATAAAATAATCCGAGGGGACTCAACAAGTAGACACACAGGAGGAGTAATAATGTATATAAAAAAAGATATAAAGTACAAGATATTAAAAACAGTCTCGGTACTAATGAACTACTGGGTAATTTTAACAGAAATTGAAACGAAATCACATAAAACATTAATTGGTATAATTTATTATTCCCCAAGTGCAAGTCATAATATTTTCCTTGATTTTATATCACAATGCCTTCAAGATCTTTTTAATAATTATTATGGAGATATTATTATTACTGGCGATTTTAACATTGACTGGAAAGACGAAGAATATTTTTATTCAAAAAATTTTAATACAATTATAAATTCAAATGGAATGAAACAAGTGATTGACAAATATACAAGAGTTACAGATAGTTCAAGATCTGCTGTAGATTTAGTAATTACAAATATTTATAAATTAATATGTGAAGTATGGAAAACACCTAAAATTACGGATCACAGTATTATAAACATTACCTTAAGTGCGAATAAGGTAGATAATGGTTATAATAAAGAAAATTATATATGTACAAAAAAAAAATATTGATTACAGAATGGTGGCACTTGACCTAATTGGAGCTGATTGGGTAGGTGAAAGCTGCTCTGTAAATAATGTTTTTCAAAAATTCTATGAAAATGTAACTAATACAGTAATTCAGTACACAAAAGAAAAACAATGCATAGAAAACAAAAACTCTTACTACAACGATGATATTAAAAAATTAACTCAAAGTCGAGATCTAAAATACATTTTTTATTGCACTACAAATAACAAAAAAGACTGGGAAAATTATAAACAAGCAAGAAATCAACTAAAATATAAAACTAGGGAAGAAAAACAGACTTTTGAGACGGTTGACAGGCAAATACTACTTAATAAACTATCAAGATTGGGTGTAGGAGGTATAGCGTTGAAGTGGTTTAAAAGTTATTTGACCCAGAGACATCAAAAAGTGAAATGGTGTAAAGTTTTAAGTGAGAGTGTACCGAATGATTTTGGTGTGCCACAAGAGAGTGTTTTGGGGCCTTTACTCTTCAACTTGTACATAAATGACATTTCTGAGATTGTTACGGAATGTGTAATTAAGCTATTTGCGGACGATACACTTCTCTATATTTCTGACAAATGCCATGTAAATGTAATTAGAAAGCTAAATAGAAAATTAGTTGAAATAGAGAATTACTTATAAATAAATAAATTAAAACTTAATATAGAAAAATGTAAATATATGATGTTAGCTAGCAATAATACCTGTAAAAAATACGTGATGTTACTGAAAATGTTGTACAAATTAATAATATTCCATTACAAATGGTAGAGAAGTACAGGTATTTAGGTGTAATTGTAGATAGGATATTGAAATTTAATGAACACATCGAGTATATTATAAAAAAAAAAAAACTAGCAAAGAAAATAGGTGTATTAAATAGAATTTCTTATAGGTACAAACTTTCTCAATATGCTAAAGCTGTAATCTACAATACAACGATACTACCTCATTTTACTTATTGTGCTACGATTATCTATATAGCTAATCAAAGGTACATACAAAGATTGCAAATATTGCAGAATAAGTGTATGAGAATTATCTTAAACTGTGATATATACTCTAGGATTAAAGTTATGTTAAAAAAATTAGACTGGTTAGAAATTAAGGTATTCTTGGAATTTAGGGTGTTAGTTTTTTTACATAAAGAAATACAAAGAAATGCAAATATGTTCACCCGAAATTATGATTTTCATGAATATAATACTAGAAACAGACAAAATTTTAGAGTATCCAAGAAAAATAAGGAAAGTACAAAAAATAGTATATTCGATAAAGGATTGAAGGTGTATAATAATTTATCAAGCAGTTAAAAAACTATATCTAATTATAAACAATTTGCAAATAAGCTAAAGCAGTATTTTATTAAAAATAAGATTAATTACGGCATATTTATTATTTTGTTAATAATGTTTATATTTTGTTTTGTTAATGATATTTATATTTGTTAATAATGTTTACACTGTTTTTATTTTGTATTTGGTTGGTCTTTAGGCATTCAATAAATCTGTATTTTTATTATTATTATTATTATTATTATTATTATTAATTATTATTATTATTATTATTAATTATTATTATTATTATTATTATTATTAATTATTATTATAAAAATTAGTGACGTCCAGGGTGCTCTTTTGCCTGAGGGGGAATGTGTTGATCAATTATTTGCTGTTCGTATGATTGCAGAGAAGTCACTTGAAAAGAGCAAGAAGGTGTTCTGTGACTTTCTAGATATAAAGAAGGCATATGATAGTGTTCTTCATAATACTTTGTGGGAAGTACTCAGAGAGTACGGCGTGAATGGAAACTGGTTGGGAGCGATTCGAGCGATGTATGAGGGTAGAGAGGCTGCTGTGAGAATAGATGGTAAGTTGAGTAATTGGTTTCGTATAAATGTTGGTGTTAAGCAGAGTTGTGGTATGTCTCCGTAATTGTTTAGTTTGTATATGGATGTGTTGTTGCGGAAGGCGTTCAATAGAATGGATGGTGTACATATTGGTGAAAGTATTGTGCATGCGTTAGCGTGTGCGGATGATGTAGTTGTTTTAAATGAAAATGAAGAGCAACTGCGAAGAATGATAGAGAAAATAAATGAAGTTGGAAGAATTATGAATCTAGTATTGAATGTTGAAAAATCTAAGGTATTAGTATTTGACATGAGTGAACAAGTGACTGAGTGCAATATGTTGGTGAATGGAGTGAAACTGGAGCAGGTGAATGAGTTTGTATATTTGGGTAGCATGATGTCGAGGAATGGACGAATTGACCGAGAAATTGATAGGAGGATGAGTGCGGGATGTAAGGTAATGGGTGCTCTGGGTACGTTTACTCGTAACGTAAACGTATCTAAAGAGGCTCGGTTAAGTGTATATAATGGAGTGCTGGTGCTTGCTTTGATGTATGGAAGTGAATGTTGGGTATGGACGATAAAGCATAAAAGGAGAGCGACTGCATTGAAAATGAGATATTTACGTGGTGTTTGTGGGTGTAGAAGACGGCATCGGGTGAGGAATAATTTGCTGTATAAAGAATGTATGGTTAGGAAGAATGTTGTTAAGAGAGTTGGAGTAAGTCAGTTAAGATGGTTTGGTCATGTGGGGAGAATGACGAGTGAACGATTTGTAAAACGCATACATGTTGGTAAAGTTCAGGGTGTTTGATTGTGTGACCGTCCAGTGTGTAAGTGGATGGATGCAATTGGTAGTGTTTTGAAGGAGCGTAAGTTTCCGAGTGGAAAGAGAAGAAGAACATGTATGAATACGATTGTGAATGTGGCTGAGGCGAAAGAAGTGTACCTGGATAGGAATTTGTGGCGAAGGATGATTGTTTCGCAACTATTGTGGTGTGAAGATGTATGGTTAGTAAGAATATTTTATGAGAATGAAAAGACTGAACTGAACTTTTATGTGGACGAGGTGAACGAAGTACGTTTGTACAGGAATGTGTGGCGAAAGATGATTTTTGCGTAACTATTATTATGGTCCGGGTGCGGTTATTCGCTACCGAAAATCGGTCACTTTAATATGTTCTTATGTATGAATGCTATGATGATTGTGGACAATTCGAAAGAAGAATGTTGTTAAAGAGTGATGTGAGTCAGCTGGGCTCACTCTTATCCCTTTTCTTATTGTTACTATTGTTTTTGGGTTTTTGCTGCCTGAGTGTCTAGTCGCGAACTTGGGGGAACCGGATTCGATCCCGACAGACGCCAAATATTTCCAATTTTAAATGGCACAAAAGTGAACCCTGTGGTGCACTCTCCACACCAGCTATAAGTGCCCGTGAGGTGACGCCTGGTAAGCGCCCACAAGGTAAAATATATCGTCATCATTACCGATGTCTACATATGTTGTAGATACTGGCACACCCAGAAATGGGTAATATGCCGTGATGATATATTTATATTTATTTATTTATTTATTTATTTATGTTAAAACTAAAAGATCACTGATTAAAAAAGATAACGAAGAGGAGATGGAAAATACCCAAATGAAAGGAATAAAACTTATGTTTATTTATTTATTTATTTATTTACAACCTCCCAACAGGATACAAAGTATCCCAATAACAGGGGGGTTGGATAAACCAATACATCACAGTAACATGAATAGACACACAATAAACTAAAATATCAGTGTAAACAATAACATAACAAATTTCCGAATACAACAACAAAAGTAGCGATTGATTTTAATAAATTACATTAAATTTTTACATAAAATATTTCTAAATTCACAGTAGCTTAAATTGAAAATATCTATACCTTCTTTCATCATACTCTCAACTTCATTATAAATTAGACATAACCGTCTGATTGGATTTCTATTTTCATAATTTTTCCTACATAACTTAGTACAAAATGCTATATAGGACCTAGATGCCAACCGAGGAATATTTATTTGAATACGACTCATTGAATTAACGTCATCTATAGCATTTCGCATCAAACCATGTAAATATAAGCATGAGCGTATCTTACGTCTGGAATCCAATGTATGCATATTTAAATTAGATAAAGTTGCGGAGTAGCTGTAAGTAAATGAATCGAAAAAAGGAGAAAATTTCATCGCGCAATATCGGACAAACTTTCTTTGTACCCATTCAATTTTGATGCAATGAGTATGATACATTGGATTCCAGACAATAAGACAGTACTCAAGCTTGGATCTCACTAAAGAAAAGTATAAGGACTTGAGAGTTTTGATATTAGTGAAGTTTCGTGAATTTCTAATAATGAAACCTAATGTTTTATACGATGTGTTCACTAAATAATCGTAATGAGGGCCGAAATGTAGTCTGGGATCAAAAATAACTCCCAAGTCCTTATGAGTATTTACTCTGTCAAGACATCGGTCACCAATCCAGTATGACGAAGTAGTTGTAGTATGCTTCATTGTGTAAGACATAACTTTACACTTTGAGACATTAAAGAAAAGACGTGAGGAAGAGCACCAAGCCAGAAGATTATCAATATCCTTTTGAAGCTGATGGCAATCAGAAACTGAATTAATGACTTTAAATAATTTTAAATCATCAGCATATAGTAGTGATTCTGAATATTCTAAGCACTCAGTAATATCATTTATAAATAAAACAAAGAGAAGTGGCCCTAAATTTGACCCTTGTGGAACACCAGATCTAGGAATAAAATGATTAGATTTAAAGCCATTACACCGAACAAACTGCTTGCGATTTGTAATATATGAGCGCAACAAATCAAGAAGATTAGGAGAAAAGTCAAACTGATGCTGTAGCTTATATAGCAACACTTCATGATTCACAGTGTCAAATGCTTTTGCAAAATCAGTGTAAACAACGTCTAATTGCGCATTATTATTGAATGCATTGACTGTGTGGTCAGTAAAATTAGTTAAATTAGTTACAGTTGATCTACCTTTAATGAAACCATGTTGCATTGTTATAATCTTATTTGAAACGGAATAATATATATATTTGTATAGTATTTTCTCAAAACATTTAGAAACATTCGAGATAATAGAGATAGGTCTATAGTTGGTTACATTGCTAGGATCACCAGATTTGAAAATTGGACAAATTAATGATTCCTTCAATATATCAGGAAATATCTTATTCATAATGCTAAGATTAAACAATATATATAACGGTTTCACAAACAAATCTGAACATCCTTTTAAGATATAAGCTGGGAATTTATCAGGACCTGGAGAACATGAAACTTTTAGAGATTTAATTGACATGATAATATCGTTTTCAGTAATTTCACTAATATTTAAGTATGAATTAGAGGAATTTGGTCTATGAATATTAGTAAAGTCTGTAACATTTTCATTGGAATAGACACTAGAAAAGTATTCAGCAAATCCATTTACTGCCTCTGAAGTATCACTGTAATTTATGTCATTCCAGTGCATAATTTTGGGTATGCGTGTAGAGTTTTTCTTTTTGTTTATAAATGACCAGAATTGCCTTGGGTCACTAGCTACAATTTTTTCTGAATTTGAGATGAAATTTTTATAAGCTATTGTTATATCTTTTTTAATTTTGCTTCTTAATGTTTTAAATTTAATGTAATACATTTCATTACTTTTCTTTTTATATAATTTATGATATTTATCTTTTAACTTAAGATCAGATATAATTTGTTTAGTGAACCAAGGTGGATACGAAGATACTTTTCTACATGACAGTGGTACACATTGTGAAAAAACATGATTCAATATTCTGTAAAATTCGCTAAATGCTTCATCAACATCATCGTATTCCATCAAAATATCCCAGTCAACATCTTGGAACAGTGTATACATTAATTCAAAATTAGCTTGTTTAAAATTGTACGAAAGATCATTATTAAAAGTGGAGTTAGGAGGTGAAGATAGAGTAGCATTTACGGAAATTAGTAGAGTAGGATGAAGGGGATCCTCACGAGTCATAATAAAATTGGAACGAGTAACATTACATGTTTTATTGGATAAAACTACATCAAGAATACGCAAGTCACAATTATATATTTTGTTATATTGAGTAGCATCAAGAAAATTTGAAAAATTTTCAAATCTGATTATATGTGTATTATTAAATCCATGCAAATATTGATCAACTAATTTACTAATATTTAAGTCACCAACCAAAATGAAACTAGACTGCATAAGTTGGCGACAAGACTCAAGACATTCATAAATCATGTCCTGCTGCTCAGTTGAAATTAGTTGCAAAACTAATGAAAGATGTGAATGAAATAAAAAATTATCAAAAGAATATCTCAAAAGAAATAAAAGCGATGAACGAGGAAATATTAATCCTGAGAGAAGAAAGTAAAGAACTTAAGGAAAAAATAGCGAATCTAGAATAAAAAATCTGTTGTGGCCAGCACAAGACCTTCCGTCAATTCGATGTATTTTGTACAAATCCCATACCAAAAGGTCCTTGGAACAGATTCTATATAATGTCATGTAAAATCAAACACTAACACATACTATTTCTGTTCTATAAATCCAATAAAATTATAACATACACTAAGTAAAATACACTTGACACTTCTTATTCTTCAGCTTCCCCTATTTTATTAGAGGTAGCTGTTTCCTCTTTTCTTCCAATCATTCCTGTCCAACACATCTTCTTGACACAGGCATTCCTTTCAGTCTTTTGCGATACAGTCCTTCCCTCTTCTCTTTGGCCTTTCTCCGCGTGTCATTTGCGAGGAGCACTATGACATACCAATTTTGTGATCCTACACTTTCCATATTTGGTTTTGCACTTGCAACTGACATCTGTCAATTAGAATTTTTTTAATATATCAGCATCAGCTGTTTCCATGATAAATAGCAAAGCTGACTAATTTTTGTAAATTAATTTCTTTATAATGCTTTAAATCTACATCTATTGAATATGAAGGAAAATGTATAATCAAACTGTATAGTGAAGAATATTTTCTTTAATATGTATAACAAAATGTCAAAAAACAATATTTAACTGCGCTTTTTTTTTAAGAACTGTTAAAAACTTCAAATAAGGGTACTTGCGGTGGATCAATTATAACCAAAATCTAATCAACTCTTCATATGGATATACAGAAGAGGAATACGAAAGAATTATAATTTTTAGAATTGTAGTATTGGAGTTATCGTCGGAGAAAAATTTGTCACACACAGACATACATACACACACACGGACACACACACACACACACACACTTACAGACATCATCTAAAAAATAGTAAATTCGTATTGTAGGGACCCTAAAACGTGCTTATTCATTAAAAACTTACCACCGAATTTTTTGACCAAAGACAATATCTTCCTTACCTAAAGGTGACGGAAGGTAAAAACGAAAAAAGAGAGACAAGAAAGAAAAAAGAATAAAGGGACAGACCTGAAAAACGAGAAAGAAGTTGAAAAATTTTGTAAAGACAAATTAGAATCAACACAAATTGTGACAAATAAAATACATGGTACTAACTTCATTATAGCTCAAACCAGAGAATGCGAAATGAAACAGCTAATAATGAAAAACAAAAATAAACTAAAAGCCTCAAAGATTTTCATAGAGAAAAGCAGAATATGAAATACAAAGAAAACTAAGAGAAACAGCAAAAAGAGAGAAAGAAGAGAAAACAAAAAACGGGGCAAAAAACTGACAAGCAACAAAGAACTAACTGGAAATAAGGAAACAAAAACAAAGCAAAGCAAACGGATAATGAAAATACGAACCTGGAACATTAGAGCACTGAACGGGAAAGAGACTGAACTAACAGAAAAATTTGAAAAATCTGAGATGGAAATATTAGGCATTACAGAAACTAAGAAAAAGGGAACTGGTATTCAGAAATTAAAGGGAAATCATGTACTAATATATAGCGGGGTAAAACAAGCAGATAATGCTAAAGCCGGGTAGCATGCATTCTGAATGAATTTTAACATTAAGTATGCAAAACCAAGATAAAGGAAGAATACATTTCATAGTAATTTATGGGCAAAATGAAAAATCAGATGCAAAAGACGAATTTTCGAATGAACTACAAAAAATAACAGAAAATTACAAAGAACAGATATTTACCATAGGCGACATGAACGCAAGAGTAGGTAAAAATAACGTGGGAATAGAAAGAGTAATGGGAAAACACGGAGAAGAAATAAAAAATAATAACGGTAACAAACAGATAGATTTTTGCATAATAAACGACTTAACCATCTTAAACACGATGTTCCGGAATAAAGAGATTCATAAATATACAAGAGTAGAACAAAGTAGAAATGAAAAATCAATAATTGATTACATAATAACAAACAGAGAACACAAAACTAATATACCTGATGTTCGAGTACTTAGGGGTTATGAGATAGGAAGCGACCACTTTTTAGTAAGAGCGAAAATAAAAATTAAGTATGAAATCAGTAGAAACGAAAACCATAAAAGCAATAAACTGATGAAACAAAAAATGATAAAAATATATAAATTAAAAGATCCAATTATAAAATAGAAATACAAGGAAGAAATGGATACAAAAATTAAAGAAATAGTAAGACGAAATCGAAAGCGTAGAAGTACTACGGAACAAATCCAAAGAAATAATAACGGAAGCATCAACGAAAGCATGTGCGATATCCGTAGTCAACAAAAACAGAAAACAAACCAATTGGTGGAACGAAGAATTAGAGCTGAAGTTAAAAAGAAAAAAGAATTATGGAAGCAATATCTTTACACAAAAATCCACAAGAGTACAACAAATATAAAGACCAAAGAGTAAAAGTCAAAACTATGGTTAAACAAGCAAAAATTCTGTCATGGGAATCTTTCGGAAACACGATGGAAACAAACTATAAACAAAACGAAAAGCTTTTCTATAAAATAATAAAAACTAACAAAAAGAAAAAAGCGTACAGCTACAACAAATAAAATATAAAGACGGTAACTTACTCACAAATGAAGACGATATTATCCAAAGATGGAAAAAACATTTTAAATCCCTATTACAAGACGTTGACCCACAAAACACACGAAACGATACTAAGGGAACGATAAATGTGATAGAGGCAACACAAAATTCTGACACAGAAGACGAAGAATCAACTATAAGTACAGAATAAATAAAATTTGCTTTAAAGAAATTAAAAATAGGAAAAGCAGCAGGCGTCGACAACCTAAGAAATGAACAATTAAAATACCTTGGAGAAAGCGGAATTAATCTGATCAAAGAAATGCTAAACAAAATATGGGAGCAGGGCGTAATTCCGAAAGAATGGCAAATAGGAATAATCTTGCCTATACACAAAAAAGAAGGCAAGAATATGTTCAAACTACAGAGGAATCACGCTTTTAGGCGCAGTAGAGAAATTATATGAAGCAATATTAGAGAACAGACTCAGAGAAAAAATAGAACTTACTTTAGAAATAACACAAAACGGCTTCAGAAAAGGTCATTGCGCTTGTTCCGTAAAAAGATGTCCAACGATAAGGAGTATTTCCTGCACTGCGTTAGGTACGATGCAAATATCTGCTATAGCCTCTACCTGGTCGATCCGGACTTTCTGCTGAGCTGTTTCGCCTAAAGTGAAGGTGAAACCATTTTCCAATCCATGAATTTACCTACGTTTGGGAATATCGTTGCAAAATCACGTGCAACCATCCTTCTTCCGAACCAGCACGACCGACGAACATCATGGTGACGAAGAAGGGCTGATAACCCCCGCTTGTAACATTCGTTAGCACTCATGGGTTACTTCGTCTCGACGTCTGAATGGAAGACGACGAGGTGCTTGTCGAACGGGTCTTGCAGGCCCAATGTCGATTCTATGATGTAAGATGCGGATGCGCTTTGTGTCAGCGAGATTTTACGACAATTTATCCTGAAACTAACTAATGCAAGACAGCTCGTTGCAGTTCATCCAGGGTTAGATGCTGAGTAGCTCCGGTCGAGTCAAAGTAGGTTGACGACAGACTTTGCATTTCGCACTCGTCTACTACCGCACATTCCGATGCTTTTCCCACACGTGCGTTCTGTCTTACAGTAATTGTATCAGATGTGGGGTTACGTAACAACCCTGTTCATATGGTACCGGACACAACACTGCGATCTAACATACAATTAAATGCGGCAACGGTTCTGTTACATGCGGTACTCCCACAAGTTTCACTTGACTAAGTACTTCAGTATGTGTTGGAATAACAACAGTCTCGTACAGTAAAGCGGTCACTGACGGTACACTACTACTCCCGTATCCACTAAAAACGTGACCGCGCATCCCTTAATCAATCCCCTCGCATTACAGGGTCGTGGTTCTTAAACCTGATATCGCGGTATGGAAGTGAGTGCCGTCCCGAGAGGTGACGGAACTCGCTTTAGTTTTCCTGACGTTAGTTAGTTAGTTAGTCTCGTCGAAAATGTCCATATGCGTTGTACACATAACATTGTATCCCACCAGACGGCGTAGGTAGAGGAGATGATGACCTTGAGGGTTACCGGCTCGCCTCTTGGCCCCATTTCGAACGCGTTTCTGCCTTGTAGATCCCGTTGTCTGCTGGGAGGTCTTGGTTCCCGCCATCGAAATTCCCTTGGGAGCAAAATATTAGGACGTGTACCGTGTATGTGCTTAGTGACGTCAGTTAACATTTTTACCACCAATGTCAATTCTTTCACACGTTGTGTAAAGTAGTTTCAATAAAAAAAATGAATGTTGAATAATTTACATTTATAAACTAATTTTGTTAACAATTCATCTGAAACTAATCCGAAGCTATATAAATAACAGTTCTAGTGAACCAAGGTTTCAAATTTCAGTGTACTTGTTTCGTAGTAAATTTATTTCCAATAGATGCACATGTACGATCTCATCCGTCACATAAAATAAACCGCATTGAAGTGACCCGTTTGCTAGTAACAATACGTTCACTGAGTGAAAGATATATTTGGCAGCGAACAGTATCATTAACAATTAATGTATAATCACTTTGAATATCGCGGAACGAACAAAGCTTGGCAAGTACCGTATTGTATGTTTAAAATAAACAAATATACAATATGTTAAGGAATTTTATGATAATTTGAGCCAAACAATAATTTTTTAATATTATATTATAAAATTCTTCTAACACTGAATAAAGACCAAATTAAAAATCTCCATACTCATCTCCATTGAATAAGCAGAGAAAGGAATTTCGGCCTTGGGAATCCAAATCAATTTATTTACTTTAATACGCGAATGATATTGTTGTACTGCCAAATTCACCAGTAGACTTACAACGAAAACTGAACGCATTGAGTACGTATTGTAGCAATCTAAGTCTAAAAATTAACATTACAAAAACACAAATACTTCATTTTTACATTGAAATACCACCAAAACAACAAGTAAAATATATTTGTCAAGGTAACGAATTAAAACAAGTCAGCTCATGTACTTAATTAGGAGTCACGTTTACATCCTCCGGCCTTTATAACATAACACTACAAGAAACTGTTAGTAAAAGAAACAAACTAACCGGTGCCATAAAAAGTACACTTATAAAAACTAAAACTCATTCCTGGGATACCAATATAAAATTATTCCACTCAATTACCATCCCGTCAACCTTATATGCAGCTAAAATTTGGGCAGTAAACTTACTCGAAGCTATAGAGAAGATTCAAGTCAATTTCTTTAAATCCTTGTACAATTTGCAAAGAAACACTCCCAATTACTTCATATGTATAGAGCTCGGATTAAGTAAACTATCATCTCATGTTTTTCAAAGAATGATGAATTGGTAGAACAAACTACTATTAGCACCCGATCAGTGATATATAAAAATATGCTACTCAGTTCTTTGTAAACTAGATAATTTTAAAACAATAAAAAAGGAAAAATTATTGAAATATAACTGCGTTACAAAACTAAAACAACTATTAAACGAAACTAACTTCGCTTGGGTTTGGGACGCGCAGAGTAACTTAACACTAAAGAACGAATTAAATAATATAAAAATATCTTTCCAAGAGGTACAGTACCAAGGAGACATACTAAGAATAAAATCATCATCCTACAATCCAACGTATAAAAATTTGACATTTTCATCTATCTAAACATTGCTGTCTCTTACAAAATTCTGAAACTTATTATCCAAATCAGATCAGCTTCCCAAAAAAAAAACAACATTATATCATGATGGCCTTTCAAACATTTATCAGCAAGACGAAATATGCACATTATGCAATCAGAGTGAAGCTAGCGGCCGATACGCCAGCGGCCGATTCGATTCTAGACAAGTGTTGCGTAGCCTTGAAAGTATGTACTACAGGCAAAGTGTTGTCATCTTCTGAAAACATGATAATAATAGCAAATAATCTATCAGAATGTTTACCACGACGCCCCTGAGTAATTTAATGTAGGTTTTGTTTAATATTCAAGGTAGGAGTTATAAATTTTTATGTAATTATTGACAAGAGTGCTAAGTATTCCTCAAAACATTTAACATCCCCTATATGTTATTATGTATGAATACGTTTATGAATGTGGCTGAGGTGAAAGAAGTGTGCATGGATAGGAATGTGTGGCAAAGGATGATTGTTGCGTAACTATTATTGTGGTCCGGATGCTGTTATTCGCTACCGAAAATCGGTCACATTAATATGTTCTTGTATGAATGTTATGATGATTTTGGACAAGGCGAAAGAAGAATGTTTTTAAAGAGTTAAGTGATTCAGTGGAGCTCTTACTTTCATCCCTTTTCTTATTGTTTTCGGGTTTTTGCTAACCCACTAAGTGGGAAACGCGTGATTTTATGTATGTATGTATGTATGTATAATGTTTCTGTACAGACGTACCAATACCAAATTTTGTACGGACGTTACCAGAATACCCCTGAGTAATTTCATGTACAAATAGTTTAAATATTCAGGGAATGAGACATATTTTTTTAAGTGATTATTAATAAAGAGTGCTAAAAATCCTCATTGGGGCATATAACATTCCATATAATTTTTTTCTGTAGCCGTACAATTTCCATATTTTGTACGAACGTTACTAGAACACCCCTAAGTAATCTAATGTAGATTTAGTCATGTACAAATAGTTTTAATATTCAGGGGATGAGACATACATTTTTAGGTGTTTATAAATAGAGTGCTGAACATTCTCATCGGTGCATATAACAGCCCCTATACTTTTATTGTGTAGCTGTACTACGTCCATATTTCGTATGGACGTTACTATAACACCCCTAAGTAATTTCATGTGGATTTAGTTTAAATATTCAGGGGACGAGACATACATTTTTAGGTGTTTATAAATAAAGAATTCTAAAAATTCTCATCAGTGCATATAACAGCCCCTATCATTTTTTTGTGTACCCGTACCACTTCCATATTTTGTACGGACGCTCCTACAACACACCTAAGTAATTTGATGCAGATTTATTTTAAATATTCAGGGGATGAGACATACATTTGTTGGTGATTATTAATAAAGAGTGCTAAAAATTCTTATAAGTACATATAACAGCCTCTATCATTTTGTTGTATAGCCGTACCACTCTCATATTTTGTACGGAGATTACAACAATATCCCTAAGTAATTTAATATACAAATTGTTTAAATATTTAGGGGATGAGGCATACATTTTTAGGTGATTATTAATAAAAAGTGCTAAAAATTCTCATCGGTGCATATAACAGCTTCTATCATTTTTTTGTGTAGCCGTACCCTTGAATATTTAAATTAAATCTACATGAAATTACTCTGGGGTGTTATAGTAACGTCCATACAAAATATGGAATTAGTACGGCTACACAAAAAAAATGATAGGGGCTGTTATATGCACCGTAGAGAATGTTCAGCACTCTATTTATAAACATCTAAAAATGTATGTCTTATCCCCTGAATATTAAAATTATTTGTACATGAAATTTCTCACGGGTGTTCTAGTAACGTCCGTACAAAATATGGAAATGGTACGCCTAGACAAAAAATGATATGGAATGTTATATGCCCCAATGAGGATTTTTAGCACTCTTTATTAATAATCACTTAAAAAATTATGTCTCATCGCCTGAATATTTAAACTATTTGTACATGAAATTACTCAGGGGTGTTCTGGTAACGTCAGTACAAAATATGGAAATGGTACGCCTAGACAAAAAATGATATGGAATGTTATATGCACCGATCAGAATTTTTAGCACTCTTTATTAATAATCACCTAAAAATGTATGTCTCATCCCCTGAATATTTAAACTATTTGTACATGAACTTACTCAGGGTTAATATAGTAACGTAAGTACAAAATATTGAAGTGGTACGGCTACACATGAAAATGATAGGGGTTGTTATATGTATCGATGAGAATTTTTAGCACTCTTTATCTATAAACATCTAAAAATGTATGACTCATCCCCTGAATATTTAAACTATTTCTATATGAAATTACCTAGGGGTGTTGTAGTAACGTCCATACAAAATATGAAAGTGGTACGGCTACACAAAAAAATGAGAGGGGCTGTTACATGCACCGATGAGAATTTTTACCACTCTTTATTAATAATCACCAACAAATGTATGTCTCATCCCCTGAATATTTAAACTAAATCTGCATGAAATTACTTAGGTGTATTGTAGGAGCGTCCGTACAAAATATGGAAGTGGTACGGTTACACAAAAAAATGATAGGGGCTGTTATATGCACCGATGAGAATTTTAAGCACTCTTTATTTATAAACGCCTAAAAATGTATGTCTCGTTCCCTGAATATTTAAACTAAATCTACATGAAATTACTTAGGGGGTGTTATAGTAAGGTCCATACAAAATATGGAAGTAGTACGGCTACACAAAAAAATGATAGGGGCTGTTATATGCACCGATGAGAATGTTCAGCACTCTTTATTTATAAACCCCTAAAAATGTATGTCTCATACCCTGAATATTAAAACTATTTGTACATGACATTTCTCAGGGATGTTCTAGTAACGTCCGTTCAAAATATGGAAATTGTACGGCTACAGAAAAAAATAATATGGAACTATACACAAATTAGTACCAAGAGAGTCGTGTCGGGGTAAATTAAAAAAATTAAATTTATTAACTGTTCCATCTATATACATACTAGAGCTTTTTAAAAATGTTTTTAATAACTTAAATTCTTTTACTTTTATATGCTCAAAATATACAACCAGACAGAATAATAAACTTATACAAATACGTAATCATAAAACTACGTCATATGAAAATGGTGCTCACTATTTGAGTATTAAAATATTCAATTGATTACCCGAAAATATAAAAGTTCTTTCCACAAAGCGTGCACTTGCTACAATAAAACAAATTGGTTTTTAAGGAATATTATTCTTTACAAGAATATTTTGATGATTGTAAAAAAAATCATTTTCAAATGTAACATATGTTCTTATATTTAATATTATTTAAACATCATTTCTTTTTATTTTTACTATTACGTATTTACATACCTTTGGTATATTAATACTGTACTATCAATATTGTAATTATTGTAAACATTATTATTACTTTTGTTTTACTCTGTATTAGCAAAGTGGAAGACCAGTGGATAGTGAACTCTTGCTATTTGATGGTATTTTAATCACTCTTTATTAATAATCACTTAAAAAATTATGTCTCATCCCCTGAATATTTAAACTATTTGTACATGAAATTACTCAGGGGTGTTCTGGTAAAGTCGGTACAAAATATGGTAGTGGTACGTCTGCACAGAAACATTATAGGGGATGTTAATTGTTTTGAGGAATAATTAGCACTCTTGTCAATAATTACGTAAGAATTTGTAACTCCTACCTTGAATATTTAAACAAAACCTACATTAAATTATTCAGGGGTGTAAACATTCTGATAGATTAATTTTTATTATCATGTTTTCATAAGATGACAACACTTTTGATGCCTGTAGTACATACTTTCAAGGCTACGCAACACTTGTTTAGAATCGAATTGGCCGCTGGCGAATCGGCCGCTAGCTTCACTCTGATCATTATGCGATACCTACGAAGAAGATGCCCTTACTCATTTCTTCCCCAGATGCCCAATTTATAATTCTATCCGTCAGCGTCAGCACACCATACAGCAATATATACCCAAGAGCCAACCACAAGACGCAAACATAATGGAAAATATAACAAAAGAAAAATTGTATAATATATTTAATTTTGTAAATGGATCACTAAAACTCCGAAATTTTATATTAAATATTTAAGTATTTATTACAAATTATTACTATGTTCCAAGAATTATTATCATATCAACATTTCTTTGTATAAGATTTTTTCCTAATCACAAATATACTATTATTATTATTATTATTATTATTATTATTATTATTATTATTGTTATTACTACTATCATTATTATTATTATTATCATTATCATTATTATTATCATTATAATTATTAGTATCATTATCATTATCATAATCATTATCATTATTATTATTATTATTATTATTATTATTATTATTATTATTATTATTGGGCCCACCTTGTCGTGGTGGGGGGGGGGGGGTTGAGTAACCCTCTGTTGCCGGCAGAGGGTGAAACTAACGGGCCCCAAACCGGTCTTCTTGGTTTTCGACTATTGCTATTTTACTGGACATGACGATCGCCACTGTAACGAAAGCGTGGGGAGTACCCGGAAACTCTGTCGCCGAAAGGTTGGGTTGGAGTGGGTTAGTCCCCCTGCGGCTTTATATCGGAAGGGTTGATGTGTGCCTAGCACTGCCGAAACGTGGATGCTACAGGAGTCAGGTTGGGCCTCAGGGAACTGGGGTAACACATGTTGTCTGAGGGTATACCCGTTTCCAACTTTTCTCCGACCCGCTCCTTCTCACACGATGCGCTGGACAATCAACATAAACTATGGTTAAAGAAGGGGAACTTAACAGCGGCAAGCCGGCCGGTATAAACGGTACGTCAGGAGGAACGGTAAAAACTCCCGGGGAGAAAACCCCGATACCAAACAAAGGTTTCCAATCTGGGAACAAAATTGGCTCCGGTGTCAACGCTTCAAATACTGGTACTAATACCCCGAGAAACGTTAACATCAATAAAACGATTATATAAACGCAAAAACAGACAGCAGTGAACGCGATCAAGGAAAAGGTGGTAGTACCCCGGTTCCTGGTCGTTAAAAATTTAAGTGGATCATTTGATAAGGAGAGTCCTTTTGTTTTACAAAAACTTTTATTTGGCTTGATCGGTAACGTCAAAACAGCGCGAAAGACGAGGGATGGCCTGTTCATCGAAACGGTATCAGCTGCTCAAGCTGAACGGCTATTACAAGCTAGAAAGCTAGGCAGTTATGATATAGGGGTAACGGGCCATAGAACTATAAACTACTCGAAAGGAGTAGTATTTTGCCGCGATCTCCTTAACTGTACAGTTGAGGAGATTTGCGAAGAATTACGCGACCATGGCGTCATTGAAGTCCGTCGTATCAAGAAACGTGAGAATGGTATACTGATGGACACACATAATCAAATTCTCACCGTCAATGCGCCAAATGTGAAAGACAAAATTAAAGTAGCGTTGTACTCCCTCAAAGTAAGGTTATATATTCCTGCACCAATGAGGTGTTTTAATTGCCAACGCTTTGGTCATACTTCCGGTAGATGCAAAAACCTTCAGATTTGCATATGCGGAAAAGAAATGCATGAAGGCAGCAGCTGTGCGGAACCATTACAGTGCGTCAACTGCAAAGGACCACATTCAGCTCGATCCCGAAACTGCCCGGTGTTTAAGCAGGAAGCAGCACTTCAGGAGTTGAAAACCAGAGAAAATATAACCTACTTTGAGGCAAGAAATAAGGTTGTCGTACGAACTCCTACTCCAGGAGTATCGTATTCAGCTGCTTCGACGATCGGAAAAACTGTTAAGACCGATACGACGGCAAATGTAAAAGAGCTTCTACCACAATTGGTAACAGCTGTAAAAACTGTCTTTGTTAGCAAAGACAGTTTTATTCAATCCGTGGCGAGGGTACCACGGGTTCTTTCCCGAAGGGAAAACAGTCCGACACCATCCGAGATGTCGGAAAAACGAATGAGAAGCGAAGAGGAGGAAGGGGGATCTTCCGAGGGAGACGCCTCGGTTTACTCCGCCTCCACACAAACCTCTCAACCCCCTAGAAAGAAGAGAGGTAAAGGCTGGCCTCTTGCCAAGCCTCGGAAGCCGAAGGAAGAGGGATAGATCTATTATTATTAGTCCATATTTTTATGGATAAGATAATCCAGTGGAATATCAAGGGTTGCATGTTTCATTACTGTCAATTGAAGATGCTGCTGACGGAATTACACCCGGACGTAATTCAACCCGTTATGTATGTTTCTTCAAGAGACACACTTCAGACCTGGTCAAGTATATTCACTGAAAAACTATTCGATAGTCAGGAGAGATATAGAACCAAACGTCAGGGTTCGAGGTGCAGTAGCCATCATTTTAAGGGAGCATGTCAAATACGAGCAAGTCCTAATTGACATGAATCTCCAAGTAGTTGCAATTCGAATGTCATTCCCAGTTATCCTCACGGTATGTAACATCTACTTACCAGAGGCAGACTGGGATTTGGACGACATATGTCACGTGATAGAACAACTACCAATGCCATTCATACTACTTGGAGATTTCAATGCTCACAATGGTCTCTGGGGCTCTGACCACAGAGACCCAAGAGGTCGGATCATAGAGGATCTTCTTCAAGCCCTTGAACTCGTGGTGCTAAATGATGGTTCACCTACCTATTTCAATGCTAGGTCAATGAGTTTCTCCCACATTGACCTGACTATCGCGTCATCCCGACTATCGAGTAGACTCTCCTGGAGAGCATTAGGCGACCTGTATGGTAATGATCACTTCCCGATAGTGATCACTACGGACAACCCCACCTCCAATGAGGTTCGTCAGGGTAAGTGGCTCTTATACAGAGCGAACTGGCCAGAGTTTGAAGCCGTTTTAAAAACACCAGACCCCAGTGATAATATTTTAAAAGAAATAATAGATCTATCCAACAATTTATTAAAAGCAGCACAGGAGTCCATTCCTTCCACCAAACCTGGTATCTACAAACGTAGAATACCCTGGTGGAAAGCAGAGGTACAACTCGCAGTACGAACTAAGAAAGCTGCTTTTAATAAGTTTAAAAGGCATCCAACAGAGGCTAACTTAATAGCCTTTAAAAGAGCCAGAGCGGCAGCTCGCAAGAAGATACTAGAAAGCAAGCGAGATTCATAGAACGCATATGTTTCTGGCATCTCGTCAGAGACAACTGCCCAAGAGTGTTGGACACGAGTGAGACGCATCTCGGGTAGAGGTTATTCACCACCGTTATCCCATCTGAAACGGAATGAAGAGAGCATTACTACTGACGCCAATATTATTGAAGAGCTGGTTGCAGATCAGTTTGAGACGACTAGCAGTTCTCAAAATTATGAACAAGGCTTTCTGTCGACAAAAGCCGAAAGGGAATTACCGTTAAACTTCGAGAAACATTTCCCCGAAGTCTACAATGACCCTTTGACGCCGGCAGAACTAACCTCTGTAATTGCTAATGCGACCTCTTCATCCCCAGGGCACGATAACATATCCAACGAGATGCTGAAACACCTGACTCCTACGTTCAGAACCTCCTTGCTTTCGGTATTTAATAAGTTATGGCTCGAGGGAAACTACACTACCGTTTGGAAGGAAGCACTTATTGTGCCGATTCCAAAGGTAGGGAAAGACCCGCTTCTGGCTTCAAGTTATAGATTTATCAGCCTTACATCCTGTCTAGGGAAAATTTTGAAACGGATGGTTAATAACCGGTTGGTTTGTTGTCTCGAAACCCGGGGTCTGCTAAACGAGCACTAAGCCAGTTTCCGGAAATACCGGTCTACAACCGACCAACTAGTGTACCTAGAACACGAAATACGCAAGGCTTTTAAGAACCGCTGGCATTTGGTTGCAGTCTTTTTCGATCTCGAAAAAACATACGACATGAAGTGGCGATATCAAATTCTACAAAAGTTGCATGCATGGGGATTTAGGGGTAATCTACCCCAATTTATAAGTGCGTTCCTTCGGGACCGAACATTCAGGGTTAGAATTGGTACCGTTCTATCCTCCAGTAGGACACTGGAGAACGGGGTACCACAAGGTTCTACCCTGAGCGTCACTCTCTTCATTATTGCGGTGAACGATCTTATATTCTTATACTCAGCAACGATGTAGGTATTTGCATGTACGTTGATGATCTTACCGTTTTCTGCCGTGCAAAGAAAATGGGAGCCACCAACCATACATTGCAGGAAGCAATCAATCAGATTGACCAAAATGCTACTGGTACCGGATTTAAGTATTTCCCTTCGATGACACAATGCATGCACTTTTGCAAACTTAATCGTCCACATTCTGGGCCCATGTTGTATTTGAGAAACGAAAATGTTAGGTGTAGGGACAGGGTTAGATTCCTTGGGCTCATTTTTGACCCGAGGCTAACCTGGAAACCTAACCTAACCTAACAGAACTGAAAACCAAATGCTCGCAATCTTTGAACTGTCTCAAAGTCCTTGCCGGTACTAAGTAGGGCGCAGAGCCTCATACACTGCTTAGAGTGTACCAGGCCTTAGTACTCTCCAAGATCGACTATGGTTGTATTGTTTATGCATCTGCTGCTAGATCTATCTTGAGGTTGCTAGAACCCATCCACCACGCCGGCATCCGATACTGCATCGGTGCCTTCCCTTCCACGCGAACAGGAAGTCTCTGTTGTGAATCCGGCCTAGCACCTCTAGGAATTAGGTGAAAAAAGCTCATACTTGCATATATATGTAAAATGTGGGCGCAGTACAACCATAGAAACTTTAAGATCTTTTTTAACGAAGAGTTCAGATCGCAGGCTTTATTGAAACCATTGTGTGTCTGATCGAGAGAACTTCTGAGTGAAATAAAGTACTCTCTACCGCAGGTAATACCAATCGGGTTTATTGAAAACCCTACATGGCTTATCCCCCCAGCTGAAGTCATACTGGATCTTCTCCAGTATGACAAACAGTCTCTACCGCCTGTATTCATCACTCAGAAGTTTCTCGAACTCGTTAATGTTTATTCGGAAGCGAAGATAATCTTCACAGATGGGTCCAAAACTAACCAAGGCACTGGCTCATCAGTTGTAATTAACAATATTGCGCACACCTGGTCGCTGCATTGCGATGCATGGGTTTACACTACTGAAACTTACGCTTTGTGGCAAGCGTTATTCTACTGTGATCTTGAACGCGATAGGCTACAGTTTCTCATCGCTAGTGACTCCCTTAGTGTGTTGACCGCTATTATCGATCATTCCACAACGGATCCTGTAATTCAGATGATCTTATCACAGATAAAACATCTGTCTGACGCGGGGAAACATATCAGGTTTTTGTGGGTTCCAAGTCACGTTGTAATAAGAGGGAATGACATAGCGGATGAAGCGGCTCGTAGTGCCGCCGAAGGAGACACAGTAGATGCAGCGTACAAAAAGTTGTCCGTCTTATGGCAACAAGACTTGGATAGGGTGGATAACCATCTACGTCGAGTCAAGCCTTTGGTAGGACACACTCTCTTACCCCTTGATCTGTCCAGACAAGACCAAGTGAAAGTCCACCGGTTGCGACTAGGCCACACTGGCCTTACACATCGGTACAGACTCACTCGTGAAGAATGTCATGTCCCTGTGACTGTACCGCATGTTCTTGTCACGTGCCCCTCCTTAAGACCGGTGAGACAGTTATTCCACTTGAGTGACAATATCAAAGATATGTTGACAGATCATGGGATGATTAAGGAAGTAATTAACTTCCTCAAAAGCGTCCGATCTGTACTGTAAGATATGAGCAAGGACTTTGAGACGTTTCTTATTGAGTTATTTATTCTTTTAACTGTGAACGTTAGTATGTGTTAATTTATTTATTTTTCTTTAATTATGTTCTGTTTATGTGCAAATACCTTTTAATACATGACATTGCCGACGGGCATTAAACGTATTGTGATGTCGTCTGTGATATATATTTTAAAATAATAATAATATTTTAAGTGATTGTGTATGTCCGCAGAAATAGTATTAAGTTTTAAAGTGTCTAATATTAAGTTAATAATACTCGAAGTATAGGCTAATGACCTTAGCAGTCGATGCCTCAACCAAAAAAAATATTATTATTATTATTATTATTATATTATTATTATTATTATTATTATTATTATTATTATTATTATTATTATTATTATTATTATTATTATTAAACTGTGATAAGAAGATTGTATTGAGTATAAAGAAATTAATGTTAGTAAAAATAGTAAATTTTCCATCATACATAAATATCAAATTTACAGAATGGTCCGATAAAATTTGATATGGTTGCAGTACTAAAAATCAAACTGTGAATAAGTACGTGTTATCAAAGTGTCAAATATTAGTTTACGACTACACATTAACAAAATGGATCATGTAAAGCAAAAGATATATGCAAAGGAACTTATTATAGTTTGCAGAATATGGAGGTATGTATTTATATTAATAAAAATTAAAAAGCGGGAGATATTGTGTTGACCACATCATATTTTTCTGATATGGAATAAGATTAGACTTGACAATTTTTTTTCTGACAGTTGTCGTTTATACAAAATCTCACAAAATTATTCATTTTGTAATTCAATAATTGTACAGAAATACAGTTTTATATTTTTCATATAATTCTACAAGATTTTTTTATGCAATATTATAAATATTTGGTCATATTGTGCGAAAATCTCCAAAAATATATTTCGCTTATCATAAAGTGTGGTTGGTGTGACGTGTAGACAACCTCCCATATGGAACACCATGGGCAACGCTCTGCTTATACAGAGCGGCTAATAGTCTACATCACTGGCGACCGAACGGTCAAAAACAGAAATATTTGGAAGAAAAGAAGGAAAAGTGAACTAGCTTAACTAGTTAATTTCTTCAGCTATGAAAATCACATGCATAATATATTATATTATAACTTACAACATATTTAAATTTCTGTAGTCATACTTAAATAAATAAATAAATTCAGTAAAATACGGTCAATAAAAAAATATTGTAACTAACACGTAAGGATTAATGATCTCAATAATGAAATTGTCCCAATCTTTAATCACCGTCATTACCACGTTTGATAGTAACTATTAATTTAAAATATTTTTATAGGACAATTCGGTGCTTAAATTTTACTCCATGTTCTGTTAAATATATGTGGATTACAACAGTGAATAAGATAATAATGTTTTTTACTATTTTTCTTTTGCGATGAGTCAGCTTACATCTATACTGATATACTCGTATAGCATTCAGAAAACACAATGGATTAGAATCACAAAACAATTCATAAAGTTGCATAAAAATGATATCTTTATTAGCAAATCAGATAAAAGGTCAGAGAGTGTCATTATTTACAAAACGATTAAAGCCAATGAAATTTTAAATGACAATTCTACTTACATTAAATTAAATATATAACAAATTAAATATTGAATGTAAAAAGTTTTTAAAAAGTAGATACAAACCAGAATTAATAGTACAAAACCCTATAATTGGCAGAACGTACATGAATCCTAAGATTATAAAAAATATCTACCGTTAAAGCAGATCAAATCCACTATTGATGCACCGACTTATAAGTTATCAAAATACCTTAACTTTATACAATTCAAACTGTCCGAAATTATATGGTTTACCAAAAACACTTAAACTTACCCCAATAAAATTTAGCTCAATTGTTTCTTGCATTGGCTGCCTAACTTATCAACTAGCTAAATTTATAGTCAATATTTTAAAGAATATAAATGATGGATTTATATATAAAGAAATAGTACTTAGAGCAATAGAACAACACTGGAATAATATAGAAATATATACTAACATTCCACTACAATCATTTAAGAAAATTATATAATTTATTTTTTACTTGAAGCTCATGATGGTTTTTCTTCGAAAAATTTCAGTAAATTTCATTTGTTCGCATGCTATGTTACAATAAAAATAAAAGTTTATTGCATTTTCTACAGGTATACAGTAATACTTTTTCTATATATTTTACAGATAATATTGAAAAACATTTTGTTATATATATCTCAGAGCCTATGATTTAAAGATTCCTTTGTTACACAGTTCATATTTCAAATGTATTGAATTGACAGTAAGTGTCGCTGTCAAAAACTAATCATTTCAAATTAATAATGGTGACTTTTAAACAGAAAATAGTAAATAAAGCAAAAGTTACCTACATGCAAAGGAACTTAATACAGTTTGCAGTTTTAGGAAATATGTAGGTATGTATTTAAATAAAAACAATTAAAAAGCGGGAGGTCTTGTGTTGGCCACATCAGATTTTTGTTTTAGAAGATTGGTATACCCAAATCATTCAAGCAGCCAATGCACGTCATAACTTAGCGTAAAAACCTTAATGCATTAAAATCACTAATAGTGAAAAATTAAATAAAATTTCAATAATTTTTAACCATTAAAAAGTGTATAGCCTTATATAATTATTATTATTAAGATAAATAGTAGAGTTCATTACTTATCGTATATGACATGAATAATATATAAATAATGTACATCAACGTCATATTATACGTTTAATTATTACTATAGTTGGCAACATTGATAATTTGTATATTTATACTGTCAAAGTTATTATTTGACAATTTGAAAAATATTTGCATCGTGTTTGAAACATTTTTGTGCGTACAAAAGGCTTATTTATAATAAAGTAATGTTAAACGCAGCGCAAACACAAAATCTGTGAATCTGCCAAAGGTAGCAATTCTAATCAATCAGAAGAATTCGGTATATTTCTTTGAAATCCAGCTCACTTTTATTTATTGTCTTTATATGGCATACATAAGTATAAATAAGGTTAGTATTATAAAATAATTTAAATAGAAATGTACAGTGACTAAAATATAGTATTTATTTTGTAGATGTGACAGTTCATGAACATGTCGATAATACAAAATGCAATCTGTATAACTCCTGTCATAAAAATTCTAAAACCTCTGCAAACGTACCAGTACATGACGTAACACATCTAGTTACTTTTATTCAATTTTTATTAATGACGTGCATTGGCTGCTTGAATGATTTGGGTATACTAGATGATATTTACTTAAATTTACAACATTACACATACAAATTTCCCTAAGGCAGCTCGATTAATATAACAGTTTTTTAATATATTTTTTTTTGTATATAAAAGACGCAATATTTAAAACTAAAGTTTAACGCTTACGAAAAAAAGTCGATATTCGGTCTTTAACACGAATCCTATACAATTTCTTGGGTAATATTCTTACTCCAAATAAAAGTTTGTAATAAAAGTTTAAAGTGGTGTGGGTACTCGTAACTTGGTGAACATTTAACATTTTCTGCAATTTCTGTACTTTTAATTTTTTATTCATATCTGCTAAACGGAAATTACGACCGAACAAAATTTTCATCTCCTTATCTCCATCCAATTTGCAATAAGGCTGGTAAAAAAGAAAATATCGCGATACTCGCAAAGTTATAAAGTTAATTGCGAGTATTGTCACATAATAATTACTCTGGTGTGAAACGAGGCTTCTCTCATTTTTAGTAGGTAGTTATAAAGTTACATAAGCTACGCGAGTCCTCGAATAAGAGCAAATAATAGAAACCAGAAAATATCAACATGAGTTCAACAACTGTCGTGCGGAGTTAGTGTACCTCCGTATGAAATATATTTGCATATCCATTACTGGCATTCCGCCGGAATACATGTACGTGTGTTGATATGTTTGTGTCTCAATTTGCATGGAAAAGTATGGAGGCCTTTGTTACACAACTCAATTTTTGTTTCCTAACAAATATATTGCTTTTTTATATTATCAATCAATTGGTGAAAGGCAGAAAATAATATGAATATATTCCCAGTTTCAATCATTTTTTTTTTTGTAAAACAATAACAACGTTTAGCTTTTATTTTCATCTTCAAAATTTTTTAAACATGTATAACTTTTTTGTATCTAGAAATATATATTCACAATGTATTTTATACGAGTATACTTACTTATTTAGTTTTATTCTACTATCCATGTAATATTAATATGTTTATAAGGCACCGTGCGTTAATAACGAGAGCACCATAGTGGTCAATAACGAAACTTATGTGACAATAGTTTTGACAGCAGTCCTTTTATTTGCATGAATTGGTATGCAATTGAGCTGTCATCGTAGTTACACGTGTTTACGTAAAACTTTGATTGAAAAATACAGAAGTGATTCTCAATTCATTTATTCCTACTAACAATAAAAATGTTTATCGAGCGAAGATAAAATTACTATTACGAAAATTATTTGTGTTTCATTATCCACACTTGGTAAAAAGGAAGATTTCATTCGTGTAATAGTGGAACATGGCACCAGTGCAGTGTAAAAAGTCTTTAATAACAAAATTAAGGTCTTCAAGAGGAAATTCAAGAAAAACGAACAATAAATCTACAAGGCCAATAATCGTCAAGTTTACCAGTTATCGTAGCCGGCATCTAGTTTATGATGCGAAGAAATCGCCAAAGGGCTCAGGTATCACCATTAGAGAAAATTTGACTAAGTCCCAATTGGCATTACTCAGAGCTGCCGTGGATAAAGTCACCTTAAAAAACGCGTGAAATTGTAAATTTAAAAAAGAGAGGTAGATTTCAGAAGTATATAATAACACAATAGATGTTAATAATTTATAATGTAAATTCATATCATATGCATATATATATATATTTCATCTTCTTAACTGAATCACTCTCTTCACGTTATTTGTGCAGGTGATATTAAAGTGAATCTATTAGCATGTCAGCTTTTGTAAAATATATGTTATCTGCTAACAATATGTATCAACTAATTGAAAAGCGCACAAGACCTGTTTCCAATTCTTTAGTAGATGTTATGATTACGTCTGACAAAAATATTATCTTGACCTCTGGAAACATTGATTGCAGTAAGATCTCTGATCATGACAGCATTTATTGTGTTTTAAACCTACCTAAAATAAATTCTCCAAGGAAAACTTTTACTTATAAAGAATTTTTTAATTTTAACTATAGTAACTTTTTAGAAGATTGCGAGAGAGTGGACTGAAATCATATTACTAACATACATAATATTAATGACAAAATTGCATTTCTCAATAATGAAATTACTAAAATTTCAACACTCATGCTCCCATTAAAACTATCTCCACTACTAAACAATATACGCCCTGGATAACCCCTGTAATAAAAATTATGCAACGTAAGCGAGATAAGGCATTATTACAATATAAGAAATGTAAAACGAAGGCAAAATGGGAGTATTATATGCAATTAAGAAATTTGACTACAGCATCAATTAGAAGAGAAAAAAACCGCATATTTAGATTATTGCATTAATAGTAATATTCAAAATTCTGGTTTTCTGTGACGCAATTTTAATCGCATAGCAGTTAATAAAACTGTTGCTAATCCGCTTAAAGACAATTTATGTAAACCACAACAATATGGACAACATCTTATAAACCAAGTTGAGGCGATACAGATTAATCCTGATACGTTACGCAAATAAACCTCAAGGAAACAATACCGATTACTTTGCTTTTAGTTATGTGGATAGCAATGAAATAGAAAAAATATGAAAAAAATAAAATAAAATCAGATGCTAGAGGCCTAGATGGAATATATAGGAAAATGATTTTAATTATTTTTCGTCTTATATGTAATATAATTACACATGTAATCAATACATGTTTGTTAGGATGAGTTTTCCCGGACATATGGAAGTCAGCTATAGTCAAACAATTACCCAAAAACACAAATCCTTCTACTTTTGATGATCTTCGATCTATTAGCATTTTACCAACATTATCTAAGATTTTGGAAAGAATTTGTGCTGAACACATTACAAAGTTTTACCTGATAATGATATACTACCTATAAATCAGTCAGGTTTTAGAAAATTTCGTAGTACAAATACTAGCCTTCTTAATATAGTAGATAAATTAATAAACAGCTACACTTTAAAATTTCATATCCTGCTCAAATTCATTTTTCTAAAGCGTTAGATATGGTGGATCATAGTTTACTCTTTGCCAAATTGCGGTATTATAAATTTTCCAAAAGTGCTCTACGCTGGTGTATTGATTATTTTTGTAATAGAAGTTTCATTGTTAATAGTATAAGACTAGCGTAAACTCGGCTACGCCGAGTATACCCTAGGGCTCCGCCGATAGTGTTTTATAATAGTTTTACGTACGTCCAATCCGTCTAGGAACAATTTAAACGCAAAGTGCTAACGCTAAGAGTCTTTCAAAATATTTTTTTCTCGCCCACCCAAACAGCCCACGCAAACTGCCCACCCAAACTGCTCACGCAACCTGCCCACCCAAAATGCCAACCCAAACTGCCGCACGCAACCTGCTTACCCAATCTGCCCAAGCAATTTGCCCACGCAACCTGCCCACCCAATCTGCCCAAGCAATTTGCCCACGCAACCTGCCCACTTAATCAGCCCACTCAACTTGCCCACCCAACATGCCTCCCTAAACTGATTTTGACATTTCTGCATGGAAGCCCTCGACGATACCACCCATTTGATAAAAAACACGACATGGTTCTGACAACTTTAAGCAAAAAACAAAAGCCGGTCGAGCTGTCAATTTTTTTACATTTCTGCATGGCAGCCCTCGACGTTACCTCTCATTTGATACCAAACACGACATGGTTCTGACAACTTTAAGCAAAAACAAAAGGCATGCGAGCTGTCAAATGTTTAACATATCTGCAAAGACAGCCCTCGACGATACCTCTCATTTCATACCAAACACGACATGGTTCTAACAACTTTATGCAAAAAACAAAAGCCTACCGAGCTGTCAAATTTTTGACATTGTTGCATGGCAGCCCTTGACGTTACCTATCATTTGATACCAAACACGACATGGTTCTGACAACTTTAAACAAAAAAAAAGCCGATCAAGCTGTCAAATTTTTGACATTTCTGCATGGCAGCCCTCGACGATGCCTCTCATTTGATACCAAACACGACATGGTTCTGACAACTTTAAGCAAAAAACAAAAGCCAATCGAACTGTCAAATTTTTGACATTTCTGCAAGACAGCCCTTGACGATACCTTTCATTTGATACCAAACACGACATGATTCTAACAACTTTAAGCAAAAAACAAAAGCCGATCGAGCTATCAAATATTTGACATTTCTGCATGACAGCCCTTGACGATACCTCTCATTTGATACCAAACTCGACATGATTCTAACAACTTTAAAGCAAAAAACAAAAGCCGATGGAGCTGTCAAATTTTTGACATTTTTGCATAGCAGCCCTTGACGAACCCTCTCATTTGATACCAAACACGACATGGTTCTAACAACTTTATGCAAAAAACAAAAGCCGAGCGAGCTGTCAAATTTTTGACATTTCTGCATGACAGCCCTTGACGTTACCTTTCATTTGATACCAAACACGACATGGTTTTGACAACTTTATGCAAAAAACAAAAGCCGATCGAGCTTTCAAAATTTTGACATTTCTGCATGGCAGCCCTTGACGAACCCTCTCATTTGATACCAAACACGACATGGTTCTGACAACTTTAAGCAAAAAACAAAAGCCGATCGATCTGTCAATTTTTTAACATTTCTGCATTTCACCCCTTGACGAACCCTCTCATTTGATACCAAACACGACATGGTTCTGACAACTTTAAGCAAAAAACAAAAGCCGATCGAGCTTTCAAAATTTTGACATTTCTGCATGGCAGCCCATGTCGATACCTCTCATTTGATACCAAACACGACATGTTTCTGACAACTTTATGCCAAAAACAAAAGCCGATCGAGCTGTCAAATTTTTAACATTTCTGCATGGCAGCCCTTGACAAACCCTCTCATTTGATACCAAACACGACATGATTCTGACAACTTTAAGCAAAAAACAAAAGCCGTTCGAGCTGTCAAATTCTTGACATTGGAATATTTGTTTTTTACTTAGTTATTTATGGGATGTTTAGCAACACTTTGGAAATGTACATGAATCACGGACATGAACCTCCAAAAAGTTTAATTTTTAAATATAATGTTTTAGGCCTAAACTACTATGGAATAACCGCCCATTGCCATAATGTATGTTTATTAATTTAACTTCTTTCAAAAAGGCCTTATTTTATAAATAATTCCATTTAAATGTTCTGATTGACATGTCAAAGAAACGTTCTTCGTCTTAAATTTTTCAAAGAAGACTAAATTTTTGATTTCAAATTGTTTCAAAAAGCCAAAATACGACCTTTAAAAATTTTTTACACAAAAACTATGCACCGTATAGAAAATTGACCTATTACCAGGAAATCAAGTTGAGTTATTCTCTACACCTTGGAAAAATTTTCATTAAAATCGCTCTTACCGTTTAGTCTGTACAGGCGAATAAAATTTCCCCGATCGTCTTGATGAATTCAATATAGAAATATATACAGGTGTCTCAGGACGAGCTTACGCTATCTATATTTTAAATACTATTTAATATAATTTAACGAAATTTGGTATCTAGGGGTTATCCAACATGCCCGTTTTAACTAAAATATTTTCAAAGCAATAGCACTTCCGGTTTGACCGGAAATTGACCTCAACTTTCTTATTTTAAATGGAATACGCTATATTTTATTTTACCATTGAATGCAGCGGAAAATTTTACATATAAAGCAATAAAAACATTTTACTCATGATCAACTACTTCCGGCGTTATTCAACTTTTTTTGATTTTTTGTCTGAAATCCGGCACATTTTCAAAACTCTGTATATCTGGAACGAGATCGAATTTTTATAATCTGAAAAAAGCCTTTTATAAAGGAGACTTTAAGCTACATTATACATAGAAGAATCCTCGATTATTTATAAAAATGTGACGGGTACGTTACACCAAAATTACAGTTGACAAACTTCAAAAAAGACATTTTTTTTAAATAGCACCCCCCATTTTTTATTACATAAATGTATTCTACGGCAAAAAATAAGGGTACTTTATGTAACATGTCCTATGTTGAAAGTTGATAGAATTTCAGTAAATTAGAAAAACATGTAATCTGTGTATAATTATTTTATTAATACGGATAAGTAAGCCATGGAAAAACAATGTTTGTTTTTACAAACTCATCTACTTGATTTCTTAGATAATTTACCGTTGCATCAAAGGAATTTAATATGGTACCAGCATGATAGCGCTCCACCCCGCCATAGAATAAATACTTTTTTGGAAACAATTTTTGAAGATAGGTGGATGGCAAATAATGGACCACATAGGTGGCCTCCTTGTTCACCCGATTTAACTCCACTTGATTTTTTTGTTTGGGGTTACTTTAAAAACGGCGTCTATCAAAAACCTTTAACTACTAAAGAAGATTGCCAACATAGGGTACGAACAGCATTTAACAACATGTCTCCTCGGATGATAAAAAATGCTACACAAAAAGAAGTATTGAATAGAGTAACAATGTGCTTACATATGAATGGAGGACAGTTTGAATATGTATTAAATTAATCATAGTTTTGTATTTAGAATTTATTTGTTTTTTCCATGGCTTACTTATCCGTATTAATAAAATAATTATACCCAGATTACATGTTTTTCTAATTTACTGAAATTCTATCAACTTTCAACATAGGACATGTCACATAAAGTACCCTTATTTTTTGTCGTAGTACATATTTATGTAATAAAAAAGGGGGAGTTCCATTTAAAAAAATTGTCTTTTTTGAAGTTTGTCAACTGTAATTTTGGTGTAACGTACCCGTCACATTTTTATAAATAATCGAGGATTCTTCTATGGATAATGTAGCTTAAAGTCTCCTTTATAAAAGGCTTTTTTCAGATTATAAAAATTCGATCTCGTTCCCGATATACAGAGTTTTGAAAATGTGCCGGATTTCAGACAAAAAATCAAAAAAAGTTTAATAACGCCGGAAGTAGTTGATCATAAGTAAAATGTTTTTATTGCTTCATATGTAAAATTTTCCGCTGCATTCAATGGTAAAATAAAATATAGCGTATTCCATTTAAAATAAGAAAGTTGAGGTCAATTTCCGGTCAAACCGAAAGTGCTACTGCTTTGAAAATATTTTAGTTAAAACGGGCATATTGGATAACCCCTAGATACCAAATTTCGTTAAATTATATTAAATAGTATTTAAAATATAGATAGCGTAAGCTCGTCCTGAGACACCCTGTATAGATAGTGAATCTACCCGTTTAGAATAAAAGATTCTAAAACAATATTTTCAAGTGAATTTTCTTTATCACGTGGTTTCTTAATTTATATATCTGATTTACTGCAAACTTTAACTTTTTGTTTCATTCATACGCTGATGATACACAAATATTAGGTACGTCAAACTATGATGATGGAGACAATTTATGCTACTTAATTAATAAGGATCTTGAATCATTAATGCTTTGGGTAAAAAACCATGAACTTAAAATTAATTCGAGTAAATCGTCCTTACTTGTTTTTGGAGCTCAAATTTGTCCCCCAATAATGTTAAATGACACAACTCTAAAAAGAAGTGATTCTTTAACAGTTTAGGAATACATCTAGAGAAAAATTTAAATTTCCGACTGTATCTGCAAAAAGTAGGTATGATTAAACTTAGACATCTATATCAACTTCGCAATATACTGTCAAGTTGTGTTAAGTTAAAATTAATAAAATTAATAATTCTGCCTCTCTTTGACTACTGTTCTTCTGTATATGTTTCTAACTTAATACAATCAGACAAAAATAGAATATCATTGTTCGAAAACTCCTGCCTGAGATATGTGTACGGTATTTCTAAATACGATCATATTTCTAATTTCATATATCTGGCTCAAATTGATAATAAAGACGTACGAACTATGAAATCTATCTTGATACACATAAAATAAATATATCAAGTATTCCTATCTACTTGAATAATATATTTGAACCTATAAAATTGAACTATGGAATGGTTCACTAGTAAACGATTTATAATTTATATGTTGTGCCTACTTATCATAAAACAAAATTGAATGTTGCTTCTCATATTTGGCTCCTATGCTATACAATTAGTTATATGAAGAAACAAAAACACTATCAATAGGTTCGTTTAAAACATATATAAAAGTTTATTATAAATGATATATTTGTGTAAATGAACAGGGTTGAAAATTTCAGTAAAGAACAATCGAAATTTTCTAAAAATATTTAAAAGAATTATGTTTGAGATACCATCCTTACCTGGAGCTTTCTTTGGATTTATTTTGATTAAAATTTCTTCGATCTCTTCTTCAAAAATTTGAATATCGGCTATTGAGTTTGGAGCGGTTTTAATATCTTCTCTGGCTTTCTTGTGATATTCATTAACATCAATCTTACTATCTTTTGGAATAAATTCTTACAACATTCTGTTTAACGTACTTGTCTGTTGTATATTCCCCGCATTCTTTTTCAATTGATGAAAGAGAAAATGTTTGTTTGGCCTTACTAGATGTCATTTTATGTACAATATTCCAGGGAATATTTTTGCTGGATATATTGCATTATTCTTTCTAGGATTTAAATTGCTCTACTTCTATGTTCTTAGAATACTTAACTTTTTTTTATCAAGATACGTTCTCTGGTAGCGTTTTCGTAAGGCATAAATTCTTTTCTTCATTAATGTTAATTCATCAACCACCATGCAACTGTTCTTCCTTTCTTTTTAACTGTTTCTACCTTTGAAATTTGAAGGAAATGCAAGAAGCAGACTTTAAGGCTTTGTTATATTTTTCTATAAAAAGTTCGCAGTTTGTATCTTGTTTCACTTTCACTGCTAGAATTTGATCTATTTCTGCTACTTTTCTATTTTCCTAAAAAATATTTGCCATCTTGAAGAATTCTTGAGTTACATTTGTACCAAAATTTTCTAAATTTTTAGCCTTCACTACAAATTTAAAACGACTGCGATTAATATTTACTCGATTTTGTTTCGTTATTTTTAATTTGTAAAATAAATATCGGTGATATGAATAGCTTTCTTCTTCCATTATTTTCCAATTAATAAACTTATTTGTTGAATGATGACTGATTCAATTGGGGTCCCCACAACACGTTTTTACTATTTTACAATTAGGTCTGTGTGTGTGATAATTTAAAGAGAAAAATTTACTGGGTGTCCCAGTGGAAGGTTTTCTGGGCTTTAGTCTCAGTAAAGTCTTTTAAAATCTGTCAAGCTTTCGTGTATTTGGTTTTAGATTTCATCAAAACACTGATGTAAAAATACATTTAATTTTACAATGTAACATATAAAATAATTTGATTCAAATAAACTTACGTTTTGGTGAAGTTATTTGAGTCATTGATTTACATAAAAAAATACAAGAATTTTGATATATATTCGGTGAAAATTTACAAAAATAAAAACTTGTATTAATTTTGACAAAATCACATGTTGTTTTTATAAGTCGCATTGTACAACAGGTTATGTTTAGTTTTTTCAGTTGCGTTGGTACAGGATTTGAAAAGGGCGGTAAATTTTGAAGCGATTTAATTTGAAAATAGATGTTATCATGCCAACGCTGAAGTTTCGGTATCATGATTTTCAAGTAGTCTATTGTTATTAATAAGTTTAAATAAGTTGCAGTACTTAGGGCTCAGGTTATCAATGTAATTTTTTTTTGTTCATATTATTGTTAGTGTTTGTATGTAATACATTTCTAGGAACGACCGTTTATTATAATTTTTATAATTGTCTAATACGTCAGTATTGTCGAAGTACATGGTACGTTTGTTGTCACACAATGTTGGGATAATGATGTTCCGTTTGGTTTTCTTTTTATGTCGCTTTTGTGTGAAGTTATTCTACCTGCAAGTTGTCTCGATGTATAACTTAGACTGTAATCTTTACATGGGATATTATATATGATAGAATTTTGCATTTTTGGTGTTTTTTATTTAGTTTACTAAATGTTGTTTTTATTGTGAAACAGCTTTAATTTGCTGTTCGTACTGTGTCATCTTTGACTATGTAGTTATGTTTTTCGTAATTTTGTCTATGAAAGGAAGTGAGCAGTATTTTATGTTGTTATTGTCGGCCTGTGTGTTGTTGGTTTCGTTATTGGTTTATGTGTCGGTTTGAATTTGATGTTCTCCATTGAACAACACATTCAGTAAGTTTTTTTTGGTTAAGCATTTTTTATCTACACTTCTCTAAGTTTTCGTAAATTTTCTTGATGGTATGATTGATTTGATATCTTCAATATTCTGTTTCTTAGTGCTCAAATGACGTTGATTTTCATTTGTAAATGTTGTTCGGAGTATATACCGTTGGGATGATATCGGCTTTATGTGCTAGTTTAATTTTAATAGGCCTTGTTCATCTCTTGTTATTAATGTGTCCAGAAATGGCAGAGTACTGTTTTGTTCTACTTCAACTGTGAACTGTAGATGCGAGTTGTAGCTATTGAAATTGGCTAGTATGAGTTCCACTTTATCACGAGGTACAGCTGTCACATTTTTTTCAGGAATGGAAGTTCAAAGTCCATTTAAGAAACACAATATTCTAATAATGTGTCCATAACATATTGCGCTACTGTTGGACTGCAGATTGCACTGGTGTTAAAGATGAATTTTGTTATCTGTATGAAGTCATTTTTTGTAAAAGTTTTGTGATCAGCAATGTCCTCCCACTTTTCATTGATACTATCAATGTACTGAAATGTTGCTTAATAATGATACAGCATCTAAACTAATTAGTATGTAGTTTTCGGGTAATTTAAATTTATTTATGACTTCGTTTTTTCACATATTAGGGATTTTTTTTTGCCACAAGAGTCTGTCAGTATGTCTGTGATATATTGAACCAAATTACGACAAAAGTTCAAATTCTTATTATTGCCTGACCAGTCCAGTCTTTGGATATAAACCCAATAAAACATTTAAGATAGAAGTTTAAAATACGCGTCCCACACGAAAAACAATTTAGAATGGCAAAAGGTATCACAAGACAATATTACGAATTTAATTAAATCAATGCCTCGATGACGTGCTGCATTGATTTTATCAAAAGGAATGATGAAACTATTAAATAAGGAGTACGAAATCATAAATCAGAAACGATTAAACCAATTTTTCAGTAGTTTTGAAATACGTATAACTTTGACGCAATAATAATAATAATAATAATAATAATAATTATTATTATTATTATTATTATTATTATTTATTCCTTTCGAAAATTGTACATTTTATAGGAAGCGTCACAATAATATATAATATTAGAAAAAATAAGATAATACAAATAAGTAAATTACGAAACATTATCACTATACAAAAAATATTCGTTTATATTATAAAAACAGCTATCGAAAAGCATTTTTTTAAGTTTTGCTTTGAAATTATTTAAGGTGTTAGAGTTCTTAATTTCCAGTGGTAGTTTATTAATAATTTTTATTCCAACAACATTTGAAGAGTTTTTGGTACAATTTACTCTACTATATGGAGTTTCAAATTAATTTTTCCTTCTGGTATTGTACTGGTGATGGTCTTTGTTACAAGAAAAATTTGTCTTATTTAGAAAAATATATTTGCTAACCTCATAAATGAAAAGACAAGGAAGAGTTAATATATTTAGATTTTTAAAGATATTTCTACATGAGTCGGTATTTCTTGTTCCAGTTATATATCTTATTACTCTTTTTTGAGTGATAAAAACTTTATCAGCGAATGTTGAAACGCCCCAGAAGACGATACCATATCTCAATAGTGACTCAACTTTTGCGTGATAGAACATTAGCAATTGATTCAAAGACAAAATATGTTTAAGATGCCTAATTTGAAAACAGATTACAATCAATTTAGTAATGACAAATTCACATTGTTGTTTCCATTTAACATTCTCATCAAAGTTCATTCTCAATACTTTAAAGGAATCTACTTGATTTAATTTATTATTTCCAATGGTTAAGTTTAAGTTTGTGGTATTTTTTGCTTGAAATGAATATAGTTTGTGTTAGAGTTATTTAAATGAAGCAAATTTTCATTAGACCATAAATCCAATTTCTCTAATAATATTTTGCACAGCACGATAAATTACTTTGTTAGTACATAAGTTCATTTACATTGTTTCTAGTTTATAAAATGAAAATATTTTATTTACAAATTCATATGTTTATTAATATAACTGATTGATTTCGCCATACAAGTATGATTTGGTTGAAAAATATGTTTGGCTCAAAACTTTTGCATGCAACTGTAAATGATTATATACGTGTACATATCTGATAAATTGACAGTGATATCAAAAATTAATAAATAATTGATGAAAATTTAAACAATAGCTAATATTTGAGTAATAAAGATTGTGAATTCTATGTTCACTTCACAAATTTCATTTACATTACAGAAAAAAATATCCCTGTATAAATATAAACTAGTTTAATAACATAACTATATTTACGAAGTATTTACGTTTAAAATATTACTCATGAAAAACCTCCAATTTTACTATCATACATAACAATGTATTCTGTTATCTGTACAACACTTCATAAAGTAACCACAAAGCCTTTCACGGCTGCAACTGTTTATATCAAAACAAAACCATCACAATCAAAAACTCGTGAGTAGTTTGTGTTCCGCAATTGGCTACTGGTAACTAGGTTCCCGTCAATAATAAACGGTAACATCAACGCGGTCTGTGGCCAGGAGAAACAAACTAATGCTTCCGCTATCACTGAATCCTACACCAGATCTTTGATTTTGTAACGCAGTGCTTTCCAACCTTTAAATAGCTTAACGCACATATGACTTCTCTCATGAAAAAATAAATAAAATTCTTATACCGGTAATAATATTCCATTTTAGTATTAATGAAAAATCTTCACATGATACGCACCACAAATATCGGTTCGATTTTTGATTTTGACAAGCATACCCTTATTTATTCATTGTAGTTTTAATATTTGTGTTTGCAGAAAGACCTTGTTCACTAATTTAGGTCTTCAAAAACTATAATAATAATAACTATCGATTTTTTTAAAATTCCAGATTAGTCTAGTTTCTAGTATCCTGAAAAAATCCAAAGTGTATTAATATTATTTTTTTAAATATTCTATCCAAATACCGAATTTTGCAAAATTAAATCTTCTTTAATAACTGCATTTTTTTTATTAAGAAACAGACTGATACCTGATTCACTGATTTTGTACCCTTATTTTTTGTAAGCTCTGAATACAAATAATAATTTAGTAATTTCTGACACGACGATATTGATTTATTCATTTTTCGAGGTTGTTTTTTGTCACTTTGTTCAAAATGTAAAAATTTAGCGTCACTCTACATTTTATGCACTTACACCCCGGTTGGAAAGCTCTGCTGTAACGTAACGATCACATTTTTTTGCAAGTATTTTTATACTGACAAGGTATATATTTACGTAATAATCTACTTATTTTCTTATAGGATTCAAAACAATCTTGACTTAAAATTTTTGATCGTTATTACAAAATAAAATAATTTAAACAATAAATTCCAGCTTTATTTAACAGAGAACATAATTAAATAAATATATTGACCCTAGATAAATGAGTAATAAAATATAATTTGAAATTACAAACTTGCGAATTATATAAATTATTTATATTTTGTATTGAAGTAAAATTTATTGCTTTAATTGCGAATAATAATTATTGACTTACTCGTATATATGTATAGAAGTCTTGGTCATCCAAGTATCCAATAATCCAATTTTTCGAAAAAGCCCCTTATTATGTTATGAATTACAACACTTTTACTCAATGTATTTTATACAGGCTGCTTATGTACTTGCTAATTAAAAAGGTAGGGTGACCAGGATTATGAATCAGAAAACCGGGCCATTTTTAAAGGCTTGTACTACATATACATAATTTATCACTTCATACTGTTCTGATTCGCAAAATAACGAATAAGCTGCACAAACCCACTATGAAATAGGGTTAAGGAAACAATTGCCCGTATTCCTATACCTTGAAAGTACGTTCCATTATGATTTTAAGACGATCTTATAGCAGTCTTCAAAATGATGTAAGACATTAAATTCGAGCTCTGACGGAAAAAGGACAAAAGACATGGTAATTGAACTACTAGAAAGAGATTTACAAGTAAAATGTGCAATCAAGTCAGCCATAGAATTAAAAATGAAGAATGCACCACCAGTTATCGTAGCAGAACCAGAAGATCATGATGATGAAATAAAGGTAATGAAAAACAAAAACAATTTGGGAAACAAGATAATATTTATAGACAATGATTGGACAAAGGAAGAGAGAAAAATACACTATGTAATTAGAGAAAAAGGAGAAGAGGAAAGAAAAAATAACAGAAACCCAAAAATCTACTACAATAAAATACAAGTAGGCAACAAGCAATATATATGGAACAAACAAATAGAAGATGTAGTAGAAGTAGATGCAAGTGCAAAGCAAACCTCAGAAGACGATAGCCTTCCAAAAAACAAATGACAAACACCGGTACAGAAAACACAGGAATTATAACTAGGCTACAGACGGCACTCGAATAGGTCTACAGACAAGGAAATAAAATTGGTTTTAACAACATGGAACGTACGGGGAACAAATACGCCAGGAACTTATAGGAATTTAGAAGAAGTTTTTAAAAAAATATGGAATAGATATAGCACCGATACAAGAGACAGAACAAAAGAATAATAATAATAATTTTGAAACGGAAGATTATATAATATTTAGTAGTGGACATGAAACGGTTTATTTTGGGATGGGTTTTATGGTTAGCAAGAAAATAAATTAAAAAAGGAAGTAAATATGGTGGGATGCTACATGGATTGCTAAAATCGAAACATGTATCATGGACAACAAAAGTGAGGGTTTACAAGACAGTAATAAGACCGACAGTAATGTATGGGTGTGAACTGTGGGCATTAAAACAAAGTGACATTTTAAAATTGGAGGTGTGGGAAAGAAAAACGTTAAGGAAAATATTCGGTGAAAAAAAAAAGAAAAATTGTTGGTGAGAAGACGGACAAATGCGGAAATGATGCGTTTATATGGTGACAGTGCAATAACCGGTTTAATTAAAGCTAAAAGACTAAGATGGTTGGGACATATAATGCGGCTATCAGAGGACGGAATAGTGAACAAGGTTTTCAAAGGAAGGACAGGAATAAAGAAGAAAATAGGACATCCTAAGGGGAAGTGGTGACTCCGTATTTAAAGACTTAAATAGACTCAATATATAAAAAAACTGGGAATTAAAGACTCTAAATAGATTAGAAAGGAAAGAAATATGTAAAAAAGCCATGGGCCTATAAGGCCTGCAGAGCTGTTCTATTATTATTATTGAACTATTCATTACAAACCATAGGCACCGACTTTGAAAACTTTTGTCGGGTGCACTTACTGAACAAAAAATTGAGATTATAAATATACAAGGTGTGGACCGGCACAGCTGAATATAGGACTTTAACATATAAAATCAGACTTTCGTAATTTCCTGCTTCCGTAATTGTTTTAGAAAAAAAGTTGTAGAGTATAAAATTTTGCATTTGAATCGATAAGCATTTCCATATTTATAACAATCAAAAGATAAAATTCTCAAGTTGCAGTTTACAACTCGACGACCATATTGAATAGTTTTTATTTAATCTTTTTACTTTACTTAAGTCAAGTTTGTCCTTTCACATATACTTAAGTCCTTAGTGTAGTCACACGTGTAAAATTTTTGTTAAATATTTTTATTTTACATCCCTTGACGACAAAATTTTACGTTAGTACATTATTTTTATACTACATTTCATGTTTTTTGTTTTTTCGTTCTGTACCTCCATTGTACATTTTTGTATTGTTCATAGTGCCCTGAAGAAAACTAACGTATTAGTCCAAACGTTTGCATGAAATAAATTATTTCACTGCAGACTCCTTGTCCGATTATTTTTCCTACGGAAACCCTCATCCATTCCTCAGTCGATTATCGCTCAAGTTAATCAAAGAGAAAAGTTTACTATTGAATGTATCTTTCTGGAAAAAATAATTTTACGTTATCGGCGTGGCCATTATAAAGTTACGGTCTAATCACTGTTGGGACATCTAAGTTTGGTACACTAGTGGTTCACTAATAACAACTTAAAAGATGACATAACCATTTAAACTGTTATACCTACTTAATTACTTTACTCACTTACCCACTCACTTATTCACTCACTCACTCACTCACTTACTTACTCACTTATCTTTATTTTAAAGTATTCCTATAGTGCTCGCTAAACTTATATTATGAAAACAAATACAACTTTAATTTTATTTTAAAGTATTAAAGTGAAGATAAAGATTATTATGTAATATTATAAGTACTTAATATTCTATATTTTTTTTCAAGAAAAAGTTTTTATTTAAATATCATTAGCGTAGAAAAATTCCTATAAAGAGCTATAAAGTAAATCCAATTTTGTAGTATCGCTTGATTTCGAATAAAGGACTTGCATAATTCAAATGATGTGATATTCGTATGAAAATATATATCGAAACAAGATCAGAAATTAGGAAAACTTTGCAGTCGCTCTGTAATAAGATGGGATATGCAATTATTATCTGAAGGAAGGGATGTTGGAAAGAGAGGAATGCTGCGGCAAGCAACGGATAATTCAACGCAGAACAATTTAATAAACAACCGACGTACCAGTCACCTGCTTACGAGCCCTCATTCAACTATTCGTGATGACGGCTTGGAGCAAAGGCTAAATTCATTTCACAATGCTCCTACTCACCGCTTTACTCCTATTTATTTTAGATATGGAACATTTATTGTTATTCATATTCAAACAGATATTGTTAAATTAATTAGAGATCACGGTTATATATAACACAATATTAACCAACATCTTTATTTTTCTTTACACATATACTTAAATCTCAACTAACTTCAGTTTATAGTTAATTTCCAATCCGCCTTAGAAACGGTGAAAGAAAGAGAGAAAGGTTTTTCTTTTATAACTGATATATTATTTAACTTTTTTGATCCAGATGGGATCATAAAGACGTCCATAAACATTTATACCCTAACGAAATTCTAATTCTAATTTACATAGCGACTACGGTCCCCACTTCGCTAACTCGGCTGGTGTTGGTACATGTCTTCACTTACTACATAAGTACAAATTAATGTAAATGTATAATCATATTAGTTGTACATAATATCCGAAAGCTAAAATTATATATATATATATATATATATATATATATATATATATATATGTATATATATAAATTTTATAATAAAATATTAAAACAATGAGATACTTATAATACAAATATTTTTTAAATTATTAAAACATCCAATTCATAGTTTAACATATAAATATGGAATAATTCTTGTAAGTAACTTTTACCATTTAATATATAGAAATTATAAGTGAAAAAATGAATTTTTAATATAGAGGCATTTATGTAAATAGAAAATGTTTTTCGTAACTGTCATGTGCGGTATATCGTCGCCATATAAGCTATCAAACTCGGAATAATTTTTGTAAGTTACTTTTAACATTTAATATATAGAAATAATAAGTGAAAGAATGAATTTTTAATACAGAGACATTTCTGTAAATAGGAAATGTTTTTCGTAACTGTAATAGCCGGTATATCGCCGCCGTATAAGATATCAAATTTGGTTGAAAGGAACGGAAGACACAGAATAGGAAGCACTCGTTTACACTATATCCATATCTTCATTCAGTCGTTTTTCTTTTTCACGGGCACATTGTCATCGCAAAGAAAATTTCCGGCAACCAATTTTAGAGCCAATTTTCTATGACATCTTTGCAGTGAATTTTTGAATTTTTATTCTCTCGAGACGTTTCATCCAGCAGTACACTTGAAGGAATAAAAATGAAAGAGTCAAAAATCCAATATTCAGTAATCTTTCGGGCTGCCATGTTAGTTGTCACGGAGCAGTGTGGAAGAGGATAACCCACCCTCTGCCTGCCTTGTCTCGTGCGAACACGCAACGCCCGAACACTAGCAGTTCTTAAACGCAAACGTCACTGCCGCCAACAATATTCGAATCTGATTTATACCGACGGTAAATCGATCGTTCTAATATTATCAGCTAGCATTTATCTCATTACGCATCCATCCGGCAGCTTTGCTTTCAATTTACAACCTGCAATTAACTCATTATCTCACTTCTAGCTTGCAAATCTTGTACGAGTTTACAAGTAGGTATATACATTGAATAAATAATCGTATCTTACCTACTTGTACTATTGTTATACTCGTAGATATATCCATTTACATATTTTTATTTTATAATAACTCCCTAAGTTCTACGAATATATATACATTTTAGGTTAAGATATAGGTGAATATATATTATATTAAAGTTTCTTTATATGTGTTAATGCCTTATTGTGTTGTTGTAGTAACTTTTTACTATCTGCGTTTTACTTTATGTATTGAAAATTGAAGTACTTCCTTTGGTGTATTGTATAATCTACTCGAATATTGATTAGAGCCAACAAGTATCTGACATCTGGTGGCGAAATTAAAAATGCGAGTCGTGGGGACAACAATGCGGCATGTGAATTGTACTTGCATAAGAACCAAGCAAAAGTGAGAGAAATGTCTAGCAAATGTAAGTAATATTGAATCTGTACCGCAGTGCAATAATTACGTTAGTGCACAAATGTCAATACACTACTTCCCGAAGGACAAAGAAATGCGAAAAAAATGGGTAATTGCGTTAAAAATAGAAGAGAAAGTGACACTATATACGAATGTGTGTGTTCTGCTCATTTTCTGCCTTCGGATTGTTATCAAGGTAAATCGTATAACTGTTTCAATATATTTTTTTAATAATGTACAAAATACTTACAGGAAAAAATACAAATAAAAGATCTTTTTTGAAAAAGAATGCCTGTCCTACTAAAAAAAATATTTCTTTTTAAATTAAAGACGAATATTACACTTAAGGTAATAAGTGTCATTTTTAATTTACCATATTCAACTACTAGAATATATTTTTGGGAAACGCTAGAAATACTTTTTATAATTTCAAAACCAATAATTTTCATAACTGATAAGAGAACTAGACATTTTTAATATTCCGAAATATTTTAAATTCAGAAATCAAAGTGTTTGAATTGCAGGATAAGATCATATTTTAATTATAAAAAAGACATACTTTAAATTATCTAATTGGAGTTACACCGGCAGGCGTTATATGTTTCGTAAGTTCTGCTTTTGGTGGTAGAACTTCTGATAAGGCAATCGTTAGAGAAGAAATTTTTTGGATCTCCTAGAACCATACATGGATGCAGTCATATAATAAATAATGATTTTAAAACCAATAAATTAAAAGTGTATTTCCAAATACAACTTAAGTGCAACAACATGTTTGCACTTAGCACCTTGTCCTGCTTTACAGCTGCACATACTCTTCCGCTGTTGTACATTGTTTTCAAGATAAATGCGGATATTATGTGGAATCCCTTTTAAATTAAATGTTTGTAAACAAAGAGAATGATATTACACATTGTTTTCTTTATTTAATTGGAAACCACACATTATTATGCAGAGAATTTATTTTAAAATGCAACATTATGATTTATCACTTCCATGGTTACTCACTATTGTCAAAAATGACAACAATGTAATATTTGTCCATTTTAAAATGCAACATTATAAATAGTATTGCAGCACAAGAGATATCTCCAGAACACATCACAAATGATGTCAATTCTTATTACGACCGACTAGAATAAGTGTGAATTGTGAATGGAGGTATTTTTTAACATTTATTACATTAAAGTTATGCATTTTTGTAAGCTAAAGTTTGTTAAGATGTGCAACATTCATGTTTTAATTCTTTGTTAATCGTATGTAGGCTAATTTATTGGAAATTAGTGTTGATAATACAAAATCACAAATTTTGTGTGTTGCATTTTAAAATGGACAAATATTACATTGCTGTCATTTTTTGACAATAGTGAGCAACCACGGACGTGATTGACCAGATGTTGCATGTTAAAATAAATTCCCTGTATGATTAGCTAAAATATTAGAAATATTCAATGTTACCTTACAAACTTTTCTACTAACTACTTTATCTTCAAATGTTGCTTCTCCTTCCACTATTGGCCTTACTGCACCATATAAATATATGTAGATATCTCCGAGTGAGATAAACATCTTATTTTAATTAATTATTTCACGTAAATAAAGAGAACTAAATCAAAAATTCGAGATTACTGCTATACCATCAATGTACAAAATACAATGTTTTCCCCACTACGAAGATGTTAATGCTGCTACCTATTGAAGGTGGTTACCGCGGATAGACAGCGTGCACGAAGACAGTAGCGCTTGCAGTAGTGGGCCGGTTCACTGCCGACTCAATACTACAGGCCTGATATAGCGCGCGAAACACCCGGATGACGTCTCATACTGAGGCCGAGCAAAGCGCTTATCTACAAATGTTTAATAACCATACATTCATTTTTTTTTTGTTGTGGCGTCAGTAAGTTTGATCAAATTTTCGTTTATTTCTAACTTTTTACTGGTTTTCATTAATGTATTGTACTTAATTTTAGCATAACTATTCAATATAATAGAATAGGATATTATATATAATATTTAGCAATTTACATACCGGGTGTAATACGAAAAGCGGGCCATATGCGGTTAACATGGTAAAATAGTTTTTCTTTGCACAATAGTGGCCTATTAATTATAGACAATAATTCTTTAAATTAATGTATTAGAGATTTAAATTCTACATCCAATTCAATAATCACATTTTATTTTGCTCTTTTTGTAACAGAGTAAATTAAATTTAAAATTATATGATACTACAAAAAATTGCATATAAATATGGACATTTTACCTGCCAAAAATTGTAAAATATGATTTACATCAAAATAATACTAGGTACTTAATATATTGTTAATTTTATTCATGTGAATAACATTACTCGGTATCTTCAATATACATTTAATAATAATAATAATAATAATAATAATAATAATAATAATAATAATAATGATAATAATAATAATAATAATAATAATAATAATAATATTAATTTTATTTCCGTGACTGTACATTACAGTGTGTATACGTCAGCGCTCAATTAAATACATCTACAATAAATATAAAATATACACATTAAAATACATGTTGGTTACTTATTAAAGAACTCATCTAGATTATAAAAGGCCATGCTACTCAGATGAGTCTTTAACTTATTTTTGAAAGACAGAATAGTTTTACAGTTTTTTATTTCTGCAGATAAATTATTAAAGACGCGAAGGCCCATTATGTCGTGAGAGTTTCTCGTGATATTAAGCTTGCAGGGCGGTATGCGGAAGTCATTTTTGTTTCTCGTGGAAAAGTTGTGGTTAAAAGTCTCGTATAAATGTTTATTTTTGTATATATGTACCGCTACATCCAATATGTATAGACACGTTACTGTTAGTATACTATATTTGATAAATAGTGGTTTGCAGCTAGTACGTGGCGAAACTCCTGCAATGCATCTAATCACCCTCTTCTGGTGTACAAGGGCAGTAGATAGGGTGGAGTTGCAACCCCAGAAAATGATCCCGTATCGCAAGCGAGCTTCGTATTGCGCTCTGTAAAACTATATTACATATTCAATGTTGACATCAGATTTCAGATGTCTGATTTGAAAACAAACCGAACTGAGAGTTACTAATACATTCTCCAAGTGATCCTTTCCGTTCAAAGTTTCAGTTATAGTAAATCCTAGAAATTTACTTTTTGAAGCTTTCGTGATATGAAAATGATCAATTTTAATATCAATATCCAGATTTCTTTTATTTTGATAAGTTCGAAATCTTATATATTCTGTTTTATCTAGATTTAGATAAAGAAAATTATTACTAAACCAGTTCGACAATTTCTTGAGATTTTCATTACAGACATTATGAATATTGTTATGAGTATTGTTTGAGATGATAATTGATGTATCATCTGCATACATTGTTGCAGAGCAGTTTTTGTCAAATACTGAGCTAAGATCATTAACGTATAAGATAAATAGAACGGGAGCAAGGATACTTCCTTGTGGTACTCCTATATTAACTGTTGTGGGGGGTGAATTAAAATTAGAGGGGCCCGTACTATTAGTCCAATTCAGTGACACATATTGTTCACGATTTGTAAGGAAGTCTTCGATCCACTCCAAGGGTCTTCCTCTTACACCCATCATATTCAGTTTATGTAGCAATATTCTGTGGTTCACGCAGTCGAACGCTTTCGACAAGTCACAGAATATTGCTACAGGATTATTGCCTTGATCCAGGTCAGAGATAATGTTCTGATAAGCGTGCTGGATGGCAGTGATAGTTGAACAATTCTCTTGAAATCCATATTGACAGTTGTTTGTAATTTTATTTGTTTTTAAGAAACAGTTAAGTCTTCCTAAAAAGGCATATTCAAAAACCTTAGAGAACGATGGAGATAGCGCTACTGGTCTGTAATTATTCATGTCCTCTTTACTGTGTTTCTTGTGAATAGGTACAATTTTGTTTGTTTTCAGTATTTTCGGAAAGCTGCCTGTTTCAAAGGATAGATTAATTAAATATGTCAGTGGTGTTACTATGAAAGTAGCAGCTATCTTGATGAGATAGCTAGGGATTTCATCAGGACCTGCTGACATTTTATTTTTAATATTATTAATTATAAGAGAGTACAGTTCCTCCTCAGTATAGGGAATGAGGAATAAAGAGTTATTTACTGATTTTACCTGCTGATAGATATTGGAACAATTGTCTCTACTAGTCTTATTAATTATTTTATGGGGCGCTTCTTTGAAAAAATAGTTAAAATGTTCAGCTATTGCCCTTGGATTAGCAACTGTAGAATCATTGACTACAATTTTCATGTTAGTGTCATTTTTCTTAGGCTTGGAGTTTGATTCATTATTAATAACATACCACACAGTTTTTGAAACGTTATCGGAGTTTCTGATTTTATTTTGGTAATAGTTTTTTTTATTCCTGTCCACCAGAAGAAGGTGATTACGTCTTGCAGTTTTGTATGTAGCTTCTAGCTGCGGAAAAGATTTTTTTAAATGAAAAAGATTTTTCAGTTTATTACTGGATTCTATTATTTCAGTATTAACCCATAAATTTTGTTTGTGGGTAATGTACTTCTTTTTTAATGGGAATGCCTATTCAAAGTAATAAAGAAACTTACTATGAAAGATTGCGAAAGCATCATTGATCTCATTTTCGGAGTAAATGTCTGACCAATCCTCCATGTCTATTTTGGATAGAAAGAGGCGTATATTTTCACGAGAAAAGTCTCTGACATATTGGAACTTCCTGCCTGATTTTATGTTAGCCTTAGAATTGACTAATATATTATTATGGTCAGAAAAATTCCTATTTACAACAAAACAATCAATATTAAAATTAGTAAAAACATAGTCAAGTGTATTATTACCCCTTGTTGGGGTATGTATATGATTTTTTAAATTAAAATGCGCTAGCATATTACATAAATATTTAAAATGTTGTGAGTCGCGTACAGGGTCGATGTTGAAATCGCCTGTCAATATTATATTAACATTTTTATTGTATATTTTATCTATGGCAGAGTATAGTTTATCAACAAAATAATAGAAGTTACTTTTCGTGCAAGGGGCTCTGTAACATGAGAGGTAAATGTACGGTGTTAGACTATAGTCTGTACATTTGATTCCACATATTTCAAATATCTTATTTTCACAAACATTATCAAGCTGTAACTTTTCCACATTTATGAGATCATTGCGGCACCAGATGCCTATTCCTCTCCCTTTTACATTGAGGCGGCAGAAGCTGGACACACAAACGAAATTCGGAAAATACACACTAGTTACTGTATCATAATTGCACCATGTTTCCACAAGACACAGGAATTTAATGTCATAGTTAGGGTTGAGGATATATTCACTTGTAATTATATTTTTTTATATTTTTGTGATGTTAAAGCTTGACAATTTAAAATGAGAGTATCTGGCTTACCTTGGACTACTGTTTTCGAGTCTTTGATTATTGTAGCTGGAGCTGGAGCGTCGGAGATGAAAAAATCGGTTGACTTTTACTCCTGCTGGCCATATGCTTGGATCCATCGCCTTTTGTAGGTGAGCTTCTCCCATGGTGACTTTGAAGGAAGCGTACACTTGTGGGTGTTTAGTTGTTAATTTTTCTACTTCTATCTCAGAAAAATGCCCACTCAGAAACTTCTTCATATCCTCTGTTGTTGTATTCGGTTGTAATCTATAGACATGAAGATAAATTTGTTTCGGACTCGCTCTAAGTGTAGGTGAAGTATTAGTTGCCAGTTGTCCAGTTATTGTGGCATTTTTTCTAGAATATCCATTACTTACTCTTTGCTTTGCAGGATTTACGCCTTTCATATCACGTTTTTCATTGTTAATGACGTTTTTCATTGGAGTTTTGATTATTTCTAATTGTTTATTGGGTGAGTTTTTGTCACTTTTGTTGACAGCGTCATTTTTATTTATATTTCTACTTACTCCGCCATTTTGCGACATACCATGTGGTTTTCTTTTCTCCGCTTGACTGTCAGATGTCGTTGGGTGCTTGAAATTACCGATTTTTTCTTCGTTAATTTTATGATTATTTTTATTTTTATTAATAGTTTTATTTTGTAGTAAATTAATGAGTATTTCTTGTTCTTTTACTCTTGATTCTAAGTGAGAATTTAATTTTTTATGCACATCACATAGTTCTTGCAGATGTTCATGTTTCTTAATGTTTATTTTACATGTAGCACATGCACCATTGTCACAATTCATAGAAATTTCTGCTGGTTTGACACTTTTTACAAACTTTTTTAATGTTACGTAGCCATTGTACACTTCTGGCAAAGAGACGAATATTATGAGGTCGATTAATTCAGCCTTTTTAAGTTTATTTAGCTCAGTAGTATCCGCTAAAGCGTCACTGTGAACCACATTCTCCGCCATCTTCAATAGTCAATATATACACTTACGTAAATATTATAATATTGTAAGCTTATTGTTTCATTTGTTTCATTTTGCAAGAGAGTTACTATTTTCTTGGAAAATACATTGTTAAGTTATTTTTGTTATTTATGAATATCATGTTTGATACTCATTATACCTTTGTGTGATAAAAAAACAGACTGTATTCTTTTTTACCTCCCGCTACTCTAGGTAAAGGAGGTATAGGGATCGTGCTAAAAATCACATATAGAGATTTTAGTGAATAAGCACGTTTTGATGTCCCCAGAACCCGATTTTAACATTTTTACAATGATGTCTGTGGGTATGTATGTGTGTGTGTATGTGTGTATGTGTGTGTGGATCTGGTGGACACGATTACTCAAATACTATCAATCAGAAAATTTTGAAATTTTGTATATCCATTCTACACTAATATGGGAAGAGCTGATTAGTTTTCAGTGTATATCGGATAACCGGAAGTATCACTTGTACAAGTTTTTAAAAGTTTTTCTTGAAAAAAATTCGTTGAATATAATTTTTCAGCAACTTTTACTAATAATAATGAAATATAATGGTACAATCTTCAATTCTACGATAATAGCATTTAGTAAATAACTCTAAATAACTTTAAATATAAATTAATAATACAATTTATTTTCATATATCATTTTGCCTATGCCTCATACAAAAATAATATTTTAATAACAATTTTGACATATTTAAACAAATGTCACTGTCAGGTTGCAATTACATTGTAATTAAAAGTGAAACCGTGTTAAGGAGAATGTAGTAATAATATATGTATTTGAATCTAATAAAATTAAGGTTAGTAAAAATAATATATTTTCAATCGTACATAAATATATTAGAATTACTATTGATTTGCTTCATTGGCTTCCAGAATACGGGTTTGAAAAGACTTTGTGTCAAGATGCAAGTACTATTTTGATTTTTGTTAAGTGTTTCTATTATTTTTGTCAATATTTGTGAAATTTATTTTGTGAATGATATATTTGTTAAATGTAAAATAAAAATTATGTATGAATGCAAAAATATTTGAACATAATGGCTGCTTTCTTTATACTGCGTGGTTAAATACCCAGCGGGAGGTTATGGGCTGGCCACATCAGATTTTTTGTTTATCAATTTGAAATGTTCATTATTTATACATATTTTTATTGAATACAACATACTTCACAACATTTTTAGAGTATTAGAGTGATTTTGACCTGAAGTTTGATCCCACTCTAAATAATAATAATAATAATAATAATAATCTTTATTGACCAATGTCAATGGCGGAGTTCAGCCAGAGGCTGCTCTTCCACCCAACCAGTACAAAGTATATACATAGTATTTAACAAAAAGGAAAAGAACATGACTGTCAAAATAATTACTTACAAGTTATTATCCATTTACTCAAATATACATATAATTTATAATTTACAATTTACACAAGAGTTTTTATATGTGTTTTAAACGAACCTATTGATAATGTTTTTGTTTTTTTCGGTACAAGTATATTATTCAAGTAGATAGGAATCCCTGATATTTTTATTTTATGTGTGAGTATTAAAATAGATTTCCTAGTTCGTACATCTATATTATCAATTTGAGCCAGATTTCTGAAATTAGAAATATGATCGTATTTAGAAATACTATACACATATCTTAGGCAGGAGTTCTCGAACAATGAAATTCTATTTTTGTCTGCTTGTGTTAAGTTAGGAACATATACAGAAGAACAGTAGTCAAAGAGAGGCAAAACTATTGATTTTATTAATTTTAACTTAACACAACTTAACAGTATATTGCGGAATTGATATAGATTTCTCAGTTTAATCATACCTGATTTTAATCTGTTTTGCAGATGCAGTCGGAAATTTAAATTTTCATCTAGATATATCCCTAAACTTTTACAAGAATCACTTCGTTTTAAAGTTGTGTCATTTAACATTATCGGGGGACAAGTTTGAGCTCCAAAAACTAGTAAGGAAGATTTACTCGAATTGATTCTAAGTCCATGGTTTTTTACCCAACACTTAAATGATTCAAGATCCTTATTAATTAAGTCACATGAATTGTTTATGTCATCATAGTTTGACGTACCTAATATTTGTTTATCATCGGCATAAGAATGAATTTCACAAAAAGTTAAAGGTTGCGGTAAATCAGATACATAAATTAAGAAAATAATGGACCGAGATTTGAACCTTGAGGCACACCACGTGACAAAGAAAATTCACTTGAAGTTATTGATTTAGAATCTTGTACCATATTAACAATGAAGCTTCTATTACAAAAATAATTAATACACCAACGTAGAGCACTTTCAGAAAATTTATAATATCGCAATTTAGCAATGAGTAAACTATAATCCACCATATCAAACGCTTTAGAAAAATCAATTTGAATAAGAAATGAAATTTTAGAGTTATCATAGTTGTTTATTAATTTATCCACAATATTAAGAAGACTAGTATTTGTACTATGAAATTTTCTAAAACCTGACTGAGTTATAGGTAGTATATCATTATCAGATACAAACTTTGCAATTTGATCAGCACAAATTCTTTCCAAAATTTTAGATAATGTTGGTAAATGCTAATAGTTGGCTGGCAGTACGTTCAAATTTAAATACTTTCTGATCTTGTTCTTTAGAAATATCTTTATTTTCAAAAACAAAATTATTTACTGTTCATCTTGAAAAGTTATTTGCATATTTTGTGTATAAAAATGCATAATTATCAAAAAGCTGAACTTCTTGACATTTTTTTTTTTTTTTGAGAGGCAAGAAGTAATACACAAGAAGCTCGTAGGATTTATCGGAGCAGATATCCAAATCATCAGCTACCAAATTTCCGCATGTTTAGAATAATATGTAGACGTTTGTCAGAGCCTGGAAGTTTTTCACCGAACAATTGGTAGGAATTCCAATAGATTACGTCGAACCTCTCCATTTGAAGAAGCTGTTCTTAATATTGTTGAACCATCGAGCCATCGAGGAGCACAAGAATAATAGCAAATAGATTAGATGTAAATCACGTGACAATTTGGCAAGTTCTGAAAGAAGAAGACCTCCATCCAATTTCTAGACAAAAAGTGCAAGCTTTGGGACCTGAAAACTTCCAGCCAATATTGTCTTTTTGTCGTTGGTTTCTTGAACGTTGCAATCTTCACAGGCGTTTTTAAAAGTTTATTTTATTTACAGACAAAGCTTGTTTCACAAGGGACGGTGTGTTCAATTCTCACAATAGTCACCTATGGTGTGAAGAAAATCCCCACACAACATTTATTCGTGCGCATCAACGACGTTTTTCAGTAAATGTATGGGCTGGAATCGTAGGGGAGTACGTTATTGGACCCTACATTCTCCCAAACCGATTGAATGGTGAAAATTATTTTACTTTCTTAAATAACGTTCTGCTAGAGCTTCATGATGATTTACCGCCAAACATCAGACGAAGACTTTGGTTTCAACATGATGGAGCACCGGCTCACACAACCCGAGAAGTCGTAGTACTACTAAATAGAGAATATCCGTATAAGTGGATTGGGAGAGGAGGTCCTGTTGCGTGGCCAGCCCGGAGCTCCGACCTAACTTCCCTACATTTCTTTTTCTGGGGTCAGATGAAGATCTCTGCATATGAGACACCAGTAAACAACGAACTACAACTCATGGCTAGAATATTAGTTGCATCAGAAGATATAAAAGACAAGCAGGCAGCTCTTGCAAGTGTCTCATCTGACATTAAAACACGCTGCCGGGTTTGTGTTGCTGCGAATGGTGGTCATTTTGAAAATCGAATTTAGTCCCACCCTTGTTGATTCAATGTTCATTGTTTTATTTTTCTTGTTTGTTTGTTTCCTGTTTTTCTTGTTTAATGGCAGCAAGCCTACTTCGTTTTAAATGATTGTTGCAGTTTGTTAAAATTTATCTTTTAATTCAATTTGAATAACAACTGGGCAGATCGAAAATAATGTTTCAGACAAATGCTATAGTAGATAGTCTAAGTATTTTATAAATGTTTTATTTTCAAAAATCGATCGAAGGGTTTTCAAAATACCTTGTTTTGAAATTTTTGATCTGTCGCCATTTTGTTATTTGATAAAATAGCCGAACGCAAATGCTGAAAGTTTTTGTACTTTTTAAATATTCCTTAAGATAAGTGAGTAATGACGATTTTTCGAAAAACAAAAAAAACGCCAATAACTATGAACTGAGGCTCCAAATAAAAAATTTGTACTAAGGCAAGTTGTATGTTTCAATGGGTTCTAACTGCCGTTTTCGGGTGTTACAACTTAGCATTAACAACCTGTATACATATTGTCATATTTTCGCGCCCTGCTATCAGCTTCCACTGAACTGAAGGTGCATTGAATGACAATGGCTATGCTGTTCATCATCTCAAACGACTAAAAACCTGGCTGCAGGTTGAGCTTTATAATAAAGGACATTGGAGAGGCCCACTATATATTCTGGGGATTCGTATCCTACGAAACCGTCGGAAGGGAATTATCAGTCTTGAACAAGCGAAGTACGTGGAGTCTACCTTGCAGAAATTCCACATGTACGACAGCATTACAGTAAGCAAGTTCTTACTCCTTTGGATAGAAATTGGAATTTTTGAAAGCTGGTGGAACTATCGACCGAAGCCGAAAAAACAGGATGCGCTACATCCCGTACCAATCTGTCATTGGAAAATATCTCAACGCAGCATTGGGAACCAGGCCGAACATCGCCCAAACCGTAGAAGTGTTCAGTCAATTTATCTCGAATTCGGGAATACCTCATTGGTCTGCAGTCAAAAGAGTTCTTCGCTATCTTCGTGTACCACGCACATGAAGTAAGTTTTTACCGGGGCAGCGGAATCGACCCTCATCGGTCTCGCGGACATAGATTATGCAAACAGCATAGACGATATGAGGTCAATCACTGGATATAAACTAGCTGGAGCAGTAGTCTCATGGAATTCAAAGAAACAACTTACTCCAGCATTATCGACCACAGAGGCTGCGTACATGGCACTCCTACAACAAGTGCAGAAGCATCTTGGTTGAGATAAAGTTTGATTGAGCTCGAAGTCCGAACAGCCAATTGATTTTTTTTGTGTCAACAAAGGAACAGTCAGTTTGTCTAAGAATTAGAACAAGGCATTAAGAGAGTCACCTCGATTGGAACAGAGGATATGGTTGCAGATTCGTTAACAAAATATGTCCAACGTCAGAAGATGGACATCTGCAATCATTCGATGGGACTACATGAGTAGTCAAACGCGGGAAAACGGGGGAGTGTTGGAACTTAATATGCTTGTTTCCTGGCCGATGAGTGAAGCGATTATAAGTTGTTAATTATTATGACAGAAATATATGACAGTTAGTTGCGTCAATTATATATTTATTAGATCTATTTATTTTATTTTTATTTAGTTGTACCTGTAGATACAGATACTTAATAAATTGCTTAATATTTTACTCATACTTTTATTTTAATGCACAAAGAGTGTGGCATTCAGTTTCCCTGCATTTATGGTCATTTGCTGGTGTTTTCACCCGTTCAACTTGCTACAGTGATAATCGATTTCGGTAAACATTTTTAAAAAATCTGATATGGTCAACAACCCGCTTTTTAATTTTTCTTATTTTAAATACATACCTACAAATTTTTTAATCCTGCAAACTATCTTAAGTTCGTGTAAATAACTGTTTAGATGTATGTCACAAGTGAATTTCTGTAACTTGGTTACAATGAACAGTGATAAGTGTTCAAATTAAATTGTATCAATAACGAAATTAAGTTCCTTTGCATATATCTATAGCTGCACATGATCCAGTTCGTTAATGTGTAGTTGTAAACTAATATTTGATATTTTGATAACACGCACTTAGTCACAGCCCTTTAATTTTTTAGTGCTCCAAACATATAAAATTTATATCGCACCATTTTGTATATCTAATATTTATGTATGATGGAAAATATATTATGTTTACTAACCTTAATTTCATTAGATTCAATACAATCTTCTTAACACGGTTGCATTATTAATTTTAATGTAATTGCTTCCTGACTGAAATTTGTTTAAATATGTCAAAAATTTTATTAAAATATTATGTTTTTGTTTGACGCATAGGCAAGATGATGTACAAAAATAAATTATTTTATAATTTAATATGTAAAATAATTTCAAGTTATTTACTAAATGCTATTATCGTAGAGTTGAAGATTATACCATTATATCCAATTTTTATTAGTAAAAGTTGATAAATAATTCTATTCAATGAATTTTTTTACAAGAAAAACTGTTAAAAACTTGTAAAAATGATACTTCCGGTTATCCGATATACACTACTGTAATAACAAATGAGCTCTTCGCACATTAGTATAGAATGGATATACAAAATTTCAAATTTTTCTGATTGATAGTATTTGATTAATCGCATTCACAGGATCCACACACACATACACACATACATACATACATACATACATACATACATACATACATACCCACAGACATCATTGTAAAAATAGTAAAATTGGATTCTAGGGACATAAAAACGTACTTATTTACTAAAATCTCTATATACGATTTTTAGCAAGATCCCTATACCTCCCTTAGCTAGGGTTACGGGAAGTAAAAAGATTGGGAAAAATAGTTATTTAAGTATTATATATCCGATACCGGTAGAACAGCACTTATTGACCGCAATGCTTATTACGTGGCCAACACAAAACCTCCTGCTATTTAATTTTTATTAATTTAAATAAATACCTACGTATTTACTAACGCTGCAAACTGTTCCATTGCATAAAACTATTGCTTTATTTACTATTTTCGTTTTAAAATGTCACTATTATTAATTTGAAGTGATCAGTTTTTTGACAGTGACATTTACTGTCTGTTACATTCATTTGAAATATGAATTGTGTAACAAAGGAACTATGTTTATCTTAGGCGACGAAACTTATAAAAAAATATTTTTAAAATTATCTGTAAAATATATAGAAAAAGTATTAATGTATTCCTGTAGAAAATTCAATAGTCTTTAATTTTTATAATGACATAAAATGCAAAAAAAATGGTATTTAATGGTATTTTTTGAAGAAAAACCACTATGAGCTTCAGGTAAAGTGCCATTTTCGGTATTCTAATTTAAACAAATATCTAATGGCTTCTTTTCATATTAGAATAGGGTAGAAATTCGAGGTTTTAGAATTTTCTGAATGATAGTATTAGAGTTAGAGCGAAGACACACACACACATACACATACAGACATCATCGTGAAAATGTTAAAATTGGATTCTAGGGACCTTAAAACGTGGTCATGATCCCTATGCCTCCCTTATCAAGGGTAGCGGGAGGTAAAAATAAGATTAGAAAATTCTTTTGACATATTATCCTTCTATTGGTGACGTGAAAATTTTGTAACGTAACTGGTGACGTGGTGCCATCTTGACCCCAACAGTTTAACTAATTATTGTACAGCAACTAGTAACAAATTGTTATTGTTTACCTTAAATATGCTTTTAAACAATGTATTTAAGTAAGGTAACACAATTAAATAATTGACATGTGATTTGGAAATAAATATATTTACGATTAAAGGAAAGGCGAACGAAAATGTTTTGTAAAATGTAGAGGTTTACAAATGTTAAAATAATATTTTTTTTGTAGGTATATGTTAATGTTCAATACATATTTTTTAAAGATTATGCATGGCTTGTTTACAAAAAAAATAGAAAAGTTTAATTAAACAACTTGCAATAAAAAACTGCAAGCACTAAACATAATGCAAAAATAAAAAAATATTCTATACAATTTTTGCAAATAATTGTTCTGCAATCGTGACACATATGTATTTTACATAGGTTATATGTATTTTTTGTCTTCTTGTCATTTTTACGTGGACAAAATCCACATCTTCTTTTATTACCCGAATCTGGCAGAACGGCTTCGGCTGTAACAGGGTTTTTCAAAATTCTTCCTATAGTGTTACGTAGTTCTCGTGCAAGTTTTTGATTTATTAATCTTCTATTCATAAGATCCTCTATCTAACTTTCTACTTCTTCAAATCAAGAGTTTCTTCATAGTTCTTATCACCAAAACGCACACTTTTGGAAGTATTTACCATTATTAAATTAGTAACGTAAACGGTAACGTGGTGCCAATATGACCCCAATCAAATTTTGAATTACAATAACTCTTGAAAAAATCAACCGATGAAGCTACAAACATGTGAAATGAATAAACTACATCTAACTTAAGGGTACATGGAGCCACTGTATATTAGCTTTAAAACTATTCAATTGGCGTTAAATTTAAAAACAGCTGGGGTCATAATGGCACCACGTCACCAGTAGAAGGTTAAAAAAATTTGGTTGTCATTTTTATAGTAAACTTCGGTCATTATTTTTTATTACTTATTGCCTCCACCTCAAGTGATTAACGTCATTTACGGATCAGCAATTTGTAAATAAATCCTACTGCCTTGAAATCCGTATCGGTAAACATAGAAAAACCTAATCGTGCAAAAAAAGACATTAAAATTAATAATGTTCAATAAAATTTTAAATTTCAACAGTTCGCATTTCCCTTCCTCTCGTTAATTGTAGAAAATCTATGCTCGAATGTTATGTCCATATCGCCTTCGGATGATCATGCGGTATGGACATCATAGCAACTCTTCTTGTACAAATTACTGTATTAAAAACTAATTTGGTTAACCACAGAAAATTTCGAGGAAAGTGTTTATATTACCTCTAACATGCCGGGATAATAACAAAAAATTTCCAATTTTTGTTACTGTTAAAATTTCCACAAATGTAATTCCGAAGCGAGAATTCCTAATTCGTCGAAATTCCATCAATTACCCATAATGCAATTATTGCACTCCAAATATCACGCACTAATTAAATGGAGTAATAGCAAAAAGTACCTACATTTTATATTCAGTTTCGAAACAATTTAGTAAGAGCAAAAATTACAAAAACATTATGCATGGCGTAGAAAGCCGCATTAACTGGAACAAACATGGTGTTTATTAGCGAAGCCATCTGTGGTGTCGCTGCCGAGTTCATAGTCACATGCCAAGTATTTAAAAACATCTGGTTGAAATAGCCGCCATTATTACTGATCAAATAATATCCATGAAAATTGTGTAAAAATTTTTCACCGAGAAAAAAACCAAATTAAAAATTATTAAAATAAAAATGAATAGGCAAGCAAGGCAAGATACGCGTGTAAATAGCTATAAACAACGGCGTTATTCGCCCTAACATCAAATAAATTCGCATTAATAAAATTTAACGGCAAGAGCTGCAGCAAACTAACGATAATAAAAACTATCATTTACACTGCACAATGAGCACCCAGTTGTGCTTCGATAAAATTTTCCGATTACAATAAAATATAGCCGCCATTTCACTCTAAGTATTTTACCTTTATATTAAATGATTTTTGCATCTATTTCATATTTACATTTATATTCGTTAGGAAAAATACAAATGACCACCTAAATATAAAAGCATACCTTATACCCTTGGTTAATTTGAGATAGTCAATAGCTCTTGTCCGCATATGAAGACATTATAACAGCAGCAACAGCTTTTTGTGAGGTTAGTATATTGTAATAAAAAAAAAAAAAAACCGAGTTGAAACTAATCTTAAAAGCCATGTCAGTCGGTAAATGACATACCTTCGACTTGCGCGTGTGTTAGCTAGACATACTATTTGCTAACAACAACCGCGGTTTTTTGTTACTGCTGGATAGGAAATATGAACTTGTTACTATGGTTATGTGAAATAACTAATATTAAGATTTATATTAATGTCAAGCGAAAATTATTTATCCGTTTGAAGTGTAATATTTGTTGAATTTTTATTACAATTTGAAAAATTTAAGAAATTTAATGGTTTGCTCTTTTCTAGTGCTGTCAAAAACCGTCGAAAATGGTAACCGGTTAACCGTGACAACATAAGACGGTTAACCGGCTAATCGCGGTTAACCAGCTAACCGGGTTAATCTTCTATCAGTAATTAACCGCCTAACCGCGGTTAATTATTTACAAAAATACAATACAAAAATAATAATTCGAAGCAAAATTATCATATAAACTAATTAGAATCAATTGTGTGTTTTTTAAGAGTTCATTGTCTCACTTTTTAAAATTATTTTATTTAAAATTGGTTCATAAATATTTAATAAAATTATTATGGTTAAATTGTAAAATACATATTATGTATATATATTTTGCTACTACAATTTCTTGTCATATATAAAGCAAAAACATTTTATTTACTAAAGTAGTTATAACACGTTCATAATATTGAATTTTGTGCAACATATATTCCATACAGAATGTACCTCAAACGTAAGTGACAAAATATATTAATATCGATTTACATTTTCATTGATTCATGGTTTATTGCCGAATAACGTTCAACCAGTTTTTCAAGACTAGTCGGTTAACCGGTTGTTGTCGACTATTCGTGGTTTACCATTTTTGCCAGCTATTCGCGGTTAAACAGTTTTATGGCTAACCGCGGTTCACCGGTTTCGCGGCTAACTGCGGTTAACCGGTTTTTAATTTCTTAAAAACCGCATAAACCGGTTAACAGAATACTTTGACAGCACTACTCTTTTCATATCCTCCCTGAATACTTCAGTCTTAATTTTTTCGCTAACGGACTCCTGAACATATCCTTGTGCCACAGTGGATGATTTCCACCCACCGTGTCTTTTAGGAACAGTGCTATCTCCACCAGTATTTACTAAAAGAGTGGAGGAGGATCGCCCTAAAATGTGACCAGCTTACAATTGTGCGTCAGGCAGTTTTAAATAAGATGCAATTTTAAACGGTATCTTTGAAAGAGAACTAATTTCAACTGGTTGATAGTACACTTTTGTTTTTGATATTTAAAAAAAAAATCTGCGATGCTGACGCGTACATATTTTTTGTAACACCTTTCTCGTGTGACCTATTTGTAACATACCACATTTATACAACAAATAACTATAAATTAATATTAACATTTATGTAGAAAGGTACTTAGGTTACTTATCTTTACACAATGACAGCTGTCATCTACGGATGATGAAACGAAAACGAATTAGTAGTTGTTAGCTTTGGAACTAAATTCAAAGATGCTGCTTGAGCTTCTAAGTGAACATGTTTTAAATGAACACATTCATTTTCACCCATTTTAATGTATTTGTCTTTCAAATGATTCCCAATAACAAACAATAATAATTATTACAGCAATTTATTTTCAATAACAGTAAAACAAACACATCACATAAATAAACATTCAATGGTTATTTTACTTGTCACTTTCAAACGATGAACGAAAACATGTAAATGATTTTATTTGTTAACCACTTACAAACTTTATTTATTGATATCGCCTGCCTACTACTTTTGAAAATTAATGTTTGCTAATTACCAACTTGCCAAAATTTTGCAAGTTAGTTACAACGTTAATAACGTTGTTGACATGTGAAAATTGTGTTCTGTTACTGCCATACGTATTAAAAATGTGTCAATTGCAACTGACGGATTTAGCCTACTCGACTTGCCAGTCATTTCCTCCTTTTAGCAGTAAAAACAGTTTCACCTTGTAAAATATTATAAGAAGCTTTAAAAAAGTATTGAATAAAACGTTGTATTACAATAGGCGAGGAATGTAGCATATTACTCACTAAAGAAAATTAATCACTAGCCCTTCCCTTCGTGGCTAAACTTTTTCTTTCGTGACTAATATGCTACATTCTACTCTCGTAAAATAAATATTTCTTTATGAATGGAAAAATAAAATTAGTAATTACAGTATAGCTATTTGTGTATTAAGAGCGCAAAATGCGACATTGTCGATTGAGAGGTTGTTCTCTCGAATCACACAAGATTTTTTCTACAGTCGCCACAATGGGGTCCTCCACCATAACAAAAAATAATAAAATGTACACTTTATACTTACAGTACTGCTCAATAAATAACGACTGGCTAATACAAAAGATACGGTTTAAACTTAAAAAGGCTTTTAAATGATTGTATCGTTACATTAGCCATCTATTCCATAAAAAAAAAACAAAATTAGAGCCTGGAAGCAAGGATTTGTGATGATTTGATGAGTTTTTGTAGCAAAATGTGTGGTTAGTGGTCACGCCTGTCACACTGAAAAAATTAACAAATATTTCAAGGAATTTGTGATTATATAGATATGTATGTGCATTGACTGACTTCTCGCAATTATTTAAGTAACGAAATAACTAATAACTTTATTGTAATCAAAATAAATAGTTAACTAGAGATCAGATGTCAGTACGACTCGCAACTATCCTACCGCCATCTGTGTACAATCATTCCTATTACCAAACATAACTGTTCACACAATTTATTTTATATTTAATTTTATTTTATCGTTATTTTCTATTCTTCTTGAGTTTTTATTCAATCTAATCTAAGCATTTTATACTTTTGTTTTTGTAAATGAATGCCCTATTTCATTTTCACAGCAGTGTGGCATTTTGTTAGGTTATGTTAAATACCGACAAATTGACTTGTGAACGTGATAAATGTGTAATTACAGTGGCATTAGTTCCTAACTAAACATTTTCATTAAGAATGTAGACAAGTGACATTTCTGAACATTGTATACTTAGAAATTTGGACAGCGAGCGTTTTTTCTACTTTGTCGCGCATGAGCGGCAAAGTGACATTTTGCGTTGACAAAAGAGAGCGCAAATGGCTACTTTCTATAGTGACTGTAGAAAAATTAATTTGTTTAGAAATATAAATACCAATAATACAAACTAGTAAACAATATAGGAGTAGATATACTTATTCTTTCTGAAAAAAATGCATTTTGTCAAATAGAAATATAGAGAGAAAATTTATATTAAAATCAATAATTCAGAAAACTCGTTTCAAAAGTAAAATACACGACATGACCGTAATATAAGTTTAGTTAGATGTCACCAAGAATATTGCATAATCCCATAAGAATAGTCGTATTTCATATTTAAAGCAATACACAGTTCGATCAGGCGTAGAAACGCGATACTGTTATGCCTTTGGGAGTTAGTGAATAATTCGCGTGTAGTCTGCCAGCCGCATTTCACGTGCATCTCCTGCGATATTTTTAAAGTGTTCGCTACCTATGCAGAGCACATGCAGGTCCGTTAAGTAGGCACGTCTTTCTTAGTAAAAAATTTTAAAACTATTTGAAATGTTTGTATTTCATTAAAATTATTTCGTGCCGTTAAAACAAAGTCAGCACCCCCTTCCCTTTTTGTGTTATTATATGGAAAATGACCTGCCAACTTCACGCTCAGCCCGCCATTTGGGAATACATATTAAATTTATGTTTTATTAGTCAGTAGCCTCCAAGGTGAGTTTTGTGCTTTTGTCCTTCCTTTAACAATATAAATTCAGTCGAAGTGAAGTTAGCGACACGTAGCACTGCGTATGTGCTATGTGTATAAAACCATCGGCAATATAAAAGTACGTATAATTATCAATATAAAAGAATATGTACCCAAATTTGTGATGTAGGGGGTCAAATTAGATAGCAGTATACATAAATTAGTTAATTCTTTTAATAAACTATTAAATACTTTAATAATGTATGTTATATCCAGGATGATTAAGGAGTTACAGCCCTTTGAAGGTGCACCTCACCATACATATTATTATTAATCTGGTATCAGTTCTACTAAAAATTTTAAACTTAGTAGAGGGATACTACTTATTTAGATACATGTTTATCCCTTTCTTTTATTTCTGTATCTCAATCAGAGGCGTCTCATACGGGGAAGCTTTGAACATTCTTCTGCTGATCCGTCACGCGTCATGCTATTCGGATAAACTTGGGGAGAGCCGAACGTCACGGGTATTAGGGTCATAGCCTACGTTGCGTTGTTAATACAAATCCAGGAAACATTAAAATATCTGTCAAGAAGAAACTCTAGTTCCGAACTCGCCGTTTTGGCGAGACTAATTTCTGCTCTCACTGCTGTCATTACCGATATTTATGTATAAGGCAGATTGGTGCACCCAGATTATCAAACCAGTAATGGGTAATATGCGGTGATATATTTATTTAGTTATTTATATATAAGTAAATACATTAGCGTGAAGTTTGTACACTCATTTTCATACTGCCATTTATAATGTAGAAAATATTAAATATAACTGCATGAAAAAAAAAATAAAAATTAAAATACATGTTGCCAACCGTATAATGAAACAATTTTAACATCGGTCGCCTTTTTTTTTACATGAAGTTATCGGAAATATGTCGTGTTTGCTATCAAATGAAATGTTTTTTGACGGGCTGTCATGCAGATATGTCAAAAGTTGTCAGAACCATGTCGTGTTTGGAATAAAATGAGAGATATCGTCAAGGGCTGCCACGCAGAAATGTCAAAAATTCGACAGCTCGATCGGCTTTTGTTTTCTACATAAAGTTGTCAGAAACATTACGTGTTTGGTGTCAAATGAGAGGTATCGTTAAGGGCTGTCATGCAGAAATGTCAAAAGTTTGAATCCGCTTTTGTTTTTTGCATAAAGTTGTCAGAAACATTACGTGTTTGGTATCAAATGAGATGTCTCGTCAATGGCTGCCATGTAGAAATGTCAAATATTTGACTCATCGATCGGCTTGTGATTTTTTGTTTAAAGTTGTTGCTTATCTTGTTTAGTATTAAATGAGCGGTATGCCAAGGGCTGTCATGCAGAAATGCCAAAAATTTGACAAATCGATCTGCTTTTGTTTTTTGCATTAAGTTTTTGGAACCATGTAGTGTTGGTATCAAATGAGAGGTATCATCAAGGGCTGCCATGCAGAAATGTCAAAACTTTGCCTATAAAACCGAAATGAAACCAAGCCATTTTTATGGTAATTAAAATATGAAGTACGCACGAAACATAAGATAAATGATATGACGTTTATAAGCTGTCATTAATTGTTTATGGGGTCCCGTGGCCGCGTGCCTGAGTGTCTGGTCACGAACCTGGGAGAACCGGGTTCGATCCCGACTGACGCCAAATATTTCCAATTTTAAATGGCACAAAAGTGACCCCTGTGGTGCACTCTCCACGCCAGCTATGAGTGCCCGTGAGGTGACGCCTGGTAAGCGCCCACACGGTAAAATATATCGTCATCATTACCAATGTCTACATGTGTTGTAGATACTGGCACACCCAGTAATGGGTAATATGCCGCGATGATATATTTATTTTATTTATTTATTTTCATTAATTGTTTGAAATATTACAATAAAACAGAAGTCACTTCGGACGTGCGGTCTTAAGCACACACAATTTTTTTTGCCTATTAACATTTTTCATTTTTACTCATAAAATATTACGTATAATGCAAAAATATACAAAAACGTTCTCTTGCTAAAACTTGATAAACGCAGTAATTTTTATATTTTAATTTTTAGAAAAATTCAAGCATCCAAAACAAATTAGGTAACAGGTAAGACACAATCAAATTCGTATAAATTCATTCTTGGATATACACGTCATTATTCTCTGGACGCAGGACGACCATTATTCATTTATTCACCAGCACAATAATTTTCTTTTATATTTTGTTCAATTTCCTATGGGAATTTGCTTGCATTTTAACTGTTAACTATATATTTTGATTACCCACTCGATTTTTTTTTTTTAATTCAAAATATCTTCAAACTACTGAAACAGTACCTTTTTGTGCTTTTTGCATTTTATGTAATATTTTATTAGTAAAAATGAAAAAGTATTAATAAGAAAAGATGACAATGGAATACGTTTAAGGCTTCCCCATATGATACGCGTTTGAAAAAGGTATTAGGTATTGAGTATAGTGTAAATTTTAGAAGAAAAGATAAAGACTTCAAATTCTCTATTATACGTGATTCACCTAGACTTCGCTATTGCACTTTGTTATTTCAATAGCTGCCAGAGTTTTACAGCGTTCTCCGGTAGATAATGACTTTTCAGCTACTAGAATGGATTTGGTGATGCACAAGCGATTCTTCCAGCGAATGTTGACATTGTTGGCGTCAAGGTCGTTTTATGTGATAAAATCTTTTACATATTTATTATTTATATCCCTCTTAAATTAAACAAAAATTGTTATATGAATGTATATGAATTTCTTTTAATCTGTACCTTTTTTAAATGATAAAAACTTCATTATACTGGGTGACTGTACCTGAGCTCACTTTTAATAGTAACTCTTTGCAAGTTTGTTCTCTACTAGATTTCTCATCTTTAATTAGTGCCACTCAGTATAATCATGTTTTGAATATTAATAACAGATTGCTTGACTAGGTTTTATCTAATGTAATATGTACAGTTTGTCTCTCATGTCACCCTATTTTTAATGGTGATTTAGATCATCCTCCCCTTTATATAACACTCAATTATTATGTGTAGTCTGTTGGTGATAAATTTCCTGTAAACAATTCAACAAAAAATTATTATATAAGCTAATCTCAGTAACTTATATTATCATATCAATGAGTTTGACTGGAATCAGCTGGAAATTTTTGAAGATGTTAATGTAGCTTTTAACTTTTTATGCTATATTTTATTCTTTCATTTCTTTACTCAAATAAAATTAAAAATAAAATAAGCATATAATGCCTGTGTAACTCTAGCTCAAATTCTTTATTATCTGAACCAAAGAATTTTTGAGGTTTCATTAATAGTAGACCTAATAATTCTAGAATTCCAGCTTGTATGACTTAAATCAGTGTTTCCCAAACTGTGGGGCGCGCCCCCAAAGGGTGGCGCGAAATTTTCTAGGGGGAGGGGGGCGCGAAAGAAAATTAAAAATGCAGCTTACTATGATATAATTATTAAATTTATTACATTGTACAGGTACAATAATATACATGAGAATATACATTTATTTATCATTATTAAAATTAATGGCCGCTTTTGAACGCGAATAAACTAGTTTATGCACGGACGTATCATAATTTGACAAGTATACACGAATTTCTTTGATAAACGTCATTTTATAGCCCGCCGGGCTATAATGAAACGTCAAACCAAATTATAACATACAATATAAACAAGTTTTTATTACAAATCGAATTTTTTTATATTCTTTAATGAAAAATTAAAATTACGACTAATGTCGTAGAATTGATTCATAACTGTCGAGTTTTCATAACTGACTGAAATCATTAGCCTCTGTTGCCTTTGGAGTTATGGAAGGCAGTGAATACGGTCGTGTCGAACGTGCGGCGATAGTCAAATTAGATAAACGATAGATAACACGCTTTAATTCGCGGACCATATGAAATAAATAACTCTGGTGAAACAAGATAGTGTTGTGAGTAAAGAAAGTGAAGTGAGAAGTGTTGAGAAGCTCTAAATTAGAGTAAAAAGTGTATACAGTGGCGAGACAGTAGCCAAGGATGCACATATACATCGGTAAGCGAGCGTAGAGTAGTGGCGGATAAGCTAGAACGTGCATACCAAGATAAAAATTTTAGTCAGGCCCGTACTCAGGAAAGTTGTGCAAATATGTCATCGGATAGAGAAGATTACACGTCGGATGACAGTAAAAGAAAGAGAGAGAGTATAGATGGACAAGATATAACAAAAAGAAGTAAAAAGACTATGAGAACACCGGACAAAAGTAACAAAGAAGGAAGTGATAAAATTGAATTAAGAGATTTAATGAAAATTATATTACAAATAAAGAACGATACAAAAGAGATAAAACAGGATCAGAAAGAATATAAAGAAGAACTACTACGAATGAAACAGATAAATGAACAGCTGAAGGAAGAAAACATAGAGATCAAAAAAGAATTGAACGACATGAAAGAGAAAATCGAGAGATTAGAGAAAGAAAAAATCAAAAATAATTTCGTGATTGTAGGGCTAAGAACAGACTCAATCAGCAGAAAAGACCTAAAAAAAACACCGTGGAAGACTTCATACACAAGAAAATTGGAGTTAATGTACAATTGAAGGAAGCACTAAAGATAGAAGAGAAGACATGTAAGGTACAAATGGAAAATTTTCAAGATAAACAAAAAGTAATGGCGAATAAAAAGAACCTAAGGACCTTAAAGGACAAAATTTTTGTAAACAACGAACTAACAAGAAACGAGCGCGAAATACAAAAGGAAATAAAAATGTTAGCGGAGAAGAATAAAAAGGCAGGAGACATATTGAAGATAAGCTATCAGAAAATAACATTAAATGGAAAGGAATGGAAATGGGACAAAACAGAAAAGAAGCTGATAGAGGTCAAAGAAGAAGGAGGTACTGCGTCAAAAAACTAAGGGAAAAACGAGGAAAATTGCAACAAAAAGGAAAGACGTCGCAAGCAAAGGAAAAGGATACGATAAGGAACAACAAAACACATATAATTAAGTACGGGAAGGACAAAATAAAAAATAGAGTAAATAAACCAAGGAAAATAATAAAATTTGGAACATGGAATGTAAAAAGTTTAACAGGGAAAGAATACGAATTAACAGAAGAACTGGTAAAAATGAATATAGATTACGTGGGTATAACAGAAACAAAGAGGAAAGGCAAAGGAATCACAAAGACACAAAATGGATATTGGATGTACTGGGTAGGAGTATCGGAGAAAGAAAACGCCAAGGCAGGGGTGGCAATTTTAATTAAAGAGGATAAGATGAAATATGTTTCGAAAGAAAACCTATTGAATAAAAGATTACTATCAATAAATGTTAAGGAAGGAGACAAAAAACGAAGAATACACTCTAATTGTGGGCTATGGACCAAACGAGGACGCAAGAAAAGAAGAAAAAGATAACTTCTTTAAAGAACTACAAGAAATAGTAGACAGAAGTGAAAAGAGAGTAATAATAATGGGAGACCTTAACGGGAGGGTAGAAAATAAGAATGATGGAATAGAGTGGTGCTTAGGAAGGAATGGAGAGAATGTGATGAATACAAGCGGGGAAAGAATAATAGAGTTTTGCCTAGAGAATGAGTTTAAAATCGGAAATACACACTTCAAGCACAAAGAAATACATAAAATAACTAGACAAGTTATAAGCAGAAATGAAAAATCGATTATAGATTATTTCCTAATTAACATAGACAGCTGCAATAGAGTACAAGACATAAAAGTAAAAAGAGAACCAGAGATTGGAAGCGACCATTTCCTTGTAACAATGATACTAAATCAAGAAGTAATCACAAAAAACGAAACCAAAAGAAAGATAGTAAATAAGAAAATAAAATGCCATGAACTTAGAAGACAAGAGATAGAAGAAAAATTTCAAAAGAACGTCAGCGAAGAGTTTAAGAAAAAAGCAAAAGAAAAAAAAGGAAACATAGAAAAGAAATGGAAGAACTTCAAAAAGACAATACTAGAGGCAGCAGAAAAAAGCTGCGGCACGACTAGAATAGTGAACAGAAACACAAACAAAACTTTATGGTGGTCGGAAAGGGTAAAAGTTGCAGTGAAAGAAAAAAAGAACAAGTGGAATAAATATCTACAAACGAAAGAACCTATTGACTATGAAAAATATAAAGAACAAAGGAAAAAAGTAAAAAGAGTAATAAAGGAAGAAAAAGAAAAAGCATGGAGAGAATTTGGTGAAAAAATGAAATACGCATACAATGAAAACCAGAAATTATTTTTTGGGACACTTAAAAATATAAGACAACGAACATTAAAGATAAGGAAGGAAAGACGATAGCAGAAGAAAACAGAATAATGGACAGATGAAGACAGTATTTCATAGGACTACTAGAGGAAAATGATACTAAAGATGAAGAACAACAAGAAAGCCATCGCACACGAACAAAGGAAACAGAAATAACACAAGAAGAAAAAATAAGCTTGAAAGAAATAATAGAAGCAATAAGAAAAACCAAAAGAGGAAAAGCTCCCGGACATGACAAAATAACAGCAGACATGCTGAAAGCACTACCCGAATCAGCACTACAGGAAATTAAAGACATAATGAATGAAGCGCTAAAAGGAATAACACCAACAGAATGGCAAATAGGTATCATAACACCAATATTTAAAAAAGGAGATAGCAGAGAGTGCCGGAACTATAGAGGAATTACCCTAATAAGCACAGTGGCCAAAATATATGCAAGAATCCTGGAGAGTAGACTAAGAATAGAACTGGAAGAATCGTTAGAGGAAACTCAATTTGGTTTTAGACCAAATAGAGGAGTAAATGATGCGATATTTATACTAAGACAAATAGGGGAAAAGGCAATAAAAGAAGGGAGAAACGTGAATATGTGCTTCATTGATCTAGAGAAAGCGTTTGATAGAATCAATAGAGAAGACATATGGAAAACGCTAAGAAAAAGGGGAATATCAAATACGTTAATAACAGGAATTCAGAGCCTATATTCAAAGACTAAGAGCTATGTAAGAGTGAAACAAGAGACCTCCAATACATTTGAAACTACAGCCGGAGTAAGACAAGGATGCATTTTGAGCCCGCTTCTGTTTACGCTAATTCCTGACGAAGGAATAAAAGAGACAAAGAAAGAAGTAAAGAAATACTACATAGGACATTGGAAATTGAGAAGAGTGGAAATAGCAGAATTATGCTATGCAGATGACATGGTCATCATAGCAGAAGACGAAAAAACCTTAACAAGGAATATAGAAATATATGATAAAGCGCTACAAAAATTAAACATGAAGATCAATAAAGAAAAAACGAAAACCATGATACTAGGAAGAAATGAACAACACCACACGATACAACTAAAAAATGAAAATCTACAGCAAGTCCAAAAATTTAAATACCTGGGGGCAATGATCTCAGAAGATGGAAGATTTGATGAAGAAATAAAAGAAAGAAGAACAACAGGAGGCAAAATATTCAATAGCATCAAACACAGCTTCTTAGGAAAGAAAGAAATACCGAAAGAGACCAGAGTACAAATATTGAAGAAAGTAGTGACGCCTATACTCATACACGGAGCTGAAACATGGACATTAACGCAAAGACAAAATGAAAAAATTACGGCTATCGAAATGAGATTCTTGAGAAAAATAGAGGGGAAAACAAGACTGGACAGAATTGAAAACACAACCTACAGACAAAACTTAAAAGTAAAAGCAATAGAAGATAAGATAGCAGAAGGACAGATGAGATGGTATGGTCATGTAGAAAGGATGGGAGAGGAGAGAATAGTTAAAAAAGTGTTTGAAGCAAAAATTGGAAGAAAGAAACCACGAGGACGACCAAGAAGAACGTGGCCGAAAGAAGTAAAGGAGGCAGCGCAAAGAAGAGGTCTAAAGTGGGAAGAAACGAATACAGCAACACAAGATAGAGCAGAGTGGAAAGAAATATGGAGAAGACCAACGACCAGAACTCAACCCTCTCCCCCGCAAGCCGGGGGAACGCCTTACACCCGTGAGGGTAGAAAGGTGCAGGATTAAGTAAGTAATAACTATTTACCAACATGGTTTTATGCCAAGAAGGTCTACATTTACAAATCTTTTTTGTTTTACTCAGTTCATTTCATCTGAACTAGACGGGAGCAAACAAGTCGTTATCGTATATACCGATTTGGTCCTTTGAATTTCCTTATTTTATTAATGACGTTACTACAGTTATCAAAAATAAAAAAGTCCCCTTTGCCGATGATTTGAAAATATATAGTTCTGTATTGAATCTTTTCGATTGATTGTCGCTGCAAGATGATTTAAATGACATAAATAATTGGTGTATTTCAAATAAACTATTTCTTAATGTGACAAAATATAAAACAATTTCTTACTCAAGGAAAACACCTTTTATATATCCGTATTCAATAGATAACACATAACACTACCCTAAAACGTGTTAACACTGTTAAAGATTTAGGTATAATAACATTCGTTGTAAAATTAACATTTTTACCACATATCACTAATGTTGTCTCTTCTTCTTTAAAAATGCTAAGTTTCATAAAAAGAAACACTAGGTCCTTCAGTAACCTTGATTCAATTATTACTGTTTACAAGGCTTTTGTCAGGTCCAAACTGGAATATTGTATTACTACTCCGTTTTACGACAAATATGATAATATAGGGTGTTAAAAAATAAGTGTCTCAAATAATGATGGCATATAATACTGACCAAAATGAGTAAAAAAGGTTTAATCAACATGGGTCAGATCTTTAACTGTTTTCGATAAAGAGGCCATTTTGTATTAGAATCGAAGAAAAACAGACTAAGATAGTGGTCGAATAAAATTTTGTCTATGCCAGTAAATAGACTATAAAAAACAATAACATATTATATGAAACATTTTTTTCACTTTCTAATAGTCACGAAGTTATTTGAAAACTAAATATTGGCCAAGGGCGCCACAACTTTTGTCTAAGTACAATTTTTGGTTTTTTTGTGAAAAACAAAAACACATCTAAGATGACCTCTGAAAGGTAAACAAAATGTCTCATATAATCAAAGTCGTAGCTCTTACAGTTTTCGAGATAGCAGAGGTAAACACCGAAAAAACTCATTTTTCATTGCCTTTTATCTCGAAAACAGTTGAAGATCGGACCCATGTTGATTAAACTTTTTTGTACTCATTTTGGTCAGTACTATATGCCCTCATAATTTGGGACACTTATTTTTTAACATCCTGTACAATTGAATCAGTGAAACATAAATTTATAAAAATTTTGTATTTCAAAAAACATCGACATTATTCTTCCTTCGATTATTCATATAATAATTTACTTCAGTCTTTCAACTTTGCTAAACTCTCCCTTCGACGCCAATATGGTTACTAAATTTATCTGTATAAAATTATTCATAATTTGGTTGATGATTCTGAAACACTTTCTCTTCTTTCCTTCCATGCTCCTTCAAACACAGCTAGAAACAATAAATGCTTTTACCTGCCTAGATATGTGCTTTTGAAATCTCCGGTATTTTCTATGTGCACGCTTTTTAATTATATTTGTAATCAGGTTGATATTTTCAGTATTTCAATTTCTGCTTTTAGGGACCAATGTTCAAAAATTCGGGCTGACTCGTTTGATTAATTTGTAATACTTTTCTTATTCGTCTACTACATTATTTTATGTGTATCTTTGTTATATATTTTTGTATATGTTTTTTTTTATCTGATATTGGGTCATTGACTTGTTGATCTTTATATTAAGTAAATAAGTAAATAAATAACTAAATAAATAAATTTCAGTGTGTAGTACTACACTACATTATTCTCAGTGATTCCTTTGTTACATTTGTGAACAGTTTAAAATGGTTACAATGAAAATTATGGATATAAATGGCAAAAAAAAATAACTGCAAAACACTTCGATATTGTGCGAAAATGTACTTGTCATAATAATAAAACAATATTAGAGTATATATAAACCAACATAATTTTAGAAATAGGTATTATAAAATTTTAAGTTAGAGATTTGTCAGTATTTTCTATTCAGTGTATTCCCAATTATTTTTGCCTGCATTTGCAAGAAATATTAATCTTTTAAATGTTCCAATGTATGGATTAACAGTAGAAGAAACGTAAGTTTTATAATAAAAAAAAATCTGATGTGGCCAGCTGGGTATTTAACCACGCATCAAGCAATCATTATGCCAAATATTTTTATATTCAAAGATAGTCTTTATAGGATTATAGGATTATATAGAATTATGTGGGATTCCGTGGCCGCGCGCCTTATTGTCTGGTCGCGAACCTGGGGGCACTGGGTTCGATCCCGACCGACGCCAAATATTTCCAATTTTAAATGGCACAAAAGTGACCCCTGTGGTGCACTCTCAACAACAGCTATGAGTGCCTGTGAGGTGACGCCTGGTAAGCGCCCACACGGTAAAATATATCGTCATCATTACCGATGTCTACATATGTAGTTACTGGCACACCCAGAAATGGGTATTATGCCGTGATGATATATTTATTTTTTTATTTATAATCTTTATTTTACATTTCACAAATACATTATACACAAAAATAGTACTCGCATCTTTACACAAAGGCTTTTCATAGACGTACCCTGAAACACAATGTAGCAAATCAATCCATATATTATTAGTACATTCTCCTTAACACGGTTTCATTATTAATTTTAATGTAATTGCTTCCTAACAGTGACATTTGTTTAAATATGTTAAAATTGTTATTTAAATATTATGTATTTGTTTGACTCATAGACAAGATGTATGAAAATAAATTATATTATAAATTCATATTTAAAGTTATTTCAAGTTATTTGAATGCCATTATCGTAGAATTGAAGATTGTGCCTTATATTTAATTTTTATTAGTAAAAGTTACTAAAAAATTATATTCAATGAATTTTTTGCAAGAAAAACTGTTACAAGCGTGTATAAATGATCCTTCCGGTAATCCGAAATACACTAAAAACTAATGAGCTCTTCCGACATTAGCATAGAATGGGTATACGAAATTTCTAAATTTTCTGATTAATAGTATTTGAGTAATTGTGACCACACAATCCACACACATACACACACACACACACACACACACACATTCAGACATCATTGTAAAAATGTTGAAATCGGATTCTGGGGGCGTCAAAAGGTGCTTATTTACTAAAATCTCTATATGCCCTTTTTAGCACGATCCCTATATCTCCCTTACCTAGGGTAGCGAGAGGTGAAAATAAATTTGCAAATATGATCGCTTACGTAGCTGCATATTTTCAAGTATTTGCTCATTGCCTAGCTGGACAACTAATACAAGACCAACTTTAAATATTAAATACATATTATGAAAATAAAATTTTTATACCATTATTTGGGTGTAGATGACGCTCATATCAGCGCCAATTTGTATACGTTTAGTGCCACAATGGTATATCAAACACTTTGTTTACCCGGCAGGAAAAAAGTTCCGAATTAGGGGGCGCTAAAGAAATATATATTCATATGTTATAATAATTGCAATAAGTAGTGCGTAAAAAAAAATAATATGGATTGGGTACAATATTAAGACAGTGAAAAACATGTCATCTATTTTTACCTCCCGCTACCCTAGGTAAGGGAGGTATAGGGATCGTGCTAAAAATCGGATATAGAGATTTTAGTGAATAAGCACGTTTTGATGTCCCCAGAATCCGATTTTAACATTTTTACAATGATGTCTGTAGGTATGTATGTGTGTGTGTCTGTGTGTGTGTGTGTGTGTGTGTGTGGATCATGTGGACACGATTACTCAAATACTATCAATCAGAAAAATTTGAAATTTTGTATATCCATTCTATACTAATGTGGGAAGAGCTCATTAGTTTTTAGTGTATATCGGATAACCGGAAGTATCATTTATACAAGCTTTTAACAGTTTTTCTTGTAAAAAATTCATTGAATATAATTTTTTAGCAACTTTCACCAATACAAATTAAATATAATGGCACAATCTTCAATTCTACGATAATAGCATTTAGTAAATAACTTGAAATAACTTTATATTATATTATAAAATAATTTATTTTGTACATCACTTTGCCTCTGCGTCAAACAAAAACAATACTTTAATAACAAATTTGACACATTTAAACAAATGTCACTGTCACGAAGCAGTTTTTATTAAAATTAATAATGAAACCGTGTTAAGAAGAATTTAGTAGTTTAAATATGATTCTAATGGCATTAAGGTTTGTAAAAATAATATATTTTCCATCATACATAAATATTAGATATACAAGATAATTCGATTTAAGTTTGATGTTTGCAGCATTATATATCGAACAGCTCTCAATAAGAACGTGATTTCTAAGTGTCAAATAATAGTTTGCAACTATACATTTACGAAATGGATAATGTACGGCGAAGAATTTACACAGATTGCGTTTTAGAGCATAAGGAAGTTGGTGATGATTTTGACAATAATTGTGTGACGATTTTTCCTTAAAATATATTAATGATCCAAAACTTCGCGAAGTTGGTAGGTATTTAATACTCTTATATAATTTGAAACAACATATTAGATTTTGACTATATATTATAAACCGGATGTAGTACTTAATTTGAAGCTCTAACAGATTTTTCAGGAAAAACATAATAAAATATAATCCAAAATTTCGTATTACAAACCGTTCTTTTTATAGGAACAACAAAGTAGATTTTGTTTACAAACGATCAATCGGAAGTGAAACTTTACTTAAAGCTCATTGCTATTTTAAACATGGAATCGGCGGGAGGTCATGTGCTGGCCACATCAGATTTTTTCTTATATAATACTAGACAATCAGAAAAAAGTCAATATCTTCACAACTAGTGTATAAATCATTAAGTGCAGAACATGTGCGCCTTAAGGGACTTTTTATTCATAATTTATCCTAGCTGTGCTTATGGAAAACAATATTTTTTTGGCGAGGGTGGTTTGTTGTAGATATATGAAAATTTATCATTGCAAGAAGATTGGAATCCATTATAAAATTATTAATTAATTTGTAAATAAACAAGAGAGATTGTACAGTGCGGCGATTCTCCAGAGATATATTAAGGTTTATCAGTGTATTGTTGTAGTGAAAATCATTTTGAGAACCCAAATGAGCCTTATACCAACAATATCTTATAATTTTACACTGTATCATTTCAATTGCTTTTACAGAATTTTGATATAATGGATTACAAATCAGGAAATAATATTTTAATTTTGCTCGCGCAAAACAATTGAAAAGGGATTTGTGAGTGGCGATGTTGTGAAAATCTCGCGAGTTTCTCACAATAAATCCAAAATTTCTATAACTACAAATAATAAAATCGTTAACACGAAATGAAAAATTAAGCTTAGGGTCAAATAATACTCCCGAATCCCTTTTAATCTAACTCCACGCAAATTGATACTGTTCATTTCATATTCATACAAAATACAATTATTTTGTTTCATTGAAAAAGACATGACCTTACACTTCGATACATTAAAAGACAGTTCAGATTCAAATAATCAAGCCGTAATATTGTTGGTGTCATATTGTAATTCAAGGCAATCAGTTACAATATTAATAATTTTGTAGATTTTCATATCATCTGCTCATAAAGAAGACATTTCGAGTGTTTAACTCGGTCAACTATGTCGACTATAAATGAGTTAAATAACAGAGGACTAAAATTTGATCCCTGTGGAACTCCAAATGTGACAGTAAATGGTTGTTAAGTAAATCCATTACAAAAAAAAAAAAAAAAACGTGTAAATTACGATTAGTGAAGTAAGAGGAAAGTAGAGAAGCTAAATTTATGGAAAAAATTAAATTATTCGCTATTTTATGAATGAAAATCTGATGGTCAACTTTACACACACCCCTTAGCGAAATCTGTAATGTAGATAACATCCATTTGTTGTTTGTAATGTAATGAATTTAGAGAATATTTAGCGAAATTAATTGTTTGTCGTAGTTGATTTGCCTCTTATGAAACCATGCTGTGAATCTGATATATATATATATATATATATATATATATATATATATATATATATATATACTCCATCTGGCATGAACAAAAAATAGATAAACAGAAAATAGATGAAATCACGAACACCCTTGCACTAGACCTAAAACAGAAAGACATCCACAGACTCTCACTCTCCTCCTATAGTTTCCACTATAAACTAATAAAAGATAATCCTGAAATAGAGAGCTACTTAAGATTAAAACTGTCTGTAATTAAATTACAAATAATATGTCAAATTAGACTTGCCAGTGATATGGGACTAAAAATATTTTATAAAGACTTGAAATACGAATTAAACTCTACTCAAATTTGCCTATTATGCAACAATAACAAACAAGAAGACATATTTCATTTCTTTATGGAATGCCCTATATATAATAATATAAGAAGAGCATTTTTAAGCAAGTATTTTACAAATCACAGTCAAACCGACTACTTATGTTTTTTAAATTTTATAAAATCTCTAGATTCGCATAAAATAGATAACATTTTTTATTATACTTTAAATGCATTCAAAACGCGTAGCTTTTGTTTATTTGAATAGTTTTTTTTTCCTTGGTCTCTTCGCTACATTCTTCCTTTTGTTGGTTTTATTTAAATAATATAATGAAAATAAATGTGATATATGTATATGATATATAAAAATAATGAATTTTTATGATTATTAAATATGATTATTTAATATATAATTTTGTATTATGATTGGGTTGTCAATTATTTGTATGGGAACTTCCCGGAAGCAAATTAAATAAATAAATAAAAAATAAATAAATATATATATGTATATATATATATATATATATATATATATATATATTTACATCCCGCTATCATTGCTGCGTCCTTTCATGGCTAGGACATTGTGGCAACCACCGAAAGGAATAGAGATAGGCTTCGACTTTATAAAGTATATCTACTTATTTTTCCCCCTGATTATGAATTTCGGTTCAAATTTCAATAAAGTCGATTTACAGCGATATACGTTTCCGTTCATTTGACGACATTATGAGCTCCTCCATACTGAGTGAATCCGGCGTCCACAGTATATACTTCATACATAATCAGTACTTATGACGTCCAATTTGTATATTTTTATTCATACTACCGTTACAGTGACGTCCAGCAGCGTTGCCAATATTAAATACATTATTCTGATGTAGAAACCAAAGCACACTCTTTCACAACAATATGCATACTTAGCTGCAAACATCATAGATTCCTACAATGTTTGATAATGATAATTTCTTTTGGCAATCCGTAAGCAATTTGAAAATGGAACTTCTAATTTGTCATTTAAAATGTCATTTTTAATACTTAACACTTTTGTTCTAAAATTATTAGGAAAAATATTTATTTCTCCAAATTAAAATTTTACTGTTGTATTTCTTATACATATAACAAAAATAAAGTAAGATACCCGGTTTACAAGTAAGAAATGTGAAATGTTCTTGCACTTGGTGTACAAGAACAACAATTCCATTTTCTCTGACGGTAAATGTAAATATGTGAAAATAAGTGAAGAATGAACTATTTAAATTTATTTATTTAAATAGCCCCAAAATCGTACAAGTAAAAAGTACAAATATTTTCATTCACCCATAACAAACTTTATTTTACATATAACAAATATATCATACACAAAATAAATTTCACGAATATTGACAAAACTAATAGAAAAACTTAACAAAAATTCAAAATAGTACTCGTATCTTTACACAAGGTGACATTTGTTTAATTATATCAAAATTGTTTTTAAAATATTGTTTTTGTTTGACGCATAGGCAAGATGATGTATATAAATAATTTATTTTATAAATTCATATTGTAAGTTATTTACTAAATACTATTATCGTAAAATTCAAGATTGTACCATTATATTTAATTTTTAAGTAAAAGTTACTGAAATATTATATTCAATGTTAGGAGGAAGTAACGCCGTACTTGTTGATAGATACAATGTATTAACGGATTTCTCGGCGGGTATTGTAAGGAATTATATTGTTGTTATTCCATAAAGTAGTTAATTTTATTTAAATATCCAATATTTCGTTACACATTTTGTAACTTCATCAGGGAATAAAAGTGTGGGCCCCCGCATTTCGGCCAACATGTGACGCTCACTGAGTAAATTTTACAAGTTTTCTTTTGATGTAACTTATATTTTATACTTATATAGTCAAAATTCTTACAATAATATGTATATCAGTGCAGAGCATAAACAAGTAACAATAACAAAATTGAATGTTTCTGAATTTATCAATTTATCAAGCGATTACACCAGTTAAAACTAATTTATTCCCTGATGAAGTTACAAAATGTGTGACGAAATATTGTAAATTTAAATAAAATTAACCACTTTATGGAATAACAACAATATAATTCCTTACAATCACCGCCGAGATATCCGTTAATACATTTCATCTATTATATTCTATGTATTTCTTCAAGAAAAACTATTATAAGCTTCTATAAGTAATACTTCCGATATACACTAAAAACTAATGAGATCTTCCCACATTAGTATAGAATGGATATCAAAAATTTCAAAATATTCTGATTGATGGTATTTGAGTAATCGTGCCCACAAGATACACACACATACACGCACGCACGCACGCACACACACACGCACGCACACACACACACGCACACACACACGCACGCACGCACCCACACACACACACACACACACAATAAATTCAAATTTTTATGAAATTTATAATAATAAGCTTATTATTAATATTCAATTCCGGTTTTAATACGCTTATTCTAAGTAAATATGTATTTGTTCAACAAATTATTTTTCATAAGTCAATAAAATAGTGAAAACATATGAAAAGCCGCCGTTTGAATTCACTTCGGCCAACACAAAACCTCCCGCTATTTAATTTTTATTAATTTAAATACATACCTACGTATTTGCGAACGCTGGAAACTGTTCCATTGCAGAAAACTATTGCTTTATTTACTATTTTCTTTTTAAAATGTCACTATTATTAATTTGAAGTGATTAGTTTTTTGACAGTGACATTTACTGTCAGTTACATTTATTTGAAATATGACCTGTGTAACAAAGGAATTGTGTTTGTCTTAGGCTTCGCGACTAATAAAAAAAATTATTTTTAAATTTATCTGTAAAATATATAGAAAAAGTATTAATGTATTCCTGTGGAAAATTCAATAATCTTTAATTTTCATAAGACATAAAATGCGAAAAAATTGCATTTAATGGTAAAACCATTATGAGCTTCAGGTAAAGTGTCATTTCCGGTTATCTGATTTACACCAAAATCTAATGCCTTCTTTTCATATTAGAATAGGATAGAAATACAAGGTTTCAGAATTTTTTGAATGATAGTATTTGAGTTAGAGCATCCATACACACACACACACACACACACACACACACACACATACACACATACAGACATCATCGTGAAAATGTTAAAATTGGATTCTAGGGACCTTAAAACGTGGTAATTTACAAAAATCTCGATATGTGATTTTTAGCACGATCCCTATACCTCCCTTACCAAGGGTAGCAAATATTTTAACGTATTTAAACTATCTAAAATGTATAAAAATATTTTTTAATTAAATGAAAACAATTTATTGAAATACCTCAGTAAGTAGGGGTGAAATAGGAAGAAGTACCTAGAGTAAAAAATATCTATATGTAATAAATCGTTTGTAGTACATATTAATATGTTTAAAACATTTTTTACCTCCCGCTACCCTTGGTAAGAGAGGTATAGGATAGGGATTGTGCTAAAAATCACTTATCGAGATTTTAGTAAATGACCACGTTTTAAGGTCCCTAGAATCCAATTTTAACATTTTCAAGATGATGTCTGTATGTGTATGTGTGTGTATGTGTGTGTATGTGTATGGATTTTGTCTTCGTTCTAACTCAAATACTATCATTCAGAAAATTCTGAAACCTTGTATTTCTATCCTATTATAATATAAAAAGAAGCCATTAGATTTTGGTGTAAATCGGATAACCGGAAATGGCACTTTACCTGAAGCTCATAATGAATTTTCTTCAAAAAATACCATTAAATGCCATTTTTTCGCATTTTATGTCTTATGAAAATTAAAGATTATTGAATTTTCTACAGGAATACATTAATACTTTTTCTATATATTTTACAGATAAATTTAAAAATATATTTTTTATTAGTCCCGAAGCCTAAAATAAACACAATTCCTTTGTTACACAGTTCATATTTCAAATGAATGCAACTGACAGTAAATGTCACTGTCAAAAAGCTAATCACTTCAAATTAATAATAGTAACATTTTAAAAAGAAAATAGTAAATAAAGCAATAGTTTTCTGCAATGGAACAGTTTGCAGCGTTAGTAAATACGTAGGTATGTATTTAAATTAATAAAAATTAAATAGCGGGAGGTTTTGTGTTGGCCACATCAAATTTTTCTTTTAATAATTATTTCTACACTCTCTTTTTCGACACTTCAAATTTCGGTCTTCGTATTTTAGATCAAAAGTTTATAAATATTTTATTTATTTATTTCACTGTGGTATACCGTTATCATATTTATTCCATACATTTAATCATTAATCTTTTTACCCATACATTTGGCTTTTATTTACAATTTACACAATATTTTGTAATTAATAATTCAGCTTTATGATATGAGTATTTAAATAATTACCTTTTTTTAAATTTATTACATTGAAACCATACATTTTGACGTTGTATTTACTAAGAGGATGTTGCAAAACAAAAGTTTGAATACATAAATATTAATTTAAATACTATCATATGTGCACAATGTAGCTTTAAATACGATTAGAAGAGTTGCGCGCTAATGTAGTAACCCAATGTTCCACTGTTGCCAAGCGTACGGAGTTCAGAATGTCGCTGGAATGAAACTTCAGTATATACAGCGTATATACGCCGGACGACACTAGCGCCGCAAGTGGAATTTTTTTGAACTACAAAAAATATACATTTTCCATTCCGCTATCATTCTGACGTCCATAACAAATTTTGCTATACGATACTAGAGGCCCCCCTGATGTCAGAAAAAAATTTATAAGGCCATGTGCATATGACGTCCGGTATACGGACGTCTTATGCACAAGGACGTCACTTTGAATGTAGAAAATTACACAGGGGACGCCACAATGGTAGTGGGATGTAAATATATATATATATATATATATATATATATATATATGATTAAAAATGATTTTTTCAAAAAAATTATATGTTGCATACTATAAGTATGGGACGATAATTAGAAATATTATGTTTGTCACTAGATTTGTGAACTGGTGTAATATAAGTAGTTTCTAATGAGGTAGGAAAAGTGTGAGTAGAAAGGGATGGATTGAACAGAATATGAAACGATTTTACAAATATATCGCGACATCTTTTCATGCAATGCAGTTGCCCAGTGCAGGATTAGTGGATGATTTTAATTTATTAATAGACTCAACAATTTGTGATTCTTTATGGACTCTATTAATATCAAATTAAAAGACATCGTTAGAGATAGGGGTTTCGGAAGCGGAGAAAGAATTAGTGACGTACACGGATGAAAATAATCAGCAAAACCCTGACCAATTTCGGAAGTAGTGTTAAATAATTGAGTATCTAAGTTCCTTTGTTTGGGAATTCGGTCTGTTTGTTTTTATCTCCCGCTACCCTTGGTAAGAGAGGTATAGGGATCGTGCTAAAAATCACATATCGAGATTTTAGTAAATGACCACGTTTTAAGGTCCCTAGAATAAAATTTTAACATTTTCATGATGATGTCTGTACGTGTGTATGTATGTATGTATGTATGTATGCATGTATGTGTGTGTGTATGTATGGATTAACGCTCTAACTCAAATATTATCATTCAGAAAATTCTGAAACCATGGATTTCTACCCTATTCTGATATGGAAAGAAATAATTAGATTTTGGTGTAAATACTTTTTTCTATATATTTTACAGATAAATTCAAAAATCAATAATTTTTTTAATTCCCGAAGCCTAAGATAAACACAATTCCTTTATCACACAGTTCATATTTCAAATGAATGTAACTATAGGTGAATGTCACTGTCAAAAAAGCAAAAAACTAATCAGTTCAAACTAATAATAGTTACATTTTAAAAAGAAGATAATGGAACAGTTTGAGGCATTAGTAAATACGGAGGTATGTATTTAAATTAATAAAAATTAAATAGCGTAGCGGGAGGTTTTGTGTTGGCCACATCAGATTTTTACCTCCTGCTAACCTAGGTAAGAGAGGTATAGGGATCGTGCTAAAAATGGCATATAGAGATTTTAGTGAATAAGCACGTTTTGATGGCTCCAGAATCCGATTTTAACATTTTCACAATGATGTCTGTAGTTATGTATGGGGAACACACGCATCGTCCTAATGTTCATTCATCAACATGTTCAATTCTCACTTCGTTCAGTTTCATAACGTTCAAATCTACAAAACGTACATTTGGCAACATGTGCATCGTCCTAATGGTCATATATCGCCATGTTCAATTCTCGCATCGCTCAATTTCATAATGTTCAAATCTACAAAACGCTCATCCATGAAGTTGGCGCGAATCAAAATGCTTATTTCTCGCGCGCTTCCAAATTTAAACAGTACATTCTAAAAAACAAATTCCAAAGAAAAATGTTTTACTCGGTACAAATACATTAATACTTCTTGAGAATATTAATAGATGTCGCAAAAGTTGTGGAAATGTCAAAAAATTTAAATAAATTTATTATATACTGTTAATAATATTACAAATATATGGATCTTTATATACTGAAAAGTTTAAAAATATATTGTATGGCAATAGAGGATACTGTGGCAATATAAAAGTTTCTATAAAAAGCATTCTAACTATTTAATAAGTAACATTACTACTATTAAGTGATTCAAATCATGATTTTATTGCCAAAGAAAAATGATGTTTCTGTTGTTAATTTAATATGAAGAGAATGTACTGCTATACAAATTTAAAGGTAAAAATACAAATACACTTGTCGTAACTTTGATTGTACAATTAACATTTTAATTAGTATTCTTTTATTGTTACAGTGACGACATTTTTACATTTCTTGTTACAGATAATTTCAAAATATGTAAATTGACACGATAATTAAATATTCTTTATAAAAATTAGTAAATAACAGAAGGAAATCACAATTTAATATCAACTAATACATATAATTTTGAAATAAAACAAGACTTCAAGCATGTAAAAATAGCTAGTCTCTTTAACGTTGGTACGAAAGAACTTAATTAATTATGTCTTCATTGAAAATATGATACATGAATACACTTTTAACAATTATGAAACTTATCATGTTATCATTTACCTTATGTCGGAGAAGCATGTTTAAATGAATACCAAATAGGAAAAAAATTGAATGGAATAGAATTTGATAAAATGAAGAAAACCACTACATAACTATTACAAATAATCTGGCTCTTATGCGCCAGCTGGCTAAGGATCTGGTTGGGTTTGTCTGTGGTACTATCTTCCTTCGAAAAAATAAACAATGGAATTATCAGCTATACATATGTATATCATTTTACGAAATACGCAAGCATATTTCCACTTGTATGCGATTAAGAAACTACTCGTGAGTATAGTAGTTTCTGATGTCCTTTATCCCATTCAAATTTTGTTGTACGAACAGGAACAAACAGTATTGCTATTATTTCATTGCAATATTTTAGCGAGCTAAAACTAGTTAAGTTGCTTATACTTCTTAGTATATATTTCGTATCAAAAGCATACATAAACATTATTAATAAAATCTGATATGGCCAGCACTATATCTTCCATTATTTAATTTTTTGAACTTAAAACATACCTACGTATTTACTAATGCTGGCAACTGCATTAAGTTCCTTCGCATATGCATATAACTATTGATCCAATTTGTAATACATTGTCGGTATGTTATTCTCCAGAATCTTACCGATACTAATTCAATTTTATTTTGTGATAGTGTGATTTATTGGTTAGATATTTTATAAATTCATATTTTAATATTTTCTTCTTAAAATACTACCATTCTTAATTTGAAATGATTAATGTATTAACAATGTGATACTGATATTTTACCTTCACAGACTTATACTAAATTTATACAGATATGTTCGGAAATGAAACTATCTTTACCGCGGTTACGGTTTGCGGTACCTGTAAGGTTGCGCTTCTTGAATTTAATTTTCGAAAGACTTTTGTAGTAGGATCGCGTCATATTTCTACCTAGAAAAGTGGCTACTCGTTTCTGGGGAAACGATATTTGTACAAAGTAAAGTACAAGTCTGCATCGCACCATGGAAAAACTTGTTTTTTTTTCTTTAGTTTCTATAGTTTTTTGACGTAAACATGCGAAAAAAAAAAAAATATGAATGCTTGGAGAACCTCTTCAGGAGTGAATAACATAACACATTAAGTACTACCGTTTTTTCATAGCGCGATTTGGACTTTTAGTTTATTCTGTACAAATATCGTTTCCCCATCAAAGGGTCGCCACGTTTCTATATAGAAACACGGCACGGGCGCGATCCTACTACTGGTCACAGTTTATAGAGGTTGCTATGGAATACCGCACGAACAGTGCTTTGAGCGCGGTTGTCGCAGTTCACGAATTATACCAAACTTTTCATAAACCGCATTCGGTAATATTAATTGGAGAATTAAACTGCGTGGCCAAAGAGATATGTTTTTGTTTATTTTTAAAGCGAAGGCTCCGGGATTTATAAAATAACTCAGCTTATAAATTTATTCATAAAATATATGGAAAAGGTATTAATGCATATCTGTAGAAAATTTAATAACTTTCATTGTTTTAATGACATAAATTGTGAAAAATGTAATTTACATGTATTTTTCAAATAAAAAATGTTTTGAGCTTCAAGGTAAGTGCCACTTTTACACCAAAATCTAATCAGATCATTCCATATTAAAACAGAGGAAGAATACACTGTTTCAAAATTTTCAGAATGAAAGTATTTGAGTTACAGGATATAGAGGATCCACATACATATGCATACATATATTGCGATATGCGATTTGTAGCACGATTCATATACCACCATTACCAAGGGAAGCGGGAGGTAAATTAAATATGGAGTAATTAGTCCGTGGCACTTTGGAGAAGTAGTTTCCCTATATGGATCATCCTCCAGCGCACATCTCTCACATGCTAGGTAGCGGAAAGTTAATATTTCTGGTATTATTATAATCTATGGACGGTGCTCACAATCTTATAAAGGTTGAGAATCCCTGATCTAAATTTAGAGTCTTCTTTATATTGCAATTTAGTTTTTCTCCTTTTCTAGCATTTTTGTCATAATATTTTGTCGTTGTAGTGCTAAAATACTGTGATGGAGGTAAGTTTTACGAAAAAAAATATTAATTAAAAGATTTAATTATTAGCGAACTGCATCTTATGTTCATATATTCAAAATTACTATATACATATTGAAATTTATGAAAGTTTAAAATACTAATGGCCAGTTTTATAATTTAATCTTCGCAGGTGATTATTAAAATTTACATGCATGATTTTTCCAAAAATATAGGTATAATTTAGTAGCTTACAAAATAATTTTATTGATAGTTAATTGTTTTCAACAAATCTGTGGTTCACATCACAAAAGAACCTCAAGAATAAATGGTACTCCCGGTGTAGCGTTTTTAATCTCCGAAATCCAGTGAATGTTTGTCATTACTTGTCAAAATAATAAAAACTATGGGAATAATGTCCATATTTCGCCTCTAGAGGCAAAATTGTCTTTTAATTTTGACCATAAAAATGTGTACATACCGCATAACCTAAAAACATTACAACTTTCCATTAAAATTTTTATAATATACGATTTCATGTTGTTAATCTGTCGCCAGAAGTGTGAAATATCTTGAAATATGGCTTGAGATGCAGAGGAAAATAAATCATGAAATCGAAAAATATTTGAATCAACTTCGAAATACTTCTGCTATTATAGATGGTCATACTGCAACTGCAGATACCATTATTTTATTATTTCGTGTGGTTTATTACATTAGGCATCGCATTCTCATATTCGAATCGTAACGTAAAATGAAATTTTGAATGTACTAACATTATAACATTTTTTATAGCTTATGTTGGCATGCCTGCCTAGCTGTCAATATGACACGAGGTCGCAAATGTGCTTTGCGCGGTTAACAAAGTTACTTTATTCTTGTTATCTTGTTTGTTTTCGTCGTGTAGTGATTTGTGATATGCATAATAATTTTCACATTGACGTTATTTTCACTATATAGAAATAGAAATCACCATTCGTTCTGAAGTGTGAAACAACTGGAAGGTGGCTTTTAGAGATTGTTTATTTACCCAGCAGAGACATAATTCAGTTACCAGGGTAAGGAAAGAAAAACCAATACATTAATAAGGAAGAATACATAAGGAGTAGTGCAGTATAGTATTGTTGAGATTATTTGTATTTTGGCTGAGGATAACTTAACTAATACATGGTTCCAAGAAATCGTCTGGGCACGCGAAATGACAGTAGTAAAAGGTATGGACAATCAATAATTGCATTATGTAAAATTTATAACATTTCTTTGCATCTGTAATTTACACGCCTAAATTTGAAAAAACTGAGCAGAATATTACTAATTTGAATGCTCATTTCAGGATCAACTGCCGGAACCATAGGTATTTTGCACTCACATGTGCAGCTATCAGTAAAAAAATGGCATTTGAGATCATATGATACCGTACTCTATCTTCGGCCGGACTAAAGTAAGGAATATAATCCTACATAATTATCCCACTCATTTCAAATATAAATTACCATATTCATGTATTTTTTTTAACTTTTTTTTTGCACGCTGGGCTATAAAGTAAAATATAGGAAAAAGTGAAAGAAACTTACATAAGAAAACTTTTTTATTATAAACATTCTGATATTTGGAGTTAATGATATTCCATCCACTTATGTTCCTTCGTATTTTAAAAAAGCCAGTATTCAGGGCCGCGACGAGAACGCTTTGGCCCATTTCATAGTACATTTTAATGTTAACAACTACCTTCATCTTTGATAAGATATAAATATGCTATCTTTTCCTCTGCATTCACTGGCGAAACCTAAAATTAGAAACCTTAAAATAAATTTACGTAATACATTGTCTTGTTCACCTTCATCAGTGTCATGTATTCATAAATTGGGTTATATGTAGAGTTGTCTCTTCGTAGTGTAGCCTGGGTAACGCTAAATGACCTAGAACAAGTTGGCGATCAGGCATCCGTGAGGATCTCCTGGTCACTATGTCGTCACAATGCTCACAGTGGTAGCATCGCAACAGTTTCACTAGTATCTTCTGACGATCCAGAATGGGGTATACAAGACAGTAATACATCTTTATCGTCGCCTTCCACCACTTCGGCCAAGTCATTCTCTTCCAGAGTAGCACGGACCTCAGTACAGGATCCCCATTGCATTCGCAACAAGCACCAATTTCATCTGCGACCTCGCCCAACAAATTATTTTATACTTGCATTTGATTTTTGTGATGACTATAATGCCATAAACAAAATAAATAATTCATAAATTGAGAGTTATCTGTATTTCAAAATACATTGTATCACATTGCTTTGTAAAAATAGAAGTTAAAATCTAAACATAACAATAAGTGCAGATAAATAATACGCAAGACTGCAGTACAGCAACATATTTACTAAAGTCTACGCCCCCCATTTGGAGCTTCTTTAGGGCTTCTATCGGAAAATATATAATAAGCGATGTTATAAAATAAATCCTGCGTATTATTTATCTCCTTCGTCCAACTCATTATCTGCTTGCTTCAAAATTGTTGTTTGATTCTTTGTTCTGAACTTGTGCCACTCCATTATTGGGGCATCCGTCCTGTCGAGTAACAATAAAATTAAAAAACTACTCAGTAAAAGTAATTAAGGATGATTGGCAGTGTTTTAGCGCTATCATTCGTTTATGGATTATTTTAGAGAAAAATACTTCAAATAACAGTTATAGAAAAATTAATTGTACGCAAATTTTATTTGAAGTATTTTTCTCTAAAATAAATCAGAAACGGTTGACAGCGCTAAACCACTGCGAATCACCGGCCATACTACCATCCTGTTTTAACATGGAATAATAGTATTACAGAGAATATGGTTTAAAGTAACAAAGCCGTTTGGCTTGATCAATTTATTTCTCTTCGCTGTTTCCAGTATATCTGTTTTTACATTGCTTGAAGTCTTGTTTTATTCCAAAATTATATTAGTTGATTGTGATTTCTTTCTAGTATATACTATTTTATATAAGAATATTCAATTATCGTGTCAATTTACATATTTTAAAATTATCTGTAATAAGAAATGTAAAAATGTTGTCACTGTAACAATAAAAAAATACTAATTAAAATGTTAATTGTATTATAAAAGTTACGACAGGTGTATTTGTATTTTTACCTTTAAATAATTTATATAGCAGTACATTCTCTTCGTATTAAATTAACAACATAAACATCATTTTTCCCTGGCAATAAAATCATGATTAGAATCATTTAATAGTAGCAATATTACTTATTATATAGTTAGAATGCTTTTATAGAAACTTTTCAATTGCCACAGTATCCTGTATTGACATACAATATATTTTTAAACTTTTCTGTATATAAAGATCCATACATTTATAATATTATTAACAGTATATAAATTTATTTAATTTTTTTGACATTTTCACAATTTTTGCGACATCTATTAATATTCTCAAGAAGTATTAACGTATTTGTACTGAGTAACAATTTTCTTTGCAGTTTGATCTTTAGACTGTACTGTTTAAATTTGGAAGCGCGCGAGAAATAAACGTTTTGATTCGTGCCAACTTCGTAGATGAGCGTTTTGTAGATATGAACATTATGAAATTGAGCGTTGCGAGAATTGAACATGGCAATGAATGACCATTGGGACGATGCACATGTTGCCAAATATACGTTTTGTAGATTTGAACGTTATGAAACTGAATGAAGTGAGAATTGAACATGTTGATGAATGAATATTAGGACTTTGCATACCTAGCCTTCTAATTTTAAAATATATATCCAAAATTAAATTTAATAACTGCGTACCATGATTGTACATATGCTCTTGATCGAGTATATGGTCGTGCAAAGGTGTTAAAATATCTTGTGGCAAATTTCTTAAAGTACTAGTAATCAACTGTTTTTTAATATTATCTTTAAATATAGAACCATTCGCTTTTACGTGTCGTAAGCATTTTTCTCCTGTTTTGCATACGCGGATGACGAAATCAGAAGCTCTGATTAGATCACCGTACGTTTTACGCAGTCGTAAATTAAAATTCTGTAAATTTATGATATCATTTTCTAAAGCAATCAAACAAAATCCGCAAACTATACATTTTTTCATTTTTTTTAACTACGAATCCTGCTATATATGTAACATTATCCAAGTAACAAGTTAAATCCCATGCCTGAGAACTAAAGTAACTATGGTCAATATCGCTAAAGTCCAAATAATTACTAAAATCTTCTCCCGTCTCCTGATTTGTTGTTAATGTTCTTGGAGATATATTTAATATGGTAGTGTCGTCCATTTTGCATGTTGCGTGCACCGAAAGTCTTTTATATATGCCCTCAAATTGTCTCGCAGTTCGATTATTATTATTTCCACCTTTGTTCCTTACAGCACTGAAAAACAGTTCCAAGTGGTCTTGGCTGAATTTGTACGTTAATACAAATTGCAAATAAGAATTTTCTGTATATTTTAAATAAAACAAACGTAATCTTGCAATTGCGGCTAGGAATCCAACAAATCCAGTCTTTCTAGTGCTTTCTACTAATAATTCATTATTATGGTTTTTAAGTGTTTTTAAATAATGATGACATTCAGTCAAATAAGAAAAAATTGTGTTAGCAGTACTGGCAGTTAAAGGTTTTTTGAAATTATTTTTACATAGTAAATTTTTGCTATTGAAAATATCAAATAAATTATTTATTGTTCTGCAAAATTTTACTGTAGCATCTACATCGTGGAATTCTTGTAATTTCAGATCATTGGAACAAAATTCAAGTGCATTTGCAACACTGTTGCTGAAAGTTTTGGAAGCCAAAAACACTTTCATCTTTTCCCTATACCATTTCATGTGCCATTTTCTCAATTTTGTTCCAGCATGCAATCCTTCCTTGTCTTGTATATCAACTAGTTTTTGGAAATAATCCCATTTTATAATGCCACCATTGTTATCTATTAAATTTTTTTGACTTGCTAAACAATTCCTAACAAGCTTCAACATGTGGCATATGTCAGGGAAGATAAATATATCCTCTTGTGTAATCGGATGTGCAAACGATGTATTCATGTTATTTACACCAGTTATATTTGCCCCTAAAAGTCTCACCATACTGAGGTTTGCTGCTGCTCCATCAAATGTTAAAGATAGTATAACAACGCCAGTATCATGTACAAATTCTAAGCAAAAATGTATTAAATTTGCCTTCTCGGCTCCACTTAGGCCATCTAAAAAAAATAGCCAACGGGAATTTTCCATTGAGCATTTATTGCTACTAGCATGAATACTAAAACTTCTTTAGCTTCCTGAAGTTCGTCGGAATCTATACGTACATTTCCAAATTGGTTTACCACTCCCGTGAATTTATTTCCAGTCCACTCAACTTGCCGTCTCATGGCCATTTCATCAAATACTAGATTACATAGAATCTTTTTGTTTGCACCAGCAGCTTCTAGAACTTTTATTTTCAACGTATTTAATGCTTGTGTTGTAAAATCTGGAGAACCGTCCACAGATCTGAACCACCTGGTGATAGATTGCGGATGTGGCAGAGTATTATTAAAATGTTCACGAACATAATCGTACGCTTTTCGCGAATAAAAGTTTAGCGTAATTGCGAAATTGCGTAGTTCAGTTGTATAGTTTTGGCGAGTTGGACCAACTAACATTCTATTGAATAGCTCACTAGCTGATTTAGGTAAAGATGCCTGAGATAAATAATGAATAAGGATTTGGAAAGGATTTGAAAAAATAAGGATTCATTTAGGATAAATAATGAATTTATGTACTTTATTTTCCTATATCTATTTATTTCTAGTTTTACCGTACATATATACATACATACATACATACATACATACATAAAAATCAAGCACATATCCGAAAACAATAATAACAACAATAAGAACTCAGCTGATTCATTCCCCTCTTTAACAACATTCTTACTAACAATACATCATACAGCAAATATTCCTCACTCTTAACTTAAAAATGTGACCGATTTTCGATAGCGAAATACTACATCCGTGCCACAATACATATAGTCACTCACGCATTATTCACCCTACAATGGACGGCCATGCAATCGCACATCCTCAACTTCACCAACATGTTATACGCTTTACAAGCCGTTCGCTATCATCCATCTCAATTTCACCATACAAACCTTTAAAATATGCGCACCATCTTTCCTTCACATTTCACAAGAACTCTCCATTCGCACTTCTCACAGTTTTTACAACTCGACCACTTCCACCCCGCAGTCTCTTCACACTCAACCAAAACAGTATCATCACTCAACAAGTAATCAAATCGCTTTTTACTTTCTCTTGCCACTTGCTTCGCCCATTTATATTTTCTTCTATACTCTAACAAACATTATTCACGCACACTTCCAAGGGAGTCATTAACATTTAAAAACTTCAAATATCCTCTCTTTTTCTCAGCAATCGCTTCTTTCACCTGATCATTCCACCGGCAATTTTTCGAGCTTAATTTGCTTTCACCACAAATTTCTTATGCATATTTAAGGAGGGAATCCTTTAATTTCATCCAAACTTCTTTGATATTACAATAAATATTAAATTCGGTCAAAGATTCATTCCACCTTCCAACATATTGCATTCTTACATCTTCATTCAAAAGTAACTTCAAAAGCATAAGTTTTTAAGCAAAATATTTTCTACATACCTAATATTCATTTCGGCCTGTTCTGAAGAAATTAAATTATTTCCTTTCAAATGAGTAAGTAAATTTAATAATAATAATAATAATAATAATAATAATAATAATTCTTAAACGAAGACGTCGATTTGTTATAGACAAATATTGGATTCGTTTCTTCTGTTTCATTATATGCTGTTTCGCAATCCTCCAATTTCTTTTAGCTTTGTTCGACAAAGACATATCTGAACTGCTGCAATCTCCGACAAAACGAGGATTCCACGATCTGGATTTCCTAAAACAATAACATCATATTATTGTTTCTTCCATTTTTATACCTTTATATATTTAAATCAATTAAAAATTTCTTAAATATTTACCTGTTTTTTATCGGTGATGTATTAATGGACATACTACTTGTACTTGACCATATAAATATAGTGGATGAATTACTAAGACGTTCTATGTCACATTCTGATTTGGATTCAGTAGTATCTTCACTCAATTCTGGTTCGCCACTAGATAATTAATTTACATATTATAGTATATATATATATATATATATATATATATATATATATATATATATATATATATATATATATATATATATGAAATTATAAAGCTTATTTCAATTTTCCTCACCGTTTTTCATGCGATTGAGATTCTTCTGAAGATATGACATTCTTCATGAAAGAGGAGTCCGGTGGTTTCTGATTACCCGCCGATGTTGATGGCATGCTTTGTTCATTATTATCCAATTGTTCTCTAACAATTAACAAACATTATAATCCACCATGAATAAATAATATAATATCTTACAGTGGGGTGTTATGAAAGACTGTTGGAACAGCATCAGGCTTCAACGTTTTATTCACACCACCAAAACTATTGAAACAGTCTTGAGAAAAATGTTTTGAGCACAGTACACTAAATTTCCCAGGAACGGAATTAGTTTTTCTGCCTTGCAACATAGCTGTTGCCCATACATTTCTTCTGTGAGGGTCAGAAGGAAATCTAAAACAGAATGACTTCATTTAAAAATAAATCTATAATGAGCTTCTAAACTTACCTATGAAACGATAGTTGTCCTCCTTTTCCATATTCAGAATTGCAGTGAAAAGCTACGCAAGTTAGAACCATTATGATAAAGTAAAAAATCTGAATATACGAGATAATATATTAGTACTGGATATGCACAAAAAATATTTCAATTTTTATAATAAACGGAACCAAAGTTAAAAAAAAATTACCTTGCTATTAACAATATTTAATTTTCGAAAGACCTAAAACCACCAAACGAAATAATTTATAAATATAAACAATAAAATTATATTCAAGTTGTCCTAAAATATGTAAAAATATAATACATGTATTTATAACAATAATTTATAACTTATACTCACTTGAAAAATACAGATTTAATTTGTTAGTATAATTAGTAAAAAATATACTGAAGTTGTCCTGCAATATATAATATATAATAAAGATTAATCCCCGTATTAAAGAACAGAATAAATTTACTTCCATAGTAAATAAAAACTATGTGCATTAAACTATTTAATCTACGATTAAAATATAATTTCTAACTAAATTAATTTTTCGTATGTAATAACACAGGAAATTGAAATTAGTTGCCAACTAAATTTTAATCGTATATTATATAGTATTATAATATTTCTCCCAAGTCCACTATTTTCATATTTGGTTAAACTATCCGTTAAATTATGTTGTTAAAACCTACATATAGCCAGAAATATAGCATATTGCTTTAACTGCCAGTTAAATTAACAAATAAATAGTTTAAGGATGAAAATAAGGGTCTTAACACACATATTTGAATCAATTTTACAAACATTCCTGTCAAAAGTGTAAAAACTCTGACTGGCATTTGAAGAAATAAATTTTATTTACTTATGAAGTAAATTAATCTGTCGTTCATGAAACAGATCATTAGAAGAACTTTTACTTACTTGAAAAAGACAGATTTAATTATTTATAAGCTTCGATTTAAAGAAAAACCAACGTGTCACTCACAAAACCACTTCAACACAAAAACGCAAGACCAGAATCCAGAATTCACTGATGCCAGCTGATGCCTCTACGTGGCATCTAGTGAGAAATGCTCGAACTAGATAAAACATATCTCTATCTCTACTTTCTCTGTCTGGCCAGCCGAAATCAAAACAAATGAAACTATGTTTTGTCTAGTTATATTTGGTCGTTGATGCACATGCAGATAAAAAGAATGATGTAAAATACATAAAATCGCTACAAGAATAATATTTTGTGTTGTTTAGGGCTGGTTTTTCAATGCAAGGTTAAATAATGTAACAGCTAAATACCGTGCAAAGCTTTCATCATACGAAAGTTAACCTTAAATGACAGATAAATATGTCAACATGTCAACTTATAGTGAATCCATAATAAGGAATTTTTGCTCTTAAAAATTAATAAATATAATAGTTAATTCATTAATTCAAATATGGTAATTTAATAATGAGCAAAATTAATAAAGATATATATATGTTTGCACATAGCAATCCCGTATTCCTGCTGACATAGCATCGGAATATTACACATCCGTGGAAAACACCATCATACAAGGGACGTCGACCCAGCCATCCCAGGTGTCTTCCTGCAAAGCCGAGACACACAGCACGGGCAGTCTAGTCCAGAAACTCTGTCGTATAACATTTAACTCTTATGTATTATTTTGAATAAAATCTGACTGTACTTATAACTTTTGTAACAATATAAATAATTTTTTTTGGAATATAAATAAATTTATATTATAACTGGCGCAGTCGGTAGGATTCTCAGCGAAATACAAAATTGATTTTGTTCGTTTTAACGATTAACTGAGAATTCGAACATAGAAGATTGTCCGGTCACGTCGCGCATCAGGTACGAAGGCTTTGGTGCCCGAGAGAATATCGAGCTCCATCTTCAAGGACAACATAGCCCAGCAGCCGTTGCAGACCAAGTGACTTCGAACGAATATCGATCACAGGCCAATGGATATCATCTTCTTACTCCTGTAAGTACCTATGTCAATTAGAGATTTTCAAAGCGATACAGAGTTAAGTAACACAGATACAGAATCGGACTCTGGTGACTCACTAACATCATATACCAACCCCATTAACCAAACAGACCTTCAAGAAATTTTAATCAATCCTATTAGTAACTTAACAATGGCTGCACCACCCGCGATTAAGAAGGAATATCTGGACATGATCCCAGAATTCCATGGGGACAATAGACACTTACCACGTTTCATAGAAATTTGTGAAAAACTGGACAAAAAAATTTATAACGCAGTAGATACCACAGACTTTCAAAATGAGTATCTCATGTCAACAATACTAGCAAAAATTAAAGGCAAAGCTGCCAACAATCTCGCAACGTCCACTATAACTTCCTGGGATGATGTTAAACAGGCTTTGTTGAACTCTTTTGGTGACAAAAGAGACTGTTACACGCTGGGAATGGAAAGACAGAGATGAAGCAAAATAGTGATACTCCATTCGAGTATTACAACAAAATTCAAGACATATTACACTTACAAATATCATATGTAAACAATAATAAAGCTGACAAAGCCGCAGTACTTTGTGAATACTTTCGTGAGTACGCATTGAGAGTTTTTCTCAAAGGGCTAAAAGAACCCCTTGGTACCTTAATGCGCACCAAGAGCCCAAAGGCCTAAACGCTGCATTGAGCATGCTAACTAACGACTTTAATATCGAATCGACAATACGTGGTCACCACACACACCACGCACACCACAAACAAATACAACACGCAAAAACTAAACCATTACCACCACCACCACAAAAATACTTACCCCAAAGAAATACACCACATTTAACTTACAGACCAATCCCCAACAATCCAGGTCAACAATCAAATTATAGACCAACTCCCAGCAATCCGCCACAACACAACAATCCTTTCAATCAAACAAATGTGTTTAAACCTAATAACAACCAAAGATTCCCTAAACCGACGCCTATGAGCATTAGCACAAGGCAGTCCGCATTTCTCAGATCCGGTGCATTCAACAATACACAACAATACCGTCCGCTGCAACACGCGCGTAGACCAGATTTTACATTTGAAGAAATACACAATACAGAAGTACAAGAAATAAACATAGACGAACAAAATTACAATGTAGAGGAACCGAATGAACTCGAATACGAACAAAATTATGATAATAATGTAGAATACGAGCAAACGTACGATCGAAATTATTTTTTAGCGATAGAAGCCTCGGAGAACCAATAGAATTATTAAATCTAAATAATATCAGTACACAGAGCGAACTACCATTTATTATATTCCGCGAACATAACTTAAAGGCATTGATAGATACAGGTAGCACTCGTTCATTCATAAAACCTGATATAGCACATAAATATTTTAGCGATAAAATTGTAAATGATTATTTCAAAATCACAACTGCACACGGTACATCTACAGAAAACTTTAGCGTACATTTACCATGCTCTAAATTATTTAAACAAACAAATTTAATATTAAAATACCATCTGTTTGACTTCCACAACAATTTTGATATTTTACTCGGACTTGACAATTTAAAATTAGTAGACGCAATAATAGATCTCACAAGAGATAAAATAATAACGCCTACTCACGATATTAACATACACTATCACAAAATTATGCCAATTACTAATTATATTAACATCCCTCCGGAAACGGAAAAATTTATCAAACTCTATGTCCATAACATCGAAAACGGAGAAGTTATTATTCCCGAATTAAAATTAAATAATATTATAATACCAGAAGGCATAGCGAAAGTTGAGAATCATGAAACATTATACCCCGTTATCAACACAGACACTAGCTAACAAATCTTTATATTAGGACTCCAAATTACCGCGCAACCTTTAGAAAATTTTGAACTAAATAATTTAAATTTCAATACTCCAAATTCAGAAAATGAATTAGACATTTCAAAAATTAGAACTGACCATATGAACTATGAAGAAAAATGCGAAATTACAAAATTGTTAAAAGAGTATTCTGATAAACCCCTTAGTTTCACCAATAATATTAAACATGTCATAAGAACATCAGACGAAATCCCTGTCTATACTAAAACCTATAGATACCCAGAAATTCACCGTAAAGGAGTTGAAAATCAAACACAAGAGATGTTAAACCAAAATATTATTAGACACTCGCATTCTCCATGGTCATCCCCAGTGTGGGTTGTGCCCAAGAAATTAGACGCCTCCGGAAAACGGAAGTGGCGTATTGTTATCGATTACAGAAAAGTAAATGACAAAACTATTAGTGACAAATACCCGATTCCCAATATTAACACCCTTTTGGACAAATTAGGCAGATGCCAATATTTCACGACTCTTGATCTTGCATCTGGTTTCCATCAGATCGAGATGCATCCCGACGATATAGAGAAACCAGCATTCTCTACTGAAAACGGACACTTTGAATTTCTCAGAATGCCGTTTGGATTAAAGAACGCGCCCGCAATGTTCCAGCGCGTAATGGACAATGTCCTTCGTGGCCTTGTAAATAAAATTTGTCTTGTCTACCTAGACGATGTCATAATATTCAGCACTAGCTTGCAAGAGCATGTTCAAAGCTTGAGAGCCGTATTTGAAAGATTTAGAAAGGCTAATTTGAAAATTCAATTAGACAAGTCGGAATTTTGCAAAAAAGAAGTTGCATGTTTAGGACACGTCATAACACCAGACGGAGTTAAACCGAACCCCGACAAAATTATAGCTATTAAAAATTACCCAATACCCAAAAACACAACTGAAATCAAAGCTTTTCTCGGACTCATCGGATACTATCGTAAATTTATAAAAGATTTTGCAAATATTACAAAACCATTCACTAAAGGTTTAAAGAAAGGTGTAAAGATAAATGTAAAAGATTCGGATTACATAAGTTGTTTCAACGCGTGTAAAGACCTCCTGGCCAATGAACCCGTCCTACAATATCCCGACTATACAAAAACATTCAATTTGACTACCGACGCCAGTAATGTGGCGTTAGGAGCTGTACTTTCTCAAGGCCCTATTGGCTCAGATCTCCCTATAGCATATGCCAGCCGTACTCTTAATAAATCCGAGCAAAATTACTCGACAATTGAAAAAGAGCTATTGGCAATAGTATGGGCTACTAAATATTTTAGAACTTATATTCATGGCAGAAAAATTAATATTATCACTGATCATAAACCTTTAGAATGGCTTGTTTCACTAAAAGAACCAAATTCGAAATTAATCCGCTGGAGACTAATATTAGAAGAATATGACTACAATATTATTTATAAAAAAGGAGCATTAAACAAAAATGCTGACGCCCTCTCAAGAATAGAATTAAATATAAACACTGTTGATTCCGGTTGTCAGTCATTTTTCGACTATATGAAAAATTTCAATGAACAACTACAAGAGAATCAAAACACAGGTTCAATGATAGCAGAACCAGATGACTCACCCGGCTCAGACTCATATGACACAGTACACTCCAACTCCGAGAACCCGATAGTAGGCATTCCTATATCCGATTCTCCTGTCAATGTTAGCAAAAATCAAATAATAATTTCTGAAGTCTCACATTCTCCATCACAACCGAAAATTACTAAACTACACTTTGACAAAATGAGAATTCATTTACAAATTTCAAAAAACAATTTTGAAGACGACACCAAATTCGTTAAAAATTATATCGCACCTAAAGTCAAATACTACCTATATTTCGAACATCCTATATATGAGAAATTTAGCAATGTTTTACAAACAAATTTTAATCATTCAGAGTTAAAATTTATAAAATGTAATACGAAAGTAATCGACGTCGAGAGAGAAGACGATATCTTAGAAAAGATTAGGAATTATCACGTAGGTAAATTAAACCACCGTGGAATTCACGAAGTTCACAATCAAATTAGAAAAATTTATTATTGGCCAAATCAAATTAAAACTATTACCGATTATATTAATCAATGTGAAATATGTCTAGCTTCCAAATACGAGCGTAACCCCGTAAAACCAAAATTTAATATAACACCCACACCTTCGAAACCATTCGACACTCTTCATGTTGACACACTCAGTTTGGAAAATTCAAAATTTTTAACTATAATAGACGCCTTTTCGAAATATGCCCAGGCATATAAACTAAGTTCCAATAACGCCGTAGAAATTAGCAAAAAATTAATTCATTATTTTTCACATCATGGCACACCTAAACAAATTGTCTCCGACAACGGTCTAGAATTCAAAAATAATGTAGTAAAAGAATTACTAGCTTTACACAAAGTAGAAATTCATTTTATAAGTTCTCAACATCCCGATTCAAATGGCTTAATAGAGAGGTTTCATTCCACCCTAATCGAACACATCCGATTATATAACCTTCAAGACAATTTTAAACGCGAACCTATTGATATAAAAGTATGCTATGCAATCCTTGCATATAATAACACCACACATACTTCCATGCAATTCAAACCCATAGAAACAATTAATGGACATTTAGATACAAATTCACCTTTAGATATTGAAATAGAACACCAAATTACACAAGATTACGTGCAAAAATATAAAGAAAAAACTAAACAAATTTACAGAATTATCAACGAACGATTACAATCAGGAAAAGATAAAAATATTTCAAAATTAAATGAATCTCGCGACGAATTACCTGAAATACCAGAAACAGTTTTTGTACATAACAAACAGAAAGTGAATAAAACAAAACAAGTTAAATATAAGAAAGAGAAAATTAAAACCGTTAACGAAAATTTGAAAACAGCTGAAATCAAAACCGATAGTAAAGACAAAAAACAATCTAAAATTCATTTGTCTAATATCAAAAGACCAAGGAAAGTAGTAACAAAAAATTCAAATATTCCAGGTCCGTCCTGTTCACGTCCATCCACGGACTAAACCTGTTGGACATAACACATAACCCTGGACTGCTGATAATTAACCTAGGACAAGCAAACTTGCAGAAATCCACACACACATTCCTTCACTATTACGACCTCACATCATTATTCGAAAACTATAACAATTTAAATATTCAATACTTTATTTTGAAACAAAGTATTACAAAGGAAATTTCTCACGAATTTATTAATAACAATAAAATAATTAACTACATACAGAATTCTATTGACAACAAAATTAATCATTTAACATTAAATTCAGACAAATTAGCACAAAGACAAAAACTAGGTGCAATAAATGGTCATGGCACTATTATAAAAGCAATTAGTGGAAATCTCGATGCTGAAGACGAGAAACGTTATAATCAAATTTTAAAACATTTAGAAAATAACCAACAAAATTTAAATAAACAATTAAAACAACAATATTCAGTCAATCTTAAACTCACAGAACAGTTCAACAACACTTTAGTTACTATTAAACAAAATGAAAACATTTTGAAAGATAAAATAGAGCAGTTGCTACACATTGTAGTCAGTGGAACCTTTAATCAAAATAAACTTTTTATTCACGATATTTACAACCAGTTTAACACACTTTTCACAATGATATTAAATACCCTGCAAGACATTGAAAATTCTTTAACGTTTTGCAATCTACACGTTTTACACCCAAGTATTATTCAAAAGCATGATCTTTTGGCAGAATTAAACAAAATTCACAAATATTATAATAACGAATTACCCTTTGAACCTATCCCTGAAAACGTACCAAAATTTGAAAAATTTATAACAGTAAATTGTAAATTAGAACCTACAAGAATAATTTATTTTATTAAAATCCCTCTTAATTACGAAACAGAATTTGAATTACTCCATCTCATACCTATCCCTACAAAACACCAAGACGATTATGTAACTGTTATACCAAACAAAAATTACTTTTTAAAATCAGTTGATGGAAAAATTATTTCTCTAACTGGCTTATGTACCAAAGGAGATAAGTACCAATGTCCAAATAAGGTCAACCAGGTCGAAGAAAACACCTGCGAGAAGGACATCATCTTGAAGAACAACGTAGCAAATTGCCAATACATCAAAACTAATATCAAAAAGAACCACGTGGAAATATTAGAGGAAATAAACCAATTCTTGGCCGTATTTCCCAAACCAGAGACCATCCACATATTTTGCAACGAAAGCGACAAAATCAAAAACCTAGAAGTAATATTTTTAATAAAGGAAGATAATTGTAAATTAAAATTCAAAAACGAAATATTAACATTTAATCAAAAGTCTTTTGGCAAACCAATTATACTCGACAATTACAAAATCAACCTAAATAAAAATCAAGCACCAAAACTAACCATCGACTTGAACACCATCCAAGAACTACAAATACCAATCAATAAATTCGAAGACATCGAACCCGAAATCATCGACAATTTCGCATCAATCAGCTACCCTGTAGTAATTTTATATGCCCTACTTTTAATAATTGTATTGAGTTCAGTTACAGTTTACATTCTTAAAAAACTTGAACATTCCAAGCCAAGGAACCAAGCTCCAAACCAGGGCATCGAACTAGGGTCTTCATCTAGCCAGTCCATTCGACTACCCGATGAAGCCCACTTTTAGAGGGGAGGTGTTAGCACATAGCAATCCCGTATTCCTGCTGACATAGCATCGGAATATTACACATCCGTGGAAAACGCCATCATACAATGGACGTCGACCCAGCCATCTCAGGTGTCTTCCTGCAAAGCCGAGACACACAGCACGGGCAGTCTAGTCCAGAAACTCTATCGTACATTTAACTCTTATGTATTATTTTGAATAAAATCTGACTGTACTTATAACTTTTGTAATAATATAAATATTTTTTTTTGGAATATAAATAAATTTATATTATAACTTATATATATATATATATATATATATATATATATATATATATATATATATATATTGTTATATAATATAATAATTTTTTTTAACCTAAAGTTTACAATCAACCACTTGGATGCCCTTATTTTCCCGCTCTTAAACGCTATCCCTTAATGCCACCTTTTATAATATGTTTTCAAACTTTTGAAACATGATTTTACATTAACCAAATATGAATTCACATTAACGAAAACTGGTCAGTGGCGTAACAAGGCGATATTCAGTCGTGTTCCAAACTTTAGACTGGGCCCCTAAACCTCCCCCCCCCCACAAACCCCCCTCCCACCACAATACTAAATGATTATAATAAATATTTTTGTGCATTGTCAAAAGAAAATTTATTTACATTCTCTATTACAAAAACATATATCCAGGTATCTATATATGGATCTATGTACGTATTCGTATGCAAAAGTAAACAAAAAAAGAAAATATAACAAGGAACAACTAATAACTATATAAATATATATATATATATATATATATATATATATATATAAATGTTCATAGGATGTAGGTACATTAGAATTTTCTTTTCCTTGCTTTAGCATTAGCAAATACTGTTATTATTTCAGATAGGTTAAGATTTTGAGCAACTTCATTTTCTATCAAAATAATTGCTAGAGATGACAAGATTTAAGTTTATACAACCAAACTGTCACATATTATTATTAACTTAGGTAGGAATCAGCGATAGTTCCGCAAAATATCACCAGATGTCATAAATCTAGTACAATAAAATACAAGTAGGCAACAAGCAATATATATGGAACAAACAAATAGAAGATCTAGTAGAAGTAGAAGTAGAAGTAGTAGAAGTAGATGCAAGTGCAAAGCAAACCTCAGATGACGATAGTCGTCCAAAAAACAAATGACAAACACCGGTACAGAAAACACAGGAATTATATGGTTAGCAAGAAAATAAATTAAAAAATCTGTTGTGGCCAGCACAAGACCTCTCGCCATTTCCATATTAGGCTATATAAGTATTGTATTGCACTTCGCTTTCGAACCGTCGTTTTATAAAAAAAAATTAAAGAACTTTACTCAAATATTGTTTTTTATTGTATTTAACATATCTTCTGCACACATATAATTCTAATTATATCTATTTTTCATTGTATGAGGAAGTTTCTAAATGTCAGACTGTGACTTGTGTCGATGCCAGCCGGCGGACCAGGAAGAAACGGACCACTCCGTTTTTTTTTCTACACAATTTCACAGAAGTTCACGTATGAATACATACAGAATGATTGAATGTCACGTGACTTGAAAAAGTTCTGATTATGATCAAAATTATCTTCCACGGAAAAAAAATTGTATCAGTTTTTCACTATCACAACGATGCGGCAAACAAAAAATCAGAACGAGGCAGAACCTTCAATCATTCTGGATCACTCTGCACCAAATGCAATAATAAAGATAAAAAATATTGGAGTTCATCTACCTAATGTTTATTTAATAGTATTTCACGATTCTTGGGTTGAAAATTTTTATTTAAATGTTTTATTTTTTTGTCAATTGCCTCCGGGCCCCTAAGGTCTCCGGGCCGTGTTCCACGGAACACATGGAACACCGGTAGTTACGCCACTGAAACTGGTGTCATACGAATTAGAAGTGAATTCCCAGTAACGAAATACGATTTCACATTAGCGAAAACTGATTTCATGTAAAATAAAACTGAATTCACTCCAATGAAAACTAATTTCAACTAAACGAAAACTGTTTTCAAACCCTCGGGTTACTTCTTCTAGCGTAGCTAACATTGTTGTAATCAACTTTTATCATTGTAGTAATCAAGTTTCATCATTGCTTTAATCAAACTTTTTTATTGATGTAATCAAATTTAATCTTTAGGTAAGTTTCTTAAAAATACTATTCGCTATTTATTTAATATTTTATAAGTTCAGAAAAAAATGTAATATATTTTAGGGATAATACATTTGCCTTATTTTCTTGCTTCTTCAAAGGTGACTATTGTCCCTTCTTGCCTTTCCTTGGCGGCGCCTATTTAAGATTCCTATGTAAAATCTGTTTTCATTTAATTGAAACTGGTATTTAAAATTGGGAATTCCGTTTTTGTTATTACAAAATCGGTATTCAGGAGTGATAAATTAGTTTTCGTTACTGTGAATTCAGTTTTCCTGTGTGTGACATCAAGTTTCGTTAATGTGAAATTACCTATACTGTAGAAGGTATAGATGTACAATGATTATGCATATTGTTTTAAACCGAATAAAGATGGTAATTTGAAAAATAGAATTACGTTGATTCCTCATAGATTACAATAATGCACAATTTTTTTGTGTACAATAAATTATTACTGCAATAATTGAACTTGAAATCAAAAATGTAACACATTGATAACGACAATAACAATATTTGTTGGTGACCATAAATTTTATACATTATAAAATGGAATTAAATGAGTAAGAATGATTGCAACATTGATTCATAATTATAATTTATAATAATAAAATATAACATTGAAAGACGTTGAATATGCGGATAATCTCTATTAGATGTTTTACCTTTTTCTTCATTTAATTTTATAACAGTAAAAAAAAAATAATCAGACGAAATGTCGAATTTACCAATAGCATCAAATCATAAACTGGTCAATTAAATGAATACCTACTGTAGTTCCTATAGAATTTTTATTATTATTTTTCTACATAAATTGCATATTTTTAATAGGTATGTTTATCTGTTACAAAATTTAACATTGTTGCAGTTTGTTGTAAAATTTGTACAATAATATCCAAAGTTCCTCATCAAATAATTACGTAGCAATAAAATCCATCATGGTCCTATGTTACAAGACCTGTATTTTTTATGTATCAAACCATTTTCAGTTCCCAATTTACAGTTTTTATTTATAAACAGTCAATCAAACATTTAATTTACCTAACAGTTACCATTTCTTCATTTTTAACTTTGCATTAACAAACCGACCCTAAATAATTTACTTATTATTACCAGTGTTGGGTCAAATAATCTTCCTATTCCTATGTGCTCAAAAAAGCAGCGGTTGTTAAAAATGTGTAGAAAAGTACCAAACATTAAATACAAGTACAGAAATTTTATAATTTAATAATGTTACCCCATATTGTTTGTTGCAAATATCGTCGTCCATATCACAAAGAGACGTATCTCAAAAAAAGTGAAAAATGAGTTACGTCGTCCAAACAATTTCTTTAGGGTCTGTTTTCATTCTGGCAAAAAGACGTATCTCAATATGCTATAGTTTACGTGTTCTGGCTGAAGACTTGCTTGTCGTATCTCAGAAATGTTTACCTTTAAATCACACAAATAGACTTAACTCTAGATACGTCTCTTTGTTAGAATTTAAATTTTCACTCACGATATTTTCGTTGTGGCGTATCTCATATAAACGAGACTAAACTTGAATACTGTTTCGCTTCAACTGGTCAATGCATTTTTAGTTTGTTGTTGAACTTCGTATAGAGTGCAGTTAACATAATTTTACTGTTAAAATGTAAGTATTAAGTATACTTTTTAATAAATACAATATATATACGTTAATAACTAATCATAAAATAAAATAAAAATATTAAATTTCTAGTTATTATTCTCTACACGTGAAATAATGAATCACGTAGTGCTCTCAGAGACTGATAAACAAGACGAATATGATAGTTCAGATAATGTTCCACTTGCAACTCTTCAAAACATTGATTTAAATCTTAGGAGGCCCAGTTCAGGTACAATTAAAAATGTCTATTAATTAAACTCTATATTATTAATTTTCCTTACTTATTTTTAGATTGTGAGTCGTTAAGTGTATTTGATGACTCAGATGCAGATCCTACGTATTTTCCGCCCTGTGAATTTAGAAACTGTAAGGATGAAATATTTAGTACTTGTCACAAATGTTTTGCATTACTTTGTTGGAATCATTTTCAACAAGAAGATATGTCCTGTGAAGATCATGGTAAATTATTAAAACCAGAAAATTTTGAAACTGAAGGAGTTGAAAAGGAAGGAACTCATGAAAAAATCACACGAGTAAACAAGAAAAATATTGCAAAAACATTAAGAAATTTAGGAAAGGAATATAAAAGCCCAAGTACAAATAAAACTATGCCTGCCAGAAAAGTATTAAGTCCTTGCAATGTAGACTATTGTAAGAAGATTGGTAGAGAATGTTTTAAATTTACTTATGACCAGAGAAATGAAATTTGTAAGCAATATTGGAATATGGGAAGTTTACAGCGTCAACGAGAATTTATAGTACATCACATAGAAGTTACTGAAACAAAGCAAAAAACTACTAAAAATGAAGTATCACGGAGACAGAAAAGCTTTCGGTACTATTTGACAATAGATAAAAATCGTATTTTGGTATGCAAAACGTTCTATTTGCGTACATTATCAATATCAGAACGTGTTCTTAGATCTTCTATTTCCAAAGTAAATGAAATGGGCATTGTTGAAACAGAGAAGAGAGGAGGTAGACAGTCGGAAGAAATTAAGGAGAGAGACAAAAGAATTCGCGAGGCTATTGAACAGCATATAGAAAGATTCCCTAGAGTTGAATCTCATTATTGTAGATCTAGTACCTCTAGAGAATATCTTCATTCTGAACTTTCTCTGCCAAAAATGTATGCAATGTTTTTATCTGAATGGCCCACCAATGATAAACCAAGCTTTTCTACATATACTAGAGTTTTCAAAACAAAAAATTTATCTTTTTTTACTCCAAAAAAAGATCAATGTTCTTTATGCATGACGTACAAAGAAGGGGATGATTCTGTAAAAGCTAAATTAAAAAATCGCTACGATGTTCATATAGCAGAGAAAATTAAAGTAAGGCAAATTAAAAATGAGTGCAAACTGAAATCAAAGAGTGATGCAGCTTATTTATGTGGGGTTTTTGATCTTCAGCAAGTTATACATTTACCAATTTCCAAAGAAAGTGCACTCTTTTATAAAAGACGTTTAGCCAACTACAATTTAACATTTTACAATATTGCTACAAAAGATTGCGATTGTTTTACCTGGCATGAAGGCCTTAGTAAAAGAGGTTCTTCAGAAATAGCTAGTGCCATTTTTAATATTTTAGAATACTATGATGAAAAAAAAGTTAAAATAGTTTCGCTATTTGCGGACGGCTGTACAGGGCAAAATAAAAATTCTATTATGGCTACAATGCTACTTTATGCAATTAATAAAAGTAATAATATTACGACTATTTCATTAAGATTTTTTGAATCTTTTCATGGACAGAACGAGGGTGATTCTTGTCACAGTGCTATAAGTTCAGCACTTAAGCATGCTGGAGATCTTTTTGTTCCATCACAGCTATATCCAGTTTACCATTTGGCTAGGAAAAAACAGCCCTATATTGTACATGCATTAGATTACAAAGATTTCTTCGATTTTAAAACATTATCCAAAAACCTACGGGTATTAAGCATACGTACAACGGACGGAGGAGAAAATATGAACTGGAATTCAATAATGGAATTAAGAGTAGTAAAAGACATTCCTCTTAAAATATTTTTTAAAACAAGTCATCTTCAAACCAGTTACAAAAGTATTACTTTAAAAAGACAAAAACAAGATTTAAAAGACACCCCACTCTTCAAATTGAATACAGAACCTCAAGTTATATCGAAAGAAAAATACAATGACTTGGTATCACTTTGTCAGGGAGATATTCCTGTAATTCGACTAGAAGAACACAAACGTTTTTACAAATCACTCTCACATTAAATTTAAAATGTACGAGTATTTTCTTGTTTTTCGCTTCCTGAATAGGAATTTATTTTTGTTAAAATATATATACGTAAATTATAATTTATTTTTTTAGATAATAAGAAATGTTAATAATTAATTAAGAATACATAACTTGTAAAATTGTCAATAAACAATAAATAATATAATTTTTGACAGTCGTAAGTCATTTGTTTTATCACAGTAATTTTATTTTGTATTCACACGAATGACGTATCTCATGTTTTTATTAATTAATACATTAATAGTGAATAATTAAAAGTTAATTTTCATTTTAAAGTAATATTGTACTACAAATACATTAGCAAGTATTAAAAAGTTAGTATTTTAACAAAAAGTTTTTACATTAAATCAGAGTTGAAATATGTAGAAATTTTAAAATCACTCTCCTGCAAATTAACAAAAACTGAGATACGTCTCTTTGTGATATGGACGACGATATTTGCAACGGGTACAGCTAGTCTATATATAAAGAAGAATAAGTTTTTCTTTGGGGCCTTAGTTATGACCTTCTACCGGACCGATTTTGATGATTCTTTTTTTTTATAAAAGCTGTTAGCATGCAGATGTGCACAAAAATGTTACAGTTTTGATTCCGTCTATTTTTTATAAGGCCTTAAAGGTTTTTTATTAAGTACCGCTGTCAAGCGATAGATGGCAGCATTGAACAACATGAAGATTAAGAGAATGATGTAAAATAATATACAATTTGTGAAAATTACTACAAAAATAATATTTTGTCTTATTTTAGAGCTGGTTTATCAATGCAAGGTTAAATAATTTAGCAGGTAAATATCTTTAAACATGCAAAGCTTTTATCATACAACAGTTAAAAGTTAACATTAAATGACATATATTTGTCAACTTGTCAAATTATAAGTGAAAATATAAAAAGGAATTTTTGCCCCAAAAATTAATAAATATAATAGTTAAATCATTAATTCAAATTTAGTAAGTAATTTAATAATATTGAGCAAAATTATTAGGGAGACATATTTTGTATTACAATATATATTTTTTTAACCTAAAGTTTAAAAATTTATTGAATTATATATCCCTTACCTAAAATACAGCATTATTACCTATTTAAAAATGGACAAGAAGCAGGTGTAAATTTATAGGTTTTCAAAAAACGAAATCATTAATTACAAAAGCGTATGTTATAATCAATAAGAAGGATGTTCCTATTTTCCCGCTCTTACACGCTACCTCTCAATTCTGCCTTTTGCAGTATGTTTTCACACTTTTGAAAAATGATTTCACGTTAACAAAATATGAATTCACGCAAAGGAAAACTAAATTCACATTAATGAAAACTAATTTCAACTAAACGAAAACAGATTTCAAATCTTCGGGTTTCTTATTCTCGCTTCTAGCGTAGGTAGCTAACATTGTTGTAATCAACTTTTATCATTGTTGTAATCACGTTTCGTCATTGTTTTAATGAAGTTCTCTCATTGTTGTAATAATCACATTCTTTCATTGTTGTAATCTAATCTTTAGTAAATAAATAAATAAATATGTCATCACGGCATATTACCCATTTCTGGGTGTGCCAGTATCTACAACACATGTAGACATCGGTAATGATGACGATATATTTTACCGTGTCGGCGCTTACCAGGCGTCACCTCACGGGCACTCATAGCTGGTGTCGAGAGTGCACCACAGGGGTCACTTTTGTGCCATTTAAAATTGGAAATATTTGGCGTCGGTCGGGGTCGAACCCGGTTCCCCCAGGTTCGCAACCAGACACTCACGCACGCGGCCACGGGACCTCATAAAGTAAAGTTTCTTAAAAATACTATTCGTTATTTATTTATAAGTTCAGAAAGATATTTTAATTTATTTTAGAAGCAATAGATTTGCTTTATTTTTTACCTCCCCTAGAGGTGGCAACTGCTCCTTCTTGCACTTTCTTGACGGTGCCCTTTTAAGTTTCCCATGTAAAATCTGTTTTTATTAAGTTGAAACTGGTTTTTACAAGTGTGAATTCTGTTTGCAAAATTGGTATTCAGTAGTGATAAATTAGTTTTCAGTACTGTGAATTAAGGGTTTCTTTTGTGTGAAATCAAGTTTCGTTAATGTGAAATCATATTTTGTTAACCTGAAATAGAATTTCAAAAGTGTGAAATCATGCTGTAAAAGGTAGGCATGCAATGGTTATGCATATTGTTTTAAACCGAATAAAGATATTAATTTGCAAAATAGAAACACGTAAATCCCTCATAGATTACAATAATGTATAAAAATTTTTTGTACAATAAAATATTCATTATTACTACAATAATTGAACAAGAAATCATAAATGAAACACATTGATTACGACAATAACAATATTTGTTGGTGAGAATAAATTATATACACTATAAAATGGAATGAAATGAAGTAAGAATGATTGCATTTGCAACATTGATTCATAATTATATTTTTAATAATAAAATATAACATAGAAAGACGTTGAATATGCGGATAATCTCTAATAAATGTTTTACCTTTCTCTTCTTTTAAATTTATGACAGTGAAAAAATAATTAAAATTTCAAATGAAATGTCGAATTTACCACTAGCATCAAATCTTCAAATCATAAAAGGGTTCATTAAATGAATACCTACTGTGGTTCCTATAGAATTAGTATTATTACTGTTATTATTATTATTATTATTATTTTATTATTATTATTATTACTATTATTATTATTATTATTATTATTATTATATTATTATTATTATTATTATTATTTTATTAGTATTATTAGTACTATTATTATTATTATTATTATTTATATTATTATTATTATTATTTATATTATTATCTATATTATTATTTATATTATTATTATTTATATTATTTTTATTATTATTTATATTATTTTTATTATTATTTATATTATTTTTATTATTATTTATATTATCATTATTATTATTTATATTATTTTTATTATTATTTATATTATTTTTATTATTATTTATATTATTTTTATTATTATTTATATTATTTTTATTATTATTTATATTATTTTCATTATTGTTTATGTTATTTTTATTATTATTTTTATTATTTTTATTATTATTTTTATTATTTTTATTATTATTTATATTATTTATATTATTATTATTTATATTATTATTATTGTTGTTATTATTTATATTATCATTATTATTATTATTTATATTATTATTATTATTATTTATATTATTATTATTATTTATATTATTATTATTATTTATATTTATTATTATTATTATTTATATCAGTAGATATGCTAGGCCGGTTCTAAACCAAACTCGATGGCATGTGTCCATCCGCAGCTACCATGAGGGTGAATTTTTGACCTTGGCCTTGGTTTTAGGGGTAGTTCTTGTGCAACCCTTGTTAGTTCTTCAGCAGCCTTTGGGGGGTAGATTTTTTAGTGTTTTTTTTTGTGTGGGGGGTTTGTTGGCAACCCTGTGAGTTTGGGTTGGCAGTCATGTGGGTTGGGGTGTGACTTTAGTGCCATCTGTGTGATAATGGTGGTTTTATTTGGAGTTAGGCTATGGCTATGGCCGCGACCGTGGCTGTGGCCTGGCAGCAGCAGCAGCAGCAATATTAGAGATGTATAATTTTGAGTGTGTATTTGGCGAGCAAACTTGCAATAGCTGAGCTGATAAAATTTAATTTTAGCCTGATATTAGATATAATTTGACCTTATACCGTGCTTATTTTGATTGACTTTTTATTTTTGTGTGTGAAAATTTTAACAAACATGTGTTAGAACTCTGATTTATGCTAAAATTCGCATATCCAGATTTTACTGAAAAATCACAATTTAAGAAGTACATTTAATCTTTCTTATTGTTTTATTAATTAAATATTTGAAATTATAGGTAAAATGCATATATCCATCGGAAATACCGCCAATCTGATTGAATTGAATTGGAAGATTCTCTGACATTTAGGAACTTTCTCATACAATGAAAAATAAATATAATTCGAATTATATGTGTGCAGAAGATATGTTAAATACAATAAAAACCAATATTTGGGTAAAGTTCTGTAATTTTTTGTTATAAAACGATGGTTCGATAGCGAATTGCAATACAATAGTTATATAGCCTAATATGGAAATGGCGAGAGGTCTTGTGCTGGCCACAACACATTTCTTTGAGGATTTTTGGCAATTTTATGTATTTCAGGTTCGTTGTAATGAAATGAGAATTGTGTGCATTTGGTTGAGCAAACTTGCTGATAAAATTTAATTTTAAGCTGATATGAGATATAATTTGACCTCAGCCCGTGAACTTATTTTGAGTGACGTCATGCTTTTCTATGTGTGTGAAAATTTTAACAGTTGATAGAATGACAGTCTGAGAGTCGGTCCTCATAGCTAGTAAAGTACGCTTTATAAAATAGTGCTAAGTGCCATAAGCTTTGCATCTTGGATTACTACGGCCGTTCAGGTGCATCTTCAACATCGTTCGTGTTGAACAACAACTTTGAGAGACCGAGTATTTATGTGAGTTTGCTGTTAATATTAGCAGAATTGAATTTTTGTTTATATAAACAAATTATTATAGAATTTTTGCATCTTGGATTACTGCAGTCCGTACAGGTGCATCTCCAATATCGTTCATGTGCAACAACTTCGAGTGACTTCCTCTACAATTTAAATTGGAGCCAGATGTTATATCAAAATTACCTTGCGTGGATCACTACAATTTACTAATAGATGAAACTCATATTGATAGTCCACCTCCATTAATTGGAAAGTGTTTTGAATGCAAATAAATCTATAAAACTTATACAGCGACAAGGTGTGTAATAATTAAAATATACATAATTTTGGAAAAAAAGCAGACAATTTCGGATTATTTTCATCACCTGCAAGAAAGACTAGAAATAAGGAATATTTTGTACTTATAGTGGTAATAATAAACTATATAAATGTTGTTTTACTTATTTTATAATACATATTACATAATCGTACAATATTATACAATTTTATCATGAAACAAAGTGTTTCCAATTGTCTTATAGCTTTGATTGACTAGGAATGACGTTATGTTTTTTGCAGGAGTGGTATTCATGAAGTTCCCAGCTACTAAAAGCTAGTAAATAGTGTAGGTAATATTAAACAAAGATGAAACAAAGTGTTTCCAATTGTGGTATAGCTTTGATTGTTTAGGAATGATGTTATGTTTTTTTGTAGGAGTGGATATTCATGAACTTCTCAGCTACTAAAAGCTAGTAAATAAAGGTATTTAGCATAATAGAGTTTTTAAACATATATTAAATATATACAACACATATTACATAACTATATGTAATATGCAATACATTATATACAACTGTATATAATGCAATATGCAAAACGTTATATACAATTGTATATGAATATAAATACGCAATACTATATACTACATGTAATACACAACTGTATATATACTATATTTTAATATTAAATATATAACAAATTATTATAATTATTTTTATTATTAATAAAATTATATTACATTGTTAAAATATTGTTGCATTTTTTATGGACCATTAGCTACTGATTATTCTGTAAAATAAAGTACAAATATATAAATGTTTATATACTTACATTGTCTTGGTTGGGGACGGACAAGAGCACTTATACTTAACAATATACCAAGAATTCATTATTACCGTTTTTATTGTTTAACTACACAACCCAATTTGTTTGTATCTAAATTTTTAAATGTTATATGAACATTACTTGAATTACAAATTAGGCACAGTGACGTAATACCTTTCTCTTATTTCAAGGGTTGGTGGGCTAAATCCCTCAAAGCGATATGAAAGACTAGAAATAAGGAATATTTTGTACTTGTAACAGTAATAAAAATAAAATATTTTTTGTATAAACATTGTTGTAATTAATTGCACAATATTACATAAGCCGTACAATATTTGTTAAAGGTGTATATTTAATAATTGGACATTTTGCTTTAAAGACTAAATAGCTCAATAATTATTATCAAAATTTAAATTTACATTATTTTACCCTGAATGGGAAATGAGGGGTATGGAATGTATTCATTCAAAATGCGAATAATTTTAAAACATTTATTTTGCATTCAAAAAACAAAGTACATTTACATATTACTAACAATATTTGTTAATGTATTATAATTAATTATTTTATCATGTATAATTAAACAATAGGCAGCTGTATTTTCTGGTACATTTTCATTTGTTTCAAATTCCAATCTTATATCAACATTACCCGATTTCAATGTCTCACTCTGATGCGAATAATCTATGACCACCAGCGGTGCTGTATTGATAAATTCATGAGGTGTGAATATAGGCTCACATGGTCGTTCATAGTAAGACAACTGAAATTGAATATACATTTCATATAACATGGCCCAATGGTTATTTTTAATATTCAAATTAAGGTTATCGTAGGGGTACATATCAGAATTTAAATGCAGCTTAATATTACTCAAATTACAGTGATCAAATTTACTCATGTCCTTAATATGCTTATTTTTGCGATCTGTATGAAATCCAACAATAATGAAACGAGGTGTTTCCAATTGTGTTGTAACTTTGATTGACCGGGAGTGCCGTTGTGTTTTTTGCAAGAGTGGATATTCATGAAGTTCCCAGCTACGAAAAGCTATCTCCAAATTAATGCTCTCCTTTATGTATATACATCAGTGCTGCTTCGTATGAGAACTAATTCTTGTTGTAAATTTAGGATATTTTTTTTTAAATCTTCACAAAATCCTAAGAGCATATTGAGAGAGATGCATACATAGAGTGTCTATTAAATGTTCTGAATTCTCACTCAACATTAGTTTTGCTTATCCAGCTATTGTGTTTATTATCGAATCCAAGCCATTTAACAAATACCATATCTCCCTTTCTCTTTAAAACTTTTTCAACAAGATATACATTAGGATACTTTACTCTTTGTAATTCATATTCATAAAATCCGCCTTTTATAATTTGTCCCGACTGATCTTTAAGAATATATGTAGTAGGATTTGTTATTTGAATCGAATGTATATTAAAAATTTCATTAGACCAATTAGGAGTATAACCTTTTACAAAAGCCCCTCTATATTTGCTTATACGCACTAAATCACCTACTTCAAATTTTGCTTTTCCAACCATTTTAATATTACTGTAAACAGTGTTGAGAAGTAATTTTTCATTCTTTTTACAAGCATCAATAGGTTTCATATTAATAGTTCTGTGTTTTGTATTATTATACTTTTTTGTAAGTTTAGGTAATAAACTCAACCACTTATATGTACCTTATAAACTAAACTCTTTCCACATCATTGATTTTATGGTACGATTAACTCGCTCAACAACAGATGCCTTTTTCGTACTATAACTTGAATAATGATTAATATTGTATTTACTCATTAAATTTTGAAAATTTTGATTATAAAATTCTTTTCCAAGATCAGTTTGTAAATTTTGAGGAATTCTATCACTACTAAGCAAAATACTTTTCATAGCAGCTGAAATTTCAGAACCTGTTTTGTTTTTTACGGGCTTGGTCCACAAAAATTTGGAAAATACATCAATAACAACTAAAATGTAGCGATAGCCTTTATTTATTCTAGCATAAGGAATCATTTCAACCAAATCAGCTTGAAATAAGTCATGTGTTCCTTTTGTGATTACACGTCTTCTGTGAAAATGCACTCGCGCTGGTCTATGTAATTCTTCTACAATTTCACGTTTAATTTTCGACATAATTAACAGGTGTTTCCAAAACAATTTCCATATATAATTCACTAGTTTTTAGGCCCATAGAACTGGGATATATTGTCAATTTATCCCCCTTTACAATATGTTTATAAACTATTATTGAAATACGGGGATTGTTATTAATTCGATAGTTTAGCCGCTCCTTGGAAATATTTAAATTAATTTGAATTATTTTACCTGTACACGGTAAACTGTAAAAAGACAAATTTGAACTATTTATTATATTGTAATTATCACCTTGTAGTTTTAATTTTAAATTAATAACAATGGTGGATTTTAAATCATTTTTTACTTTAGACAATTCTACTTGGAAATTACTTTTTACTATATTTATTTTGTTTATATAACCTAATTCTAATTCTTTAATTTTTTGTACAAAAGGTAATAAATTTTTAGTATATTTTTTAGTTTTATGTAGCTCGATATGACGTCCGAACTTGTCAAGAGTCATTATTAAAATGTTGCTATTTTATAACACCCGCTTCTTTTAATTCCTCAATTATGGATATAATTTCATTATCATGACCTGTATGACCGGCATCACGTGACGCAATTAAAAGACGCAGTCTATCAACCAATTCATTCACATTGTCCCAGTATACATACTCCACTCTTTTTTTGGTTAATTTTTTTAAATAACTTCCACCTGACATGGAACTTGGTTTTTTAGATTTTGAACTTATATATCTTAAAGCCGGACTTCCACCTGACGTAGAACTTGGTCTTTTAGAAATTGAACTTATTTTTTTGAATCTGGAACAACTTTTTTCCGAGGGTCTAACATTGGGGCAATAATGGAAGTATGCTTCTGAGATCTACTTCCCGCAACTTGCTCGCTGTTACTATAATTTCTGCGGGCAGCGTTCGTTCTTTTTACAATATCAACATAATTTTTATGATCGATCTGTGTATACCCTATTGGTTGTTTTTTAAATAAGAGCTCATATAAACCTGGTGTTCCGATATATTTTAGATCTTTTATAACTATATCCTTACTCACAATTTTTACCTCCGAATCACCTATGAAAAATTTATCTGTACTTATATCATGACGTACGCCATATTTGAAATCAAATGAATCTTTATCATCTGTTACCATCTCTTCAACGTATTGTCGAGGTAATGGATCGTACTGGTCTAAATATTCTCTGAATGAGGGCTCCTGTGTTAAATTCAAAATATCCTCCCTTGTTAATAATGGACGATCTTCAGTCATGGATGATTGATTTTCAATAAATACTTCATCAACACCACCACCATCCTCATCCAATGATTCTGCCACTACACTAGTTTCTAAAAATTTAGGACCCAATGAAGTTTCATTTTTGTCAGATATTTCTTCTTCCTTCTTTACTTCTTCTTTCGGTTCACTTTTAACTTCTTGTTTTACATTAGCCATTGGTAAATGAACTGCAATATCTTTTACAGATTTGATTATTGGTTTATACTGCGATTCTAACTCAATTTTTCTATGTAATGCACCAAGTATACGGTTTTTAAGCTTATGTTTAATAATATTTCGGGTGTTAATTATATCTTTTGTTAATTTTTCATTCATTTTTAATTTGGACACAATAATGTCAAACTAATAATTAGTTGAATTCAATAACTTCCTGTTCCAGATGTTTACGAAATTTACAGAGCTGTTACTAGTGAAAACAGCTAAAGAACAGATCGGATAGCAGATAACAGCTGATTACCAGGTCAGATGTTTAAATTTTCAGAGCTGTTACTAGTAAAAACAGCTAAAAAACAGATCAGATAGCAGGTAACCAGCTGATAACAAGGTCAGGTGTTTAAATTTTCAGAGCTGTTACTAGTAAAAACAGCTAAAAAACAGATCGAATAGCAAATAACCAGCTAATAACCAGGTCAGGTGTTTAAATTTTCAGAGCTGTTACTAGTAAAAACAGCTAAAAAACAGATCGAATAGCAAATAACCAGCTAATAACCAGGTCAGGTGTTTAAATTTACAGAGCTGTTACTAGTGGAAACAGCTAAAAAACAGATCGGATAGCAGATAACCAGCTAATAACCAGGTCAGGTGTTTAAATTTACAGAGCTGTTACTAGTGGAAACAGCTAAAAACAGATCGGATAGCAGATAACCAAGTAAAAACAGATCTGATAGCTGTATAAACAACTCAAAAACAGGTAGGACTTAATTTCAATCAGTTCCTGTTCCAGATGTTTACTGTGTTATAGCTACCCAGCAACTGAAGCCGCTTAGCTCATGCACTGTTATTTGTTACAATATGCTGATCAAATCCTAAACGATAACGCCCGCTGTTTATCTCGCTTTCTTTGTCAATAACTATAAACCCATACTTATCACACCAGCAAAAAGAACAGAGGTCCTTAAACTTTTCATATGACATATCTATATTTACGTGATCAGTATATATATGTTTTAAATTCATATCATCTTGTTTAAATAATATTAATAGGTTAACGTTATCTCGTATAAGATGTTTAGGAATTCTGGTGTACGTCTGACATAAATAAAAACAATCTATAGCCTTATGGCGACCAATAGAAAAGTATTCTCTAATTACATCCTGTTTATCGCAAGCTATATCATCAAATATAAACACAGAGTTGCATTGCGCATTACACGGCTTTTCAATATCTACGTTTTCATTATATGCAAAGTAACCTATTTCTTCAATAGGTTCTAGTAACATTTCTAAATATATATATTTAGCCTGAAATAATGATTTTGAATATATATAGACATTCGAAAAACATAGACCATTTTTATGCTCCAAAAGTGCAATCATAACATTTGTTTTACCGCATCCAGAAGGACCTGCTATAATACATCTAACTATACTCGGTAACAACGTACTATGACGCGGGACACTACTAGCACTAGTAAAATCATAATTTTTAACCTCAAAGTTATTACTTTGCTTTACGGTCTGCATTTTCGTATAAATAAATGTACAAACGTTACTCCAACACTGTTCGTCACTGACTGCGGAAGAGGTAAAACGTGTGCTACTTAAATGATCATGATGAGGGCGCAAAAAAAGAAATCTAACGGAAGTTTGTCATTCCAACATGTAGTTAATCGAGCACGAAAAGCAATCAATACAAAAACTAACTCAGACATAAATAAATCTGCAAAAATTGCTTTCCATACGGTTAAAAAATAAAGCAAAAAATAAAAAATCCAAGAGTTGTATCTGTACCGAAAACCGGAGGGTTCCTTCCGTTAATTCCAATATTTGCCGGCTTGAGTGCGCTAGGTGCACTTGGAGGTGGAGCTGCGGGTATTGCAAAAGCTGTTCACGACGCACAAGCTGCCAGAGAACAATTAAAAGAAGCTCAACGCCATAATAAAATGATCGAAGCCATCGCCATGGGTAAAGGTTTCTACTTAAAACCATATAGAAAAGGACTTGGGCTGTATTTAAAAAAAAAACTCCTCATAGAATTACCATCGCGGGCATTAAGTAATATTGATCTTCTTAAATATGCAAAAGAACTGAAAATTCCATTTTTTAGAGGGGTATTTATGAGAAACAATTTGCCTATAAAAATAAATCGTAACGAATGCGCCATTGTTAATTTGGATAACAGTAACGGACCGGGGTCGCACTGGGTTGCATATAAAAAACGTAATAATTTAGTTATATATTTTGACAGTTATGGAAACCTAGCGCCACCAAAAGAACTAGCTAGTTATTTTGGAAACAGGTGTTCAATACACTACAATTACAGTAGATATCAACCTGATAATAAAGTTAAATGTGGTCATTTATGTTTAGCATTTCTATATGAAAAAATATAATTACCCTTCAGTATTGATTGAACCATCATGTCATATACATTTACGTTTTTCGGTAATAAATCACTCATAACTAAAACCTTTTATCCACCGATTATACTCGACGATAATTCGGAATATGTTCTTGGTTTAATAAGTTTTGAAGTTTATAATGCTGTACCAAATATTGAAAATAATAAATTTTATATTGGTAATCATACAATTACTATTCCAGAAGGTTCCTACGAAATTGAAGATATAAATAATTTTTTAAACAAAAAGTTAAATGAGGGTACTGAATTAAACATAGTAGCAAATAATAATACTCTTAAGTGTGAAATTGAAAGCAATAAGGAGATAAATTTTGTACCAAAGGACTCAATCGGTAATATTCTAGGGTTTAAACCTCATCAATTAGAGGCTAATAAATCACATGAATCTGACAATCCAGTTTCTATAATTAAAGTGAATGCGGTGTGTATTGAATGTAATGTAACAACAAATTCTTATTCAAATAGTAAAAATGTACATATAATTCATGAATTTTTCCCGCGCGTCCCGCCAGGATTCAAAATTATAGAGGCTCCAAATCAAATAATCTATTTACCAATTAACACGCGAATAATAGATACTTTAACCCTTCAAATAGTTGATCAAGACGGAAAGTTGATTAATTTCAGAGGCGAAGTCATTACGGTAAGACTACATCTTAAAAAACAAGATGGGAATCAATTTTAATCATACTGTTCGCAAGCATATAAATACCGCTAGAAACTATAATTTCATCATTCATAAAAAGAGTGTTGAAGGATTAACACCTATTAATTATCTGTTTCTGATATCACTTGGGTTTAAAGTTCATTCTGGATAACAATAAAAGAAAAAGCGGATAAAAGAAATAATTATTATTATTTAAATTGGAGTTTGTTGTAAAGTCAAAAAAAAAAAATTCATCAAAATGAACGGTAATGTATTGAACGTGTCAGACAAGGCCTTGTTTGATGATTCAATCAGTCATGCTGAAAAGCACAGACATCAACCGTATGCTTCCACAACTTTAAACAATAATGATGAAATCCGCATTCCAGTACAGCAACAAGACTTGTACACCCTACCGTGGAATAGTTTACTTTATATTGAGGGTAAACTCCTCACGCATGATAATAAAGTATCAAACACAGCTAAATTAATTAACAATGCATTTGCATTCCTATTTAGTGAAATTCGATATGAAATTGGAGGAATAGTAATAGATAGAGTTCGAAATCCAGGAATAACTTCAACGATGAAGGGTTACGTCTCTTACAATATAAATGAGAGTAAACGTTTACAAAATGCTTGTTGGTCACCTTTGGTTGATACAAAACAAATAGTTGATAGTAACGGCAATTTTAATGTATGTATCCCTCTCAATATGCTCTTAAAATTTTGTGAAGATTTTAAAAAAATTATCCTAAATTTACAACAAGAATTAGTTCTCATACGAAGCAGCACTGATGTGAATGCAATTGAAAACAGCGTCGCCAGTGAAAATATGAAAATTGAATTAAGTAAAGTTCACTGGAAAATTCCACATATATCGGTAGCCGATGCTGAACGACTAATGCTTATAAAGTATATAGAGGAGAGCATTAATTTGGAGATAGCTTTTCGTAGCTGGGAACTTCATGAATATCCACTCCTGCAAAAAACACAACGTCACTCCTGGTCAATCAAAGTTACAACACAATTGGAAACACCTCGTTTCATTATTGTTGGATTTCATACAGATCGCAAAAATAAGCATATTAAGGACATGAGTAAATTTGATCACTGTAATTTGAGTAATATTAAGCTGCATTTAAATTCTGATATGTACCCCTACGATAACCTTAATTTGAATATTAAAAATAACCATTGGGCCATGTTATATGAAATGTATATTCAATTTCAGTTGTCTTACTATGAACGACCATGTGAGCCTATATTCACACCCTCATGAATTTATCAATACAGCACCGCTGGTGGTCATAGATTGTTCGCATCAGAGTGAGACATTGAAATCGGGTAATGTTGATATAAGATTGGAATTTGAAACAAATGAAAATGTACCAGAAAATACAGCTGCCTATTGTTTAATTATACATGATAAAATAATTAATTATAATCCATTAACAAATATTGTTAATAATATGTAAATGTACTTTGTTTTTTGAATGCAAAATAAATGTTTTACGATAATTCGCATTTTGAATGAATACATTCCATACCCCTCATTTCCCATTCAGGGTAAAATAATGTAAATTTAAATTTTGATAATAATTATTGAGTTATTTAGACTTTAAAGCAAAATGTCCAATTATTAATATACACCTTTAACAATATTGTACGGATTATGTAATATTGTGTAATTAAATAAAACAATATTTATAGAAAAAATGTTTTATTATTATATTATTATTATTATTATTATTATTAATGTTAAAGTACAAAATATTCCTTATTTCTAGTTTTTTCACATACAAAAATAAAAAGTCAATCAAAATAAGTTCACGGTATAAGGTCAAATTATATCTAATATCAGGCTAAAATTAAATTTTATCAGCTCAGCTATTGCAAGTTTGCTCGCCAAATACACACTCAAAATTATACATTTCTAATACTGCTGCTGCTGCTGCCAGGCCACAGCCACGGCCGCGGCCATAGCCATAGCCTAACTCCAAATAAAACCACCATTATCACACAGATGGCACTAAGTCACACCCCAACCCACATGACTGCCAACCCCAAACTCACAGGGTTGCCAACAAACCCCCCCCACACAAAAAAAAACACTAAAAAATCTACCCCCCAAAGGCTGCTGAAGAACTAACAAAGGTTGCACAAGAACTACCCCTAAAACCAAGGCCAAGGTCAAAAATTCACCCTCATGGTAGCTGCGAATGGACACATGCCATCGAGTTTGGTTTAGAACCGGCCCATCATATCTACTACAATTCACCCTCATGGTAGCTGCGGATGGACACATGCCATCGAGTTTGGTTTAGAACCGGCCCTGCATATCTACTTATATCAATTGCATATTTTTAATAGGTATGTTTAGCTGTTAGCAAATTTAATATTGCTGGAGTTTGTTGTAAAATTTGTACAATAATATCCAAAGTTACTCATCAAATAATTATTCTTCTTCTGTAGCGCTACAGCCCATTGTGGGGCTTTGGCTTCCTTAGCAATATTGCCTCCATTCGATTCGGTCCTTTGTTTTCTCCATCCAATTCTTCACTTTCATTTTTTCCTAGTTCCGTACAGTCTGCTGTTTAACACAATCTTGGGTATTCTATCTTCACTCATTCTCTGTACGTGGCCCATCCATCTTAGTCTTTGCGATTTAATAAATCGCACTATATATGCTCCTTCCAATATTTCGTCTATTTCTTTGTTGTACCCTTATTCTCCAGTACCCGTTTTCCCAGTACTGGGCCGTAGATTTTTCGCAGGATTCTTCTTTCAAAGGAGCGCATGCTTCTGCTCCGTATGTAACTATAGGTCTTATCAATGTCTGATAGTGCTTCATTCATGGAGACCTGTATCTGTATTTTTATCTGTCAAAACAGTTTCAGTTCCCAATTTACAGTTAACTATAAGTTTACAAACTGGTAGATAGACTGTAACCTTGCATTAACAAACCGACCCTAAATAATTTATTTATTATTACCAGTGTTGTATCAAATAATCTCCCTATTCCTATGTGCCCAACAAAGCACCGGTGGTTAAAAAAGTGTTGATGAGTACCAAACATTGAATATAAGTACAGAAAATATATAATTTAATAACTTTATCCCCATAATTTTGTTGCAAATATTTGCAACGGGTACAGCTAGTTCTATACTAATGTGGGAAGAGCTCGAGGTAGGTGAAGTTGGCCCCCACCAAGTCGGAATTAATAATAACAAATTAATGTGATCAATTGCGCCCTTTATGCGCTTGTGTGCACCACCTTTATTTTTTTATGCGCTCTGTATAGTTTCTATTTTTTTAAATTTTTTCAATGGGGCGGCCAACTTAATGGGTAGCCTCCCCCAAATTGATAAATAGGTATTTTATTGTTATGTAGGGCTTGATAAACATATGCGCTACTATGCGACAGTGCAAAATATTAATGCGCCAACTGCGTTCAGGATATAAATATTATTAAATCTCGGGGGGGGGGGGGGCTAAATTAATACTGATTTTTTTTTTGATTTAAAATTTTTAAAAAAGCTATTGTATTTGAATACGTATGCGCTCCTTATGCGCTACCCACAAGTTTTCATTGCGCTTTTTCAATTGAACAAATAGAATTATGAGGGGGTCAAGGAGAAGTTGCCCCCCCCCCCCCAAGTCGGAATTAATAATAACAAATTAATGTGACCAATTGCGCCCTTTATGCGCTTGTATGCACCACCTTTACTTTTTTTGCGCTCTTATAGTTTTTTATTTTTTTTATTTTTTCAATGGGGCGGCGAACTTAATGGGTAGCCCCCGCAAATTGATAAATAGGTATTTTATTGTTATGTATGGCTTAATAAACATATGCGCTACTATGCGCCAGTGCAAAATATTAATGCGCCAATCACGTTAGGATATATAGGTGTTAATTTAAATATACTACCATTTTTAAAAATGGTAGTATATTTAAATTAACACCTGGTGGCAAAAGTTCGGCTGTTAAAAAACAATGAAAATTTGTGGTAGCGCATAAGTGCGCATACGTATTCGAATACAATAGCTTTTTTTCAAATTTTTAAAAATTAAAAAAAAATCAGTATTAATGTAGCCCCCTCGAGATTCAATAAAATATATATATATATTATATATATATATACTATATATATATATCCTAACGTGATTGGCGCATTAATATTTTGCACTGGCGCATAGTAGCGCATATGTTTATTAAGCCATACATAACAATAAAATACCTATTTATCAATTTGGGGGAGGCTACCCATTAAGTTGGCCGCCCCATTGAAAAAATTTAAAAAATAGAAACTATAAGAGCGCATAAAAAAATAAAGGTGGTGCACACAAGCGCATAAAGGGCGCAATTGATCACATTTAATTTGTTATTATTAATTCCGACTTGGGGGGGGGGGGGGTTGGGGGCAACTTCACCTACCTAAGAGCTCGTTAGTTTTTAGTGTATATCGGAAAATCACTTGTACAAAGATTTTAACAATTTTTTTTAAAAAAATACATTGGATGTAATTTTTCAGCAACTTTTACTAATAAAAATTGAACATAATGATACAATCTTCAATTTTCATCTTCATTCAGTAAATAGCTTTAAAATAACTTAAAATATGAATTTATAATATAATTTATTTTTTTCACTACTAGCCCACTATTATTTACCTTTATTTGACATGAGAAATTGTTTTCGCTACCGCTTGCTTGTAATCATAGTAACCTAGGTCTATAATGCAAAACTGTCACTTTTCAATCAAATTCAAGCCTCCAGATCCAAATATTGTTAAACTCAAGAAAGGTGTTAAGGTTAAGTATATACTTTAAATTTGCAGCTTAATTTTAAATTGACCTACGCTGCCACCCTCGCCTCGCCTCGCCCTCGCCTCGCCTCGCCTCGCCTCGCCTCGCCTCGCCTGGCCTCGCCTCGCCTAGCCTCGCCTCGCCACGCCTGGGCGTTGTGCTGCTATGGTGAAGCTGTAAAACATGTGTAGATGTAGGATTGAATAAATCACTGTTTTTTTTTTTTTTGTATTTCTACATACATTTCAATAGATTTATTTAAAAATAACAATAAAGTAATTACGCTGCTGACTGTAACAGCACGAAATGTTTTTATTAAATAGTTAAATCAAAAACAAATCAAGGGTCTTAAGTGAGGTTAACAAACCAGCGAAATGAGCGAAACGTCAGATATAAAACCAAATGCAGCCTACTTTGTTTTTGTGAATATTAACAAGCAAGTAACGTAACTATTCATGTCAAAATGATTGTTATTATCAATAAAAAAATCAAATAGGATTTATGTGCTAGTAGTGAAAAAAAAAAAATAGTATATAAACCACAGTTGAGAAGATCATTAGGTTTGTTCGTTTCACTACTTTAGTTTTTACTGCAAAACGCAGTAGTTTTAACGCTACTGTAATAGAGCTACTGCGAAGCGCCAGCCGTAAATTTAATAATTTTGTTCGTTTCGTAGTTGGTTTCATCTGCTCCAACTGCGCATGTCCATTAAATGTCAAATTAATGAAACATGAATAACCTCTGACATGTGATTCTTACATGCGCATGCGCCAAGACTTTGCCGCCAATGCTGCCACAAAATTCACTCCAGAAACTGCTAAAGAATTTTTGACGCCGCGACTTTACTGCTAGTGATATGAGAGTGAAACGAACATGTATCTAGTGATTTTTCAGTAACTGCTAGATAAAACGAACACTAAAGTATAACGCAGCGGTAAACCGTAGACGCAAAGTAGGGAAACAAACCTATTATTGACCATGTGCCTTGTATCCCTCGGCTTCGCCCTCGTGTTACATTTTTGGCGCTGGGTCAATAATGATTATTTTCTTAACCTTGGCGTATAATATACTATTTATACATCCACTAGCCTATGCGTCAAACAAAAACAATACTTTAATAACAATTTTGACATATTGAAACAAATGTCACTGTCAGGAAGCAATTACATTAAAATTAATAATGAAACCGTCTTAAAGAGAATATAATAATAAAATATTTAATTCTAATGAAATTAAGGTTTGTAAAAATAATATATTTTCCATCATACATAAATATTAGATGTATATGATGATCTGATTTAATTTTTCTATGATTGTAGCACTATAAATCAATATTAATTTAAAACTACACATTTACGAAGTGGATCATGTACGACGAAGAACTTACACAGATTGCGTTTTAGAGCACCTGGAAATTGTTGTTGATTTTTATAATAATGTGTGTGTGACGATTTTTCCTTAAAATCTATTAAAATATGATCCAAAACCTCTCAAATTTGGTATTTAAAACTCATACATATTTGAAACAACATATTAGATTTTATCCATATATGATAAATCGTATGTAGTACTTAATTTGGAACTCTAAAAGATTTTTGAGGAAAAACAATAAAACATAATCCATAGTTTCGTATTACAGACTTTTCTATTTATTGGACAACAAATTAGATTTTATTTACAAACGATCAACTGGAAGTGATACTTTACTTAAAGTTCACTGCTATTTTAAACAAAATTGGCGGGCGGACTTGTGCTGGCCACATAAGATTTTTTTATTTATTATCTTGCCCGGAACACACTAAAGTGAAATAATATTGACAATTTTTTGAATTACTTACTATAAACGGGCGTAAATTACAGTTTATATGGCCGCACTTTTTGCACACCGCGGCTTTAATGACTAGGTTGTCATTTTGGGTCGTGTGATATACATTATGTGGAGTTCCAGCAGGTTGTAATTTGTTTGGTTTGATGTAAGGTATTTTATCACTCTTGTTGTATTCAGTTTAGTGTGCTCGAAAATCTCTTAGTAAGTGATTGTATTGAAAAATGAGTGTCTATGAAGAAGAGCACACTAAGCTGCAAAAACTGTGGCAAGATATGATGTCAGACGAATTGACTACCGGCGAGAAATTATAATTTATTTTTTTGAGCGATTCCTACGAACAACATTTTCCTAGTTTTTGTAACTTTGCGCTTGCGATATATATATATTATTTTTGATTATTTATTTACTTTATTTTCTTCTCTATATAACAACAATTGTTACTTTTTAAAATTAAAAATAAAGCATTTAGAACACAAAATTTGCCTATGCAAATTATAAATTGTGTAGCACCGCACCGGAGTCACAAATCCACAGGCTAAGTCCAGCGCCGTGTTGTTGCGACCACAGACAAGGAAAGCACATTGAATTTACATTGATATGTGCTACGTAGCTCTACTGTGCTGCTATAAGGCCAGATATCATTCAATGTCATGTGACAACACTTGGAGTTACACGACCATTACATCAAAAACATTGTGACCCTGCTTTGGAGCCATGTGGCACTGAACATGTTAAGCAGCCAAAATTAAAAAAAATGGCGGTATTCAACTGCTGACATCTAATACTTTATTAAAATATTTAAAAAACACAATGCCATCGAAACTTTGTATTTGTATTTCCTTAAAATCTATTAAAATATGATCCAAAACCTCAAAAATTTGGTATTTAAAACTCATACATATTTGAAACAACATATTAGATTTTAACCATATATGATAAATCGGATGCAGTACTTAATTTGGAGCTCTAAAAGGAGAAACAATAAAACATAATCCAAAATTTCGTATTACAGACTTTTCTATTTATTGGACAACAAATTAGATTTTATTTACAAACGATAAACCGGAAGTGATACTTTACTTAAAGCTCACTGCTATTTTAAACATAAAATTGGCGGGAGGACTTGTGCTGGCCACATCAGAATTTTTTATTTATTATCTTGCCCGGAACACACTAAAGTAAAATAATATTGACAATTTTTTGAATTACTTACCATAAACGGGCGTAAATTACTGTTTATGTGGCACTGAACATATTAAATAGCCAAAATAAAAAAAATGGCGGTGTTACACTGCTGGCATCTAACACATCTAAATATTAAATAACAACACAATGCCATCGAAACTTTGTATATTATAGTCAGTGGGTCTGAAATATAAAGTATTATCTACCTGCTTCCTAAATCGTATAAACACAATGTTTGACATTGTGCATAAAAACAACATGCGGTGTTTATTTATTTATTTATTTATTTATTTATTTATTTAAGCACACTACCCAACAGGCGTAGCATAATAAGAGGGTAGGAAAAAAAATACATAGAAATATACAACAATTGAAGGAACAAACAATATAATTAATTAATCGAACAGTTAAAGAGTTAAATTGCAGTTATGAAGTTTATAACAAAATTCACTAAATACAGAAAAAAATATATCAACTTTATCCGAGTAAAGATTACTAAGTTTACACATACGTGTTATCGGTGAACACATACGAACATTAGTTCTAGCAGCAGGTATATAGAATGTATAGGACGATCGGTTATTAGTCACTGGAGCAAAGAAATTCAATAAATTTAGGCAAATAGGGTCATCAACGATATTATGAACTAACTTAAAGACATATACCATAGTATTAAAACGTCTCCTGAAGAATAATGATTTAAAATTAAAAATATTAAGTAAAACTTCATAAGAAAGTTGATTATCGGAATATGACCTCATTATCTTAAAATAAATGTATCTCAAAAACTTTTTTTGTACGCACTCAATTAGTTTACCGTAAATTTCATAATGGGGATCCCAAATTAGTGAGCAGTACTCAAGTTTGGACCTTACTAGAGAGAAATAAAGTGAGAAAATTGCCTGAATGTTAAGAAACGTACGCGTATTGCGAATAACAAATCCAAGCATTCTGTTAGCAGAGGATGTGATCGATTGTATGTGCGGTATGAAAGTCAATTTATAGTCAAATATTACACCAAGATCACAGATTGTATCACACCTATCTAGAACCTGATTATTTAATTTATAATTAAAAGATGTAGGAGTCTTTTTCCTTGTTTATATTATCACATTACATTTATTGATATTAAGGTGAAGATGATTGATTTTGCACCAGGTTCCTAAATTATGAAGCAATGAACAATCTGATAGATTTGATACACTACGAAAAATCTTAAGATCAACAGCAAACATTAAAATTTCACTTTTAAATATACATGTAAGATCATTGATAAAAAGTAGAAACAGAAGGGGGCCAAGGTTAGATCCCTGGGGTATCCCAGAAGGAACACCAAAGAAAGAACTTTGTTTTCCTAAAAAGTGAACTAAAAATTTACTATTATTTAAATAAGATGTAATCAAAGCAATTAGTGAATTGGATAATATAAAAGATTTTAGTTTGTGAATTAAGATGTTATGATCTATCCTGTCAAATGCCTTAACAATGTCTGTATAAATTGTATCAACTTGAGCACTGGTGTCTAAGGCAGAAGAAATAAAATGAGTGAAGTAACAAAGGTTTGTCGTAATTGACCTTTTTGACATGAATCCATGCTGACGAAAAGATAGTAGGTTTCTTACTTGAATGTATACTGAACTGTGTATTATCTTTTCAAATATTTTACTAAAGTTGGAAACAACCGCAATTGGTCTGTAATTCTGGATGCAGGTTTTATCACCAGACTTATGAACTGGAGTTACGCGAGCAATTTTCCAAACATCAGGAAAGGTATTGGTCTGAAATGCTAAATTTAATATATGAAATAGAGCGAGAGAAAATGGATAAGAACATTCCTTAATTATTAAATTAGGTATTAAATCTGGTCCACAAGATAGATTAGGTTTAAGCTTACTTAACAAAGATTCAATTTCTTCAAGAGATATCGTATCAAGTAAGATAGGAATATTGGATGTAGGAACAATTTCAGGAAGAGGAGCATTCGATGAAGGAGAATAGACACTATGAAAGTATGTTACAAAAACTTGTGCAATATCAGAAGGATTATTGTACATTATATTATTAAAATTCATAGTAGATGGAAAAGTTGATTTATTCATTTTCGTGTTAATAAAACCCCAAAATTTATTGGGATCTGCAATAATTGAATTTTCACAATCACGTGTATAATTATTATAAGAAATTTTTACATCATTTTTAATTTGTGCTCGGAGGGTTTTATATTTTTCATAATAATGTGCAGTATGTGGGAATTTTTTGTGCATCTTTAAGAAATGAGCTTTCCTCTTAATAGATTTTATGATTTGTGACGTAAACCAGGGTGGATAGTTTAAAATTCGATGAGATTTTAGAGGAATACATTCTTTGAATATTGCATAAAGATTCGAATAAAAATAATCACACGCCGTATTTACATCACCAAACATTTTTAAATCATCCCAATTAAATGAAGATATTAAGCTATATAATTTCGGGAAATCAGTCTTTTTAAAGTTAAATGATTCCGATGTAGAATTATGCAAGCAGTCAAAAGAGATTTTTTGATCAAAAGTAACAATGATATTCAGCGAAAGATGGTGCGCATACTGTACATTAAATAAAGAATCTTCAGACTTAACACTAGCAGAATACATTAGATAACACCAACTCAAAAATTCAAACATATTATTGAAAGAATCGTATTTCATAGCTGGCGGGATATAAATTGTGAAAATAAAGAAGTCCATATTTTTAAGAATTAATTTGGAGCAAACCACATCAATATTGTTCGGTAAGAGATGTAAAAAGTCATCCAAGTTTACTGCAACAGCATTAAGAGTCTTTTTTATTAAGGTTAATACACCACCACCACCACGTGAAAGATTAACGTTTTTAAAATTTCGATCAGTACGAAACACTAAATATGAACCATCACTAATTTCAGAATTTAAAACACTATCTTTCAGCCACGTTTCACTTAAACAAATAATCTCATAATCAGTAGATGAGAGGGTTGAATACAGTTGATGTAATATGGTGTTGAGGCCTTGGATATTCTGATTTTTTTCCAGTATACGTGGATATCCGTTTTTATACGAAATAAAAAGTTTATCTTCACCATGAGATTTGCGGTGTTTCAATTCAGCAATTAATTCTTTAAGAAGTTGTTGTTGTTGAATTGGTGTCTTATCACTATTAATACAGTGTGTCCCATTTAGAGGTGCCACCATTAGGATCTCGAGAACTATAAGAGATACAATGTCGGTTAAATGGAACTTTTTGTGCGCCTTTGGGAGGCCATCTCAGATGTGCTTTTGTTTTTCCAAAAATTCTCATAGGGCACTAGATAATGACGAAAAACTGAATATTGTTGATTTTTTCTTTTTCAAATTACTTCTAAACTATTAGTTATTGAGAAAAACGTTTCAAATATAAAAGATAGATATTTTTATTAACTAACCAGTAGCGTACGAAATAAATTTTTATATCCCTAAATATTCGAGATATAACACAAACTTATATTTTTTTAAATGGAACCCATATCTTATTTTAGTCTCAAAAAAATAATTATTTTTTTCTCTTTTCAGTGATGTAAAAGTAATTATGTTTTATATTTGTTTTGCTCCTAAAATTTAATTTTTCTCTTTATTTTCCTGAACTTTCTTATTATTTCCCAAAAAAAAACATTATTTTTATTAATTATATTGTATTTGATCGAAATAATTTGTTTTATGCCTTTATTACTAAATATTTTCATTCTAGACTCATAATTACAAATTACACTAATGTGCCAAGGGCGACCAGATACAAAATATTATAAAAATTAGTTTGATACGAGTTTTGAGCAAAATTTTCTAACGAAATAAATTATTTAAATACAAGGAGTATTTATAAATAGAAATCTACCAATATTTTCAAAATAATTATAAATTTAATACAAAATAAGGAAAAAATAATAATTTTGAAGGTGAAACAAATATAAAACATAATAACCCTTACATCGTTGAAAAGAGAAAAAAATAATGATTTTTTTGAGACTAAAATAAGATATGAGTTCCATTTAAAAAAATATAAGTTTGTGTTATATCTTGAAAATTTACAGATATAAAAATTTATTTCGTACGCCACTGGCTAGTTAATAAAAATATCTATCTTTTGTATTTGAAACGTTTTTCTCAATTAATAATAGTTTAGAAGTTATTTGAAAAAGAAAAAATTAACAATATTCAGTTTTTCGTCATTATCTAGTGCCCTATGAGAATTTTTGGAAAAACAAGAGCACGACTGAGATGGCCCCCCAAAGGCGCACAAAAAGTTCCATTTAACCGACATCGTATCTCTTATAGTTCTCGAGATCCCAATGGTGGCACCTCTAAATGGGACACACTGTATAGGTATTTTTATATTCAGGGAAATTTCGTAATTTTTTTGCAACACGCAGCAACTTTTTGGGTTCATCATAATTCTTAAATTCGATCTTAATTAAACGTGGGCGAGTGTTATTTGTTGCGGACTGTACACCAACACGATGAATATGACAGTTGGAAATATTGACATCAGGGGCGATTTTATTAAGTATACTTTCAATTTTTACAGATAATTGTTCGTTTACAGATTCAGAAATTCCCGAAATAATAACGTTGTTTTGTCTAATTTGTCTTTGGTGAATTTCATCAACAATTGATTCAGTTAAGTTACTGTTACTATATCGTCATCATTACCGATGTCTACATGTGTTGTAGATACTGGCACACCCAGAAATGGGTAACATGCCGTGATGATATATTTATTTATTTTATTTAAGTTACTGTTAATTACAGTTTTAGAATCAGCCCTTTCTAATTTCTGTTTAAGTTCCAGTAGTTGAGTATGCAGATCAAGTACAATTTTTTTCAAACTTGAGATTGCATCCAGATCTCTAAGACAAGTATCACAGAAAACTTTGATCGATTTTGTGTTTTCTCGGGTGAAACGTTTGATATCATCCGTTGTTAAGTTAACGCATGCAATATGCACATGTTTAGCGCATTCATCACAGGCAGTTGTTTTTTCGTCTTTCTTAATTAGGGCACTCAGGCATTTTCGGTACGAGCCGAAGATACACGAAGTAGTAAACTCTTGTGATGATACAGCAAATGGACAGTTAAGGATGCTGAGACTCGTTTAATTAGCCAAAGATGGGAAGTAAGTAAAAAAGACTTATCTTACAGCTGATTTGATGTGTAAAACACTTTCAACATACACCACATAAGAAACACTATCACCAAATTATGCACGGAACCATAACGTATTTACTGATGAAATTTTAGATATAAATTTTGTGATAACTGTTAAAAAACAAGCAAAGTACAGCCGAGAGAACAACTTAACTCTTCTCACTTGTACATATACTTTAACTGATATTTAACTTTAAGTTAAATTAATTCCCTATGACAGCTACAAGTGTTCAAAATGTTCGAAAAACAAAATAATTGTGTGAACTTTAAAGCCCCTAAACCGTTCTTTTTAAAAGAAGATAAATGATTTTGTATCACCCATTTTTTTTGTCCCTGCCCCCGCGAAGCACCACCTTTGAAACAGGATCAAATACGTTCTGAACCGATTCCAAAGTCAATGTCACGTCAAAGTGACTGACTGCTATGTATTTAGTTTTGGTTGCAAGCATTTGAAATTAAAATGATAGAAGTGTAAGAAATTAGTTTTAACCTACCGCTACCCTAGGTAAGGGAGGTATAGGGATCGTGCTAAAAATTGCATATAGAAATTTTAGTGAATAAGCACGTTTTGATGTCCCCAGAATCCAATTTTAATATTTTTACAATGATGTCTGTAGGTATCTATGTGTGTGTGTGTGTGTGTGTGTGTGTGTGTGTGTGTGTGTGTGTGTGGATGTGTGGATCCTGTGGACACGATTAGTCAAATACTACCAATCAAAAAATTTTAAATATTGTATACCTACCCATTCTATACTAATGTGGGAAGAGCTCATTAGTTTTTAGTGTATATTGGATAACCGGAAGTATCACTTTTACAAGCTTTTAACAGTTTTTCTTGAAAAAAATACATCGAATATAATTTTTCAGTAACTTTTACTAATAAAAATGGAATACAATGATACAATCTTCAATTCTACGATAATAGTATTTAGCAAATAACTTTAAATATGAATTTATAATATAATTTATTTTCATACATCATCTTCTCTATGCGTCAAACAAAAACATAATATTTTACTAACAATTTTGACATATTTAAACAAATGTCACTGTCATGAAGCAATTACATTAAAATTAATAATGAAACCGTGTTAAGGACAATGTAGTAATAATATATGTATTTGAATCTAATAATATTAAGGTTTGTAAAAATAATATACTTTCAATTATTCATAACTATTAGAAGTATTATTGATTTGCTACAGTGTGTTTCAGGGTACGTCTCTGAAAAGACTTTGTGAAATTTATTTTGTGTATGATATATTTGTTGAATGTAAAATAAAGATTGTTATGTGTGAATCAACATTATTCTGGTGACCATTGTATCCGAAGCAATATTGTAACCAATACAATAATGATTTCAATGTTCTATAAGACATCGTATAGATTTGGTATTCTAGTGCACACATTGTAATCGTATGAAAGTGTTATTGTAATGAATACAATATTGTATTCACCTATTTGCAGTGATGTCACTCTAAAGAAAATTGTAATAAAATCTTAATATTATTTTATTTAAATAAATAAATTTTACAATGTTAGTAAATTTGCATTCGCAGGATTGATATTTGAAGTAATATAACGCAAATATTAATTTATATATTGATAAATTTTATTAAATGAATATGCTGAATTTCATGCGACAATTGGTAACAGTGACTGACACCTAACCCCTAACCTAACATTTGCTTACATTTTGACGTTAGCGAGTGACAAAAGTGTTTGTGAAACATCCACAAAGAGAAATTTGTTTGTAAAGCCTATGGCACACTTATCGATGAACATCAGAGAGCATCGATGAGTTCATCGATGAAACAACAGAACGCACCTGTCATCGACGAAAAATAACGGCGCCGCTATTTTCATCGAAGAGATCATCGATGAAACGAACGTATCTCATTTCACACGTATCTTTTGTGCTTCATTTCACATTAACACGGGTAACGAGAGACAGTTTTAAACTGTTCCAACATTATGTAAATATAGAAACATTTTTTAATGAATTTGTGTAATAAATGAGACTAGCTAAATTCAATGTGAGTGAAATAAATAATTATAACATAAATATAATTGTAAATAATGTAAAAAGTTAATATAAATACGAAAGACATAACCTGTCAATCTGTCAATAACTATCAAAAATATTTTATACTTTATACAGTTTCGTATATCTGATCGTAGTGGTCCTCAAATTGGTAAAATTGAAGATGTTCCATCTCCAAATTGTGTGTCTGCAGTTTTATACCAGATAGAGTATAGGGAAATTTCAATTTAAAAACCGATGGCATAGGAACATTTCACTGGTATTATTACCAACTTAACTTTTTTGAGTTACGGAAAAATTTGCTGTATTTGTCATCGATGAAATTGAAAACCATTAATAACCCGACCGATGCCAAATATTTCTAATTTTAAATGGCACAAAAGTGACCCCTGTGGTGCACTCTCCACGCCAGCAATGAGTGCCCGTGAGGTGACGCCTGGTAAGCGCCCGCACGGTACAAATATGTCATCATCATTACCGATATTTGCGATGAAGCAGATTGGCACACCCAGAAATGGGTAATATGCCGTGATGATATATTTATTTATTTATTTATTTAATAACGAGTGCGTACTGTTGTTTCATCGAAGAGCTCATCGATGCTCTCTGATGCTCATCGATAAGTGTGCCATAAGCTTAATAATCTAATCATGAGTTCATTTAAAAAGAAGGTTTCTAAAAGACAACTTCAAATTTATTTATTTATCGTATCCAACAATTACAAGTAGTATAAACGAGTATACAAGTAATATCAAAAGCGAAAGAAAGAAATATAAGAAATATATACAAATATGTGAAGATAAAATTTTGGATAACAATTTGAAAATGAAATTGACAGCTGTCAAGATTAAAATGTACTTTGAAATGGGCCATGCAGAAGCGTAATCGTAGCAGCCCTGGATACGGGTATTTACAGTATCTACAAATTCAACAACTACCAGCCAAGTAGAAATTTATTTATATTATTACGAAAAGAACAGTTAACCCCAAGGATGCCTCAAAACGTACTACAAAACTCGACAATAATTTGTGTCACTTCTTTTATGCTGCGACTGACGGACGCCAGACTCATAGAAATTTAAAAATCTTGGCCAACTGGTGGTAGATTACTTGACCATAAAATTTTAAAGCTTTTAGTATCTTTATATTTGTAGGACTCGCAATTTCTTCACGCTCCGGAGTAAGAAAGAATGGATCCTATTCTATAATAAAATCAGAAACTAAGGCGATAGCCTGAAGATGCTACTGAACACATTCTCTGAAAGAGTTAAGGGATCACTATAGTATCACGCAAAACTCTTCTATTTATACGTAAATTATGTCCAAATAAAAATATTTTTTATAACAAATTACATTTTTATTAATTAATAACTTACCGATATCTTTCATTTTCGAGCATGTCAAAAATTAAAATAAAACCATTATTATCCATTTTTATTATTATCATTTCTTTATTAGTTATTATTTTTTCACCAAAGTTTCCAAAAAATACTGTTACCGAGTTAATTTTATGAAATAGTTAAACTTTTCAACTATACAATGTTCATAACTCGAACTAAAATTTGACTTTACCAAAACCATGAATCTATACGATAATTGCTTCGTATACAATGACGTTTTAATAATAAATGGTTACCTGAATACTAATTTCATACCATATCGTATAGAATACAATTATTGTATTGGAAACAACATCGTATTGAAACCAATGGTTACCGGAATACCATTTCGGAAAATTATTGTATTAAAAACAATAATGGGGGCAAATCTATTTTGCTGACCAGCAAAAAAAATTGCTGACTGGCTATTTAGAATGCACCGATTAGCTTGATAATTGGGACTCTACCTCAGTATAACATATGTCATCCTATAGTAACGAGCCAATCTTGTGCTCTCCTTCAGAGAGGTACTTTACCCTAGTGAATTATCACAAAATTTTGCTGACTGGCTATTAAGAATGAATCGATTTACTTCAAAATTAGTAATTTACCTAACAATCATATATGTCACCCATTGGTAATGTGTCAATCTCGTGCTCTTCTTCAGAGAGGTACTTTACTCTGGTGAATTATAACAAAATTTTGCTGACTGGCTATTTAGAATGAATCAATTTACTTCAATATTAGTAATTTACCTAATAAACAATATACGTCACCTTTTAGTAACGTGTCAATCTTGTGCTCTTCTTCAGAGAGGCACTTTACTGTAGTGAATTATAACAAAATATTGCTGACTGGCTATTTAGAATGAATCAATTTACTTCAATATTAGTAATTTACCTAATAAATAATATATGTCACCCTTTGGTAACGTGTCAATCTTGTGCTCTCCGTCAGAGAGGTACTTTACTCTAGTGAATTATAACAAAATTTTGCAGACTGGCTATTTAGAATGAATCAATTTACTTCAATATTAGTAATTTACCTAATAAATAATATATGTCACCCTTTGGAAACGTGTCAATCTTGTGCTCTCCTTCAGAGAGGTACTTTACTCTAGTGAATTATAACAAAATTTTGCTGACTGGCTATTTAGAATGAATCAATTTACTTCAATATTAGTAATTTACCTAATAAATAATATATGTCACCCTTTGGTAACGTGTCAATATTGTGCTCTCCGTCAGAGAGGTACTTTACTCTAGTGAATTATAACAAAATTTTGCTGACTGGCTATTTAGAATGAATCAATTTACTTCAATATTAGTAATTTACCTAATAAATAATATATGTCACCCTTGGGTTATAATATATCAATCTCGTGCTCTCCTTCAGAGAGGTACTTTACTCTAGTGAATTATCACAACATTTTTCTGACTGGCTATTTAGAATGAATCAATTTACTTCAATATAAGTAATTTACCTAACACATAATATATGTCACCCTTTGGAAACGTGTCAATCTTGTGCTCTCCTTCAGAGAGGTACTTTACTCTAGTGAATTATAACAAAATTTTGCTGACTGGCTATTTAGAATTAATCAATTTACTTCAATATTAGTAATTTACCTAATAAATAATATATGTCACCCTTTGGTAACGTGTCAATCTTGTGCTCTCCGTCAGAGAGGTACTTTACTCTAGTGAATTATAACAAAATTTTGCAGACTGGCTATTTAGAATGAATCAATTTACTTCAATATTAGTAATTTACCTAATAAATAATATGTCACCCTTGGGTATTGTATCAATCTCGTGCTCTCCTTCAGAGACGTACTTTACTCTAGTGAATTATCACAAAATTTTGCATACTGGCTATTTAGAATGAATCAATTTACTTCAATATTAGTAACTTAAATAATAAATAATATATGTCACCCTTTGGTAACGTATCAATCTCGTGCTCTCCTTCAGAGACGTACTTCACTCTAGTGAATTTTCACAAAATTTTGCTGACTGGCTATTTAGAATGAATCAATTTACTTCAATATTAGTAATTAAAGTTGTCAGAACCGTGTCGTGTTTGATATCAAATAAGAGGTATCGTCTAGGGCTGCCATGCAGAAATGTCAAAAATATGACAACTCGATCGTATTTTGATTTTTGCTTAGAGTTGTCAGACCCATGTCATGTTTGGTATCAAATGAGAGGGATCGTCGAAGGCTGCCATGCACAGATGTTAAAAATTTGACAACTCGATCGGCTTTTGTTTTTTGCTTAAAGTTCTGAGAACCATGTCAAGTTTGGTATCTAATGAAAGGTATAGTCGAAGGCTACCATGCAGAAGTGTGAAAAATTTGACAGCTCGATATGCTTTTGTTTTTTGCATAAAGATAAATCGTTTGAGTATCTGAAAGACTGTTAGCGGTAGCACTTTGGGTTTACGGAATGGACGTACGTAAAACTATTATAAAACACTATCGGCGGAACCCTAGAGAGTTTTCGCTAGTATCATAGTAATTTTGTGATAATTCACTAGAGTAAAGTACCTCTCTGAAGGAGAGCACAAGATTGACACGTTACCAAAGGGAGACATATATTATTTTTAGATAAATTACTAATTTTGAAGATAATCGATTCATTCGAAATAGCCAGTCAGCAAAATTTTGTTATAATTCACTAAAGTAAAGTACCTCTCTGAAGGAGAGCTCAAGATTGACACGTTACCAAAGGGAGACATATATTATTTTTAAATAAATTACTAATTTTGAAGCAAATCGATTCATTCGAAATATCCAGTCAGCAAAATTTTGTTATAATTCACTAGAGTAAAGTACCTCGCTGAAGGAGACCACAAGATTGACACGTTACCAACGGGTGGCATATATTATTTTTAGGTAAATTACTAATTTTGAAGCAAATCAATTTATTCTAAATAGCCAGTCAGCAAAATTTTGTTATAATTCACTAGAGTAAAGTACCTCTCTGAAGGAGAGCACAAGATTGGCACGTTGCCAAAGGGTGATATATATTATTTTTAGGTAAATTACTAATTTTGAAGCAAATCGATTCATTCGAAATAGCCAGTCAGCAAAATTTTGTTATAATTCACTAGAGTAAAGTACCTCTCTGAAGGAGAGCACAAGATTCACACGTTACCAAAGGCTGGCATTTATTATTTGTAGGTAAATTACTAATTTTGAAGCAAATCGATTCGTTCTAAATAGCCAGTCAGCAAAATTTTGTTATAACTCACTAGAGTAAAGTACCTCTTTGAAGGTGAGCTCAAGATTGATACGTTACCAAAGGATGACGTATGTTGCTCTGAGTTAGATTACTAAATATAAATTCAACCAGTAAATCTGAAATAGCCAGTCAGTAACATTTTTTGCTGGTCAGCAAATTAGTCACCACCCAATAATGGTATTTTATAAAATATTGTATTCAATACTATGGACACCAGAATAAGGCTGATTATAAACATATTTGAACATACTTGCTTGATGCTTGGTAAAGACCCAGCGGGAGGTTATTGGCTAGCCACATTAGATTTTTTTGATTCAAAAACAGACACGTTATATCATGTTTCATTAAGCTACGTTTCCACCTCTTAACATAGTCTTTGTTTTTGTTTTTAAGTCATAGTCACAAAAGTTTGTCATACGGCGACACAGCTGAGCGTACCAGCTGATGATTTTGTCTTACTCTTTGCCGCTGTCTTAGCGCATAGTTAGAAAGTTTGCAAGCTCCAAACATTTTGTCTTTGTTTTTCTCATAGTCGTTGTTGTGTAGAAGAGAGATAAGGGAATCTCTTTCTATGTAAGGTTATGTGCTTTGCTTGTAACCAAATATTTCGCTAGTTGTGGAAACTGAGATCTGTCATTATGTTACTTTTATTATTATTATTTGACGGTATAGATAATACAACTGTATTAGTAATAACCCTTAAGTTCAGTGGTGAAAAGAAGAAGGCTTGCTCCAGTTGCAGCAATACTTTATAAACAGCGTCGTAGGATTCATTTGTGTTGGATACATCGGATAAATCAAAAACGATTAGAACAGGGAGACTGGAACAATTTATTAAACGAAATGAGACTGTTTGATGAAGAAAAACTTTTTAATTACACAATATTAACTGTTGAACAGTTGACTTTTTGTTAAATTTAGTAAAAGAACCACTAACGAAGCAAGATAAGTTTAGAAAAACAATTCCATCAGGGGCAAGTATTAATACATCGGATAATAAATAATAATTAGTTAATTGATCAAATTTTTAAATATTTTTAGCAACCAGTGACTCTTGGCATGCCGCGTTGGGGCGTAACTGTAGCGAAACATCAAATATACATGTCAAAACATATTATTTTCATCTTGATTTTAAGTTTTAAATACAATCTTATTATATTATATCAATACAAATAATAATTTTGAAATTTAAAATGCTCTATGTAATAATTGTGGCATATTAAAAAAAAAATTATATAATTTCTTCTTTAATTATTTTTAGTTTATACAGTGTGTCCCATTTAGAAGTGCCACCATTGGGATCTCGAGAACTATAAGAGATACGATGTCGGTTAAATGGAACTTTTTGTGCGCCTTTGGGAGGCCATCTCAGATGTGCTTTTGTTTTTCAAAAAATTCTCATAGGGCACTAGATAATGACGAAAAACTGATTATTGTTGATTTTTTCTTTTTCAAATAACTTCTAAACTATTGGTAATTGAGAAAAACGTTTCAAATATAAAAGATAGACATTTTTATTAACTAACCAGTGGCGTACGAAACAAATTTTTACATCCGTAAATTTTCGAGATATAACACAAACTTATATTTTTTTAAATGGAACCCATATCTGATTTTAGTCTCAATAAAATAACTATTTTTTTCTCTTTTCAATTTTGTAAGGGTTATTATGTTTTATATTTGTTTTGCCTTCAAAATTATTATTTTTCCTCATTTTGTATTAAATTTACAATTATTTTGAAAATATTGGTAGATTTCTATTTAGAAATACTCCTTGTATTTAAATAATTTATTTCGTTGGAAAAATTTGCTCAAAACTCGTATCAAATTAATTTTTATAATATTTTATATCAGGTCGCCCTTGGCACATTATAGTGTAATTTGTAATTGTAAGTCTAGAATAAATATATTAACTAAAAAAGGCATAATATAAATTATATCGATCAAATACAATATAATTAATAAAAATAATAATTTTTTTTTTTTTGAGAAATAATAAGAAAATTCACAAAAATAAAGAAAAAAATTAAACTTTAGGAGCAAAGCATATATAAAACATAATAACCCTTACATCATTGAAAAGAGAAAAAAAAATATTATTTTTTTGAGACTAAAATAAGATATAGGTTCCATTTAAAAAAATATAAGTTTGTGTTATATCTCGAAAATTTACGGATATAAAAATTAATTTCGTACGCCACTGGTTAGTTAATAAAAATATCTAAAACAGCAAGTCATATTTTTGACAATACGCATTTTTTAAAAATCTCATTCTAAAATTACATTTAAAGAAAAAACAATATGAAAACATGTTTCATATCGCCGGTTAAAGCACTCATCCTTTGTAAACCCGTACGTTAACAAATTGCCTTACGTTACTTGTTTTTTAATGTACTATTACTTGGAAACAGTACTTAAAGATCATTACAATTACTAATAAAATTTTAAAGCACATATAAATAATATAGGGTGAGTGCACTGATGTCAATTGATCTCTAAAAAAACGGCTTCCAATGATAATGCGTTACACAGTCAAAAGCTTTAAATCCAGAAATAGGCCAACGATTATTTTTCCTGATTCTAAACTAAATATATTTAAAATATCTACTAACGCAATAATTGTACTACTATTTTACCATAATTACAGATTAGTGAATTAATTTGTGCTTTATGCTATAAACAAATTGTGCGTTAATTATTATTATTATTATTATTATTATTATTATTGAAAGTTGAAAAATCAATATTCGACTGTGTTAGGATGGAGGTAGATACAGGAAAGTAAGAATTCTTCGGACTTGCAGTCAATTAATAAAATTTATTCACGCCGACGTTTCGACTATACATTAGTTTTCTTCAGGGCTAGAATAATCTAGTCGAAAAAAGGAAACCACATGTGGATAACAGAACATACAACACGGACAATTAAAAAAATAAATAAATAAATATGAATAAATAAATAAATAGTTAAAACCAACATATCACAGAGAGAAAATCGTCAAAAAATTCAAAACTTGTCTTGGATGAGTACAATACATATGGAACTACAAATAACTATAGTGTGGTTTCCTTTTTTCGACTAGACCATTCTAGCCCTGAAGAAGACTATTGTATAGTCGAAACGTCGGGGTGAATAAATTTTATTAATTGACTGCAAGTCCGAAGAATTCTTAATTTCCTGTATCTACCTCCATCCTAACACAGTCGAATATTGATTTTTCAACTCTCATCACACTTTGGACATTACTGACTGACTATGGATAACATCATACACCAGATATATATGACGTACGGAGCTGAAATGAAACATCTTAAAAAATTACTGACTACAGATAAAAGGACTATAGTTATTTGTAGTTCCATATGTATTGTACTCATCCGAGACAAGTTTTTCATTTTTTGACGATTTTCTCTCTATGATATGTTGGTTTTAACTATTTATTTATTCATATTTATTTATTTATTTTTTTAATTGTCCGTGTTGTATGTTCTGTTATCCACATGTGGTTTCCTTTTTTCGACTAGACCATTCTAGCCCTGAAGAAGACTATTGTATAGTCGAAACGTCGGCGTGAATAAATTTTATTAATTGACTGCAAGTCCGAAGAATTCTTACTTTCCTGTATCTACCTCTATTATTATTATTATTATTATTATTATTATTATTGTTATTATTATATATATATATATATATATATATATATATTGTGACGTAATAGATAAAGTAAAAAATTGACAAAAAATTTTTAAGTGATTTTCTGAGGGACAATCACGCGTCACACTTACCCTCAGCAGCTCAATGGTTGGTCGTGGTTGCGCGAGGTCGAGGGTTCCTAAAGGGTGGTTGTGCAGGGATGAAATGATGGGCGCCAGTTATGTCGGGTTAAGAGAAGACACAACAATTCAAAAGAAGTTACAGTAAATTTTAAGTTTATTTAAAAAATTCGCAAAAATGTTTTTAAGATAAATTTTAATAAAAATATTAGTATTATTGCAAACAAAAACAACCCAAAAAATATGGTCGTACACACCTGGTTGAAGACCTGATTTGGGGTTACAAAAAAATGATGGATCCTAGAGATGAGTGGGCCGCTGGAGGGGGGAAACCTGTCGCATGGCGTCGTGGTAAGTTCGGACCGACTGCCTCGCTGATGATGCTACGATCTGCCAAGTCCGCCTCGCTGATGACGGCTACGATATGCCAAGTCCTTCTCTCTGAATATGCCGAAACGTTGTCCAGCTCTCGTCAGAGCAGGTTCACGCTGATGGTGACGTTAAAAACGCAGGGCGGCATCCAGAGCACGTAGGGCTTAGGCGTAGTGGTGATCGCTCTAAGTCTTAGGAACGGCACTTTCAGGCAGCGAGTGTGTATAGCTTGCGGAAGCGGTCTCTCGTCTCAATGAGAACTTTGCGGAGATGATTCCCCGCCCCAGCGATCCAAACAACTCATCCGGACCGGGACGTTGAAAAATCATAAAAAAGACCATAAATTTTAGGCGTTGCTACAAAAAAATTTAGTACAAAAATACAATACAATCGTATCTACAACAATCGTAATAGTAAAAATATTTCGGATAAAAATGTGAAACTACTTGTCAAAAATAAATTTTCCTTTTAAAAACTGTGCACAAAAAAACAAGAAAACAGCTGGCCAATCTGTAGTGGACAGTGAGAGAAGAGATTAGAACAAGATAGGGTTAGTAAAATTATTTGAGCTCTAGATTTAAGAGAAAATTCTCTACTCGGCGGAATTTTAATAGTAACAAAATTATTAATCTAGGTAGCCTAAAAATTACTAGATAAAATTTTAGATAGATAAACGGCTTACCCAGAAGTCGAAGATACTCTTAGATAGTTTAAGATGAACTCGTAAAAACTTGAACGAGCAACAATACAATTATTGTGTTACTGTGACGTCAAATCAGTGGTAGCCACGTCTGCAACTCCACCGTATAAGATAGCTAACGAGCTGTATAAAAATGTAGTAAAATTGAATAACAAATATGTTATATGATCCCAAAAACCTATTAAAGAATTTATATAAATTTCCCAAACAATTTTAGTCAAAATTATAAAAAATAGATAGATAAATTTAGAGATAAATTTTTGGACAAAAATTATTGGACAAAAAAATATAATTTATATAAATTTGAACAATAAAAAAACATGATAAATAGCCAATTTTTAATCCCAATAAAAATATTAAACCCCGAAAAATAAATAAAAATAAAGCGATACAGAGTTACTATAGGTATGGTGTACTCACAAAAATTGAATGCGCCAAACCGGCGCTACAACCCGTGTCTTAGGAGGATGCTAAGAACACAAAAAGTTAAGCAGAATATTACGAAACAAAAAAGGGAATTTAAAGCAAAAGTGCAAACGTTAAACGCTGGGGACCGGTGAACCGTACTGGTTATTGGTTCAGCATAAAAGGAATAGTTAAACAGAAAAATTATTATCGCCTCGTATTACAAAAAAACCTTAATTTTGAATAACCATAACCGAATGTGAGGCGATAGCCGGTCGGGTTATGAGCGTTTCGCTACTACATGCGCTGACGGTGGATGTAAAATTTTGACAAACAACTGATATGAACAAAAAAATATAATTGAAACTTACCAAATCAGATGTTAAACTAGCCAAATAAATGAATAAAAGATAACAAAAGTGTATCATAACACCGATGATACAAGATAAAAAAATATCACAGCAAAATTTGGAAAAAAATACAGTCAGCACTCACGCAGCTACGACACGTCAAACCGATCGAATGGCATTGAATTGAAGTGAATTGAATTGACAGCATGAGCTCGTCTTCCGTTCAATTCACACGGAAACACACAAAATATGTCGCTAATCAAATTGAACACTAAGATTTTGAAAAAAACCGCGTAACGATTTTTGAAATCGTTACAATATATATATATATATATATATATATATATATATATATATATATATAATCTTTCTTCTTGTACCTTTACGGGTGTCGAAGTATTCTTCTTTTATTTCTTCTTTCTGTTTTATTCTGCTTTTATTAAATTATGTCAGTCTTTTTTCCTTGTTGCAATCTCTCTCGCATCTTTTTCTTCTATAGCCGTATCCCATTTTTTCTTCGGTCTTCCAATTTTTCTTTTTCCTGTTGCTTTAGTTTGCCATACTTTCTTGACCTGTTTATCATCGTTCATTCTTATCAAATGACCCCACCACTGAAGTTGTTTGTTTTCTACTATTCTGTTTATTTCTGGTATTTCTAGTTCTCTTGTTATGTCTTCGTTTCTTATCTTATCTAATTTCGTTACACCTTTCACTCTTCTTAAATACTTCATCTCCATAGCTTGGATTTTACTTTTCTGCCTTTTAGATAGAATCTAGGTTTCGCTTCCGTGAATTAAAGTTGGTAGGAATATTGTTTTATAAGTTGTTAACTTTGTTTTTCGTGAAATATATTTGTTGTTTAGTATGATCTTGTTTAGTATGAAGTATAGTTTTGTTGCTGACTGTACTTTGTTGTTTACTTCCATTTCTATTCCCCCTTGGTTTCCTATTATGGATCCTAGGTATTTGTAATGGTTTACTTGCTCTAAGAGTTTGTTGTTTATTTGAATATTAATTGTTTCTTTTTTGTCACTGATTTTCATAACTTTAGTTTTCTCTATATTTATTGTCATTCCTGCTATTTTTAATTCCTCTGTCCATATGTTTATGTTGTCTTGTAAATCTTTTTGTGTCGAAGCAAATATAGCTAGATCGTCCGTAAACATACATTCTGATATTGTTGTAGGTTGTAGATTTCTGTATCCGATGAATACTTTTTTTTGTTTTTGTGTTGACTTTCTTCATTATATCGTCCATTAGAGTTATGAAGATCATAGAACTCAAGCCTCCTCCTTGTCGCAGTCCATCGGTAGTTGTAAATTCATCTGATTTTCTATTTCCTGTTCTTACAATATTAGTAGTACGGTTATAAATGCTTTTCACTGCTCTAATTAACTGAAGTCCAATTTTCCTTTTTTCCAGGATTTCCCATATGTATTCCCTTTTTACTTTATCGCACGCTTTTTCTAGGTCTATATAACATAATAAAGTTCTTTTTGGTGTCCTATTGTTTCTTCTACTAGATTTCGTAATGTGAATATAGTAGCCTTATCATGTGTTGTAATCAATGTCAATGAGCTCGTTGTTAATTATTTGGTGTCACTCCATATATCTACCCCTCCTAGATAGACCGTCGGCATTGGCATGCTTCTTGCCCGGCCGATGGCATACTTCCATATCGTACTCACTTAATACTTCTAACCAATGTGCTACATGAGGTTCGGGTTCTTTAAAGTACCGTAACCATCGAAAACAATTATGATCGGTTCCGACTGTGAACCGGTTGTAAAGAGGTATCCTTTGAAATGCTTGCACACGCTGACTAATGTAAGTAACTCATGCCTGGTGATGCAATATCTTTCTCCAGATGGTTCGGCTAAAATATGCAACTACGCGCTCGGGGCCATTTTGTACTTGGCTAAGGACATCTCTAAGGCCAGCTTCACTTGTATTGATATCCACGATAAACAGCCTATCTAACTAGCCCATCGCTAGTAAGACATTGTTGTCTCCATTGACGTATTATAACTAACGTAGATCCAGCGCGGCCTATGCTGCTACACAATTTGTTGTGATGTTAGAGCTTAAGGTGAGACGGTTGGGATGCAGGGGAGTGGCACAGTCTGTATCGCGAGTCTGCATAGTTTTGTTTACAAGTTGGAGAAGTGCAAACGTCAAAGCGTGATCTTTGTTTGATTGTTTGTGAATTAGTGTCTAAAGAAAAAATGAATATATTGCTTCATTTATGCCACGCCAAGCAATGACTTCAATTTATTTCATATAAGTTGTTCAATGTATGCAGACTTACTATACAGACTGTGCCACTCCCTTGCCCCTGATCTCTGGCTCTAACATCACAACAAAGGCTGCGTGCTGTGTCTACGTTAGTTATAATACGTCAGTGGCTGTTTCACATTCTTCGGTCCACGTGTAGTTCACGTCTTTATTCAACAAACGTTGTAGAAGTTCGGCGATATTAGCGAATCCACAGATGAACCTAGGGTATTATAAGGCCAACCCTAACGACCGCAACTCAGTCAAATTTCTCTATATGCCCAGTTTTGTACAGCTTCTGTCTTAAAGAGATCAGTGGCGACCTTGCGTCGACTAACAACGTAGCCCAGAAAGGCTACCCCTGTCTGGAATAACCTGCATTTTTTTTTTAAATATTTTCAACCCCTCTGCCTTAGGCCGCCCAGAACTACCTGCAGTCTCTGTAAATGTTCTTCGAAATCACTCTCTCATACTATCACATCATCCAAATAGACGAAGGCGCTCTCCCAGTGCAACGCGTCGACCGCGACGTTCGTCATCCTCTGGAACTTAGTGGGACCATTGCAGACTCCAAACGGGAGCACATTATATTCATAAAGCCCAATCTCACAGGAAAATCCAAACTTTGTTCTTTTTCTTTTAATAATAGGTATCTTCATTAAAAATTGAAAGAAACACTGACACTTTGATTCCTTGTAATTCTATAATTAAAAGGAATAACACTTATGTTCATATGACACTTTTTATTGAAATTTACGGAAGGATTACGCTATAAACTTTTTTACACTAGACATGAGATATCTTGTATACAGATCAGATTGCCATATCCATCAATGACGTATTTACTTATTCATTGATAGATGATATTAGCACAAAAAGAGTATTTTTTTTAAAATATGTAATAATTTTAATGTGGCATACGTATTATACCATCCATTAAATTAATTTCAAAATTTCTATTATTTTAAAGATGATTACCATTAAATTATTGATATGAAAACGCTGGTGTAAAAGAACATACATACAACAAATAACATCTGACGGCGTGACATTATAAATGGCAGAGTAATGTTTATGACTATGAATGGCAACTAACAGAGCATTACTTGATTACCTTTGTGTATGTTAGACGCACATCGGTATGCATTGCTGTCCTCAGCGCCAGTGCATCACGACTCCTTGCATTTTATTTCAGTTTGTTAGTTGAGGGAATTACGCGAGATAGATTGGTGCGCTTATTTTTAAGACCTCCGCTTGCATGAGAAACACACAAAGACAACGGAACGGAGTATATTGGTATGTGTGCAATCGTCTCGTCTGCGCATTGCTCAGAGGTTACATTTTAAGGGCTCGTTATAGAAATGGTTTCATTTACGTGTGATTTCAATTCTCCGTATCATTATTATTTTTAATATAAGTACCTATATTACACATATTAAATATGTTCCTACAAGAATTTTATTTGTACGCAAGTTTGTTATGCGGCTGTTTAATTAAAAATTTATATCAGAACCATTATTTTATGACAAAATAATAAATAAGTTGTAATCTTCCTGCCGGCAGTACGGCAGTGTGGTTAGAGTGTCAGCTTTGTGATCGGCAAATCCGAGCAGGCTACACAACAGCGATGTGTTGAATGGGTGAACGCTCAGCAACAAAAATTTATCATACTGCGGCTCTGTGCGCCCGGCACCCTTACACAGAAAGGTACTAAAAGGGTTACAGAGAATAATAATAGTATTCTTACTTTTATTATCCAGGTCCAGGAAGTTTATTGGACACATCTTGTATACTTATAGCTTAATTACTTGGGAATATTTGCATTTCTAAATCCTTTCTATTCTTCGAAAAAAGAGAATAAAATAGCGCTTTTAATAGTGAGCGTGCAAAGAATGTTGCGCACGAAATACATATTAAATAATAAAGACATTTAATACTTTATTGATGGAAATAACGACGATAATAATAATTAATAACTCTGGATTGTTTTCGTTTGTATAGAATTATTATAATTAAACAATAGAAATAAATAATATTTCTCTTGTAGTTACGTCCTATTTAATTTATTAAAGAAACTAATTTGAATATACATATAAGAATATTTGTTTTTCATTTAAAATATACGAGCATGCGTTACAAAACGTTTGCTTAACTGCAATAAAACAATCCTTCAAAATAAATATGAAGGAAAGTATAAACACGGAAAACTTACATTTTCCAGCAAGACAAAAAGAAGTGTAAAGAGGGAATCCAGCGCTGAGTTCTCTGCGGGGAGGGGATCTGAGCCGTCACAAACTTTTCCTCTCGCGCGGAGATGGACATCTGAAGTTGCACTTTAAACAAAATGGAACCCAAACATTTTTCTATCCCTGGATGACATTTAACTATGAGTGGTTGTTTCTTGTGGAGTTGTCGCGTTATCCCGATGCTGGATATGATAAATGGACGTCCACGTCGACGTCGGAAGCTTTCCTTTCTTTTTGCTCCACAGACGCTCGGCGTCGGCATCGCTCCCTCGCTCTGACGGCCGGCCTAAGGACAAAGCGGTAGATATACGAACTACCCAACAAACGCCCTCCCTTCAATTTATTGTTTCTGGTTTGCTTGTTCAAGCCGCACTGTTCCTGTACTTTACTTTTTCATTTTATATCTCGTATTCTCTCCGCAGTATCAAATTCTGTTTTTGACAGAGGATATCATTACACAAAGAGAATATGTATAAGAGAAAATGTATATATATATAGTGTAAATTTTAAAACGGGTCATAGGGCTATAACACAGAAATACAGTTTTTTAGGCGCCAAAGGTTTCTATATTAATTTATTGCAAAAATAATATATGCATATTACAAAGAAAAAAATTACAAATATTTTAATATCAAACACATTACATTTCTGTTTCATATAAAGCCAGAAAAGAAATTTAAAAATTTGTACAATTACGAAAAAATAGCATCAGCCATGAAACTGACAGTAACAAAACATTGTTATTTTTTACTAACATGATAGGGAACAATTAAAGATTAATGTTATTCTTTACAGGAATTTCTTGACTGGATGTAGATTGTGGATAAAAAACTTCTGGATTTCAGTCATAAAAATATTTTATTTTCTGCTTCGACCGGTTTCTACCCCTCTTGGGTCATCATCAGGAGCTGTTTCAGTAATACAAAAAATATTTTAACAATAAATTATAAACTTTAAAACAACTAGTACGTGAAATAATTTTTATAAATGAAATTTTGTGTTTATATATATGTTATTAATTTATAAACTAATACAATATAAAGAAAACATTAGGATATTTATTTAAGAAACAATTATTATTTATTGTAATAGGTATTTACACATTAAAGATGATCTACATGTAATAAGAAATAAGTTATAAGAAACGAGAAAAACTGCAAACTACAAGGGAACAATTAAAACCATCTAATAATTTGTAATTTTTCTTCCTGAAACAAATTATCCATGATTTCTTCTTAATAAAATGAAAATAATAATAATAATTTAACAAACAATGTGCAAGAAAACGTTTATTAATGAACGTCTTAAGTCAACAATTGTTTTGTTTTGTTTCTGTCAGTTTCACGGCTAATGATATTTTTTCTTATTTGTGAAAGTTTTTAATTTTATTTCCTGGCTTTATATGAAACAGAAATGAAATGTGCTTGGTATGAAAAAATTCGTAATTTCTATATATATATATATATATATATATATATATATATATATATATATATATATATATATATATTTATGTAAATAAAATATATATATATATATATATATATATATATATAGGGGTGTAAATTTTAAAATGGGTCATAAGGCTATAACATAAAAAAAAAACAGTTTTTTAGACGCCAAAAGTTTCTATATTAATTTATTGAAAAAGTAATTAGTGCATATTATAAAGAAAAAAATTACGAATTTTTTGAAACCAAACATATTACATTTCTGTTTCATATAAAACCAGAAAATAAATTTATAAATTTACACAATTAAGAAAAAATATCAATAGCCGTGAAACTGACAGAAACAAAACAAAACAATTGTTGACTTTAGACGCTCATTAAAAAAGGTTTCTTACACTTTATTTGTTAAATTATTATTATTTTCGTTTTATTAAGAAGAAATCATGAACAATTTGTCTCATGAAGAAAAATTACAAATTATTAATGCTGCGCCTGCGCCACTCGCGCACTTATGACAAATGTTCGCACCTAACCTAGGTATGAAAATATACGACGATGATAACAAAGTTCCTGGAGAAAAGAGCGACGAAATACTAATTGGACTTATTCAACAAATTGTTTTTTATTTTTATTTTTTTATCTTATATAAATATAATGTATCGCAATTACACCTATAAAAGTTAGATTATACGAAATGTCGAACATATAATTCTAAATTTTAATTTACTGCATAAACGACGTTATTTCAGTTTAGTTTCTTAATTTAGTAGCTTAATTTATATGCTGCATAAACCCAGCATAAATGGTTTTAATTTGTTCCCTTGTAGTTTGCAGTTTTTCGTTTTTCTCGTTTCTTATAACTTATTTCTTATTATATGTATATCATCTTTAGTTTGTAAGTACCTATTACAATAAATAATAATTGTTTCTGATATAAATATCCTAGTTTTTACTTTATTTTGGGTTATTTTGTATTGGTTCATAAATTATTAACTTTAATCTTTAAATGTCCTTTATCAAGACAATGTTTTGCTACTGTCACTTTCATGGCTAATGATATTTTTTCTCAATTATAAAAATTTTTAAATTTAATTTCTGGCTTTATATGAAACAGAAATGTAAGGTGTTTGGTATGAAAAAATTCGTAATTTTTTTCTTTATAATAAGCACCAATTATATTTTCAATAAATTATATATATATATATATATATATATATATATATATATATATATATATATATATATAAGATGTGGAAAGTACTGGCGACTGTGTCGAATAATTAAGAAAACAAATAGCGGGAATGCAGTCTAGGAGTATATTGGGCTCTAGTAAATAAGTGTCACTCTTTACAATTAACCAAGCTTTCGGTTATTTATTTTAACCATCCTCAGGGTTCTAAAATATGTTTAAATTGTTACAAATAAATTAAAATTTGTGATTTAGCATATTTGTTTACTTACATTGTGTGAGATTAAGTATTAAAATTATATCTACGTCGTACATCGTTTTCTGGAGAAAGAATTTTGGAAAATTTTAGTTTTGTTCTTGTAACATTTTTAATAACAGAATGTAATGAATTGTCGAAATATCACAGTAAATTATGACTAAAAACTTAAATATTTATCACAGTATGTTTTATAAAAACTATTGTACATATTGCATTAATTCTACGTTAATTACGAACTTGTTTGTACTGTTTTAAACTTTAAAATTGTTTTGACTGCATTTTGGAATTAAATGGTTAATACGAAGAAGATATTAACTTATCAAAATGTCGCCAGAGGGACGGTTGCTTGTAGTCTATTTTTTGCGAGTAACGTCAAATAGTAGGCTGCATAACCCATTTATATATATATATATATATATATATATATATATATATATATATATATAGCTGTATTTAATATTATATTGAAATGCGCGTTTTTCAAAACAAAGTGGCAATAATGCGTTGCTATCAAATAATAAGTGCGTTGTATTATTCGTTTCGGTGCACTCGGAGATTTCAGTGTCATTTCATATGCCTACATAAAACACACCAAACATGATTATTCTCTTCAAAGTATTCATTTGTGTACTCACTATGTTCGAAGGAAAATGATCGTCCTCTATATGCATCGTAAATAGATTTCAAAACAACACTGACAGATCTAAGTACATAAAACAAATTAACCAAACGTACCCATAATGGTGAACGAATATACGAACCTTTGTATATTCGAATATACCAATATCAGTATATTCGTTCACCATGGTTACTTAATAATAACCGCTGTAATATGTGGTAACAAACTGTCACCCTTGGTTACGACTTGACATTTAATTGACAGTAATGTATTTGCCTGTCTCATTTAAAATGAAACATAGGGAACAAATGTGACAGAAGTAATTTAAATATTGTAAGGTATTTCAATATAAGGAACAAATAAACCAACTAACAAACAAGTAAACATATAAGGTGCTTTGTCTGCAAAAAGTATATTTTGAAGAAAATCTGGATTATTGTTAACATTTTCAAACAAAAATTTATTCTTCGTTCCATATCGTCAACAACGAACTCTTGGTGATTTTCAAAATGTCATGATCCATAATGCTTCTTTTTAAATAACCTATGTACTACTATACATAGCTTTGCTTACACCAGTAGCTTGTCCAATCTCTCTTAATGTTAATTTATTGTTATTACGTATTAAAGCCATAATTTTATGTTCCTTCTCTGCAACTAATACATTACAGGATCTATTCCTTAAATTATATTAAGGCTGGACTTAACCATTTCTTCTATAGTTAACGAGGCTTAGGCCCGAGATATCCATCTCCTAATAACTTTATTTGGCGAATAATTTCTATGGCAATAATTATTGATACAATTGTATTCATAGTTATTATTCGTCAAATACAGTTATTAGGAGGTGGATATCTCGGCCCTTAAAATTGTTACTGCGCTTGGCGTTGGCCTGTCAGGAAATGATGCGCGGCACAACAGGGTTGTTGCGAAAAAAATAAATGTTATTTTTTCCTATTAATTATGAAATATGAACTAATTCTAAACATATTAATGTAAAAATTATTGGAAAATATAAAACTTTTCATTCATAATTTCCATAAATAAAGTTCGCGGTGGAATTCTTGTGACGTAGACTATTAATAATTATATAGTTCGACCAAGTCTGTATGACTCATAGAAGCTTGTAGTAATACCACGACAAAGCGAAAATGTTGAATTATGTTTTAATTGTATCATACAAATATTTACAGTATAATTCTAGAAGTAAAATAACAGATACAAAAGTATTATTTAACAGTACGTATGTTTTATAATTATTTACTTGAATACCAGATAAGAGTCTTGACTTGTTTCTTTAGACCATCTAAGGTTTTGCAAGTGTGAAGGGGGAAGATAACAAGTAGGAGGGACCCTTGTAGTAAACCACGCCCAGGCCAGACACTGCCAGGTAGCCACAGTTAGCATTTTACTTGCCACGGTCCAAGAGTGGAATCCCAAGACTAGACTATCATAGCGTAGCGTAAAATACCCCTTACGTTTTACTTTCATTTCCCTATTAACCTTCACGGTTGTTATGGAAACACCCCAGGCAACAGTTGTTATACGTATCTTGTTGAACTTAAAATAATTTAGTAGTGAGAAATTGAAATATAAATACCAAAATAACAATTTTTTTTTTTATTAAACTGAAGACAAATTAACAATATTATAATTATATAGGAAATTATTTAAAAGAAAACTAAGCAAATGGATAATTTTAAAATTATTTGACTAAAAACTTTAATATCTAGCATCATTTTAAAATTAATATACTTTACTGTGGTAGGTTCTACAGACACCTCGTATCATTAGGTAAATTTACTGTATTGGACACTACATATTGCGATGATTTTGGGTACGTATTTGAATAGAAGACCAGTAGATATTTCAATAAATGGGAAGTTTATTTAGGTTAGTACATACATACATGAGGTATTGCAATAAATATTGTTAATTTTATTCGTTAATACGAATATGTTAACTTCATAGTTTTATTTAACATAACAGTTTGTATAAAAGTTTGTTTATTTGGATAAAAAAAAAACAATTTAAAGTATTATGCATTCAAAACGTTGCCAAAATTATGACGTATTATAAATAAGTTCGAATAGTTCTCGAGCTTGAGGTTCGTTGTCAGTGCCATATTGCGTAGCTTTATTACCAAAAAATGTGTTGTTAACAATTTGCCTTACGGTAAAAGCACTACTTGTAGTACTACGCATTTTGCAAATTTTCCCAAATAACGAAGAAGTTGTTCTCTTACATCTTTCCTTTCGCCTTATTTCGTTATTTCCTTGGTCTCTTGCCTCCGCTTCTAATTTCAGACCGTTTACTAAGCTCAATTTTACGCTAAGCCCAAATTTCATCTGAGGCCTGCCGTCCCCTCACGATCTTGCTGATGCAGGCCAGGGGCGCCGCCCCTGGGGCGGAGCTACTTACAAGTAGAAGCTTGACTTGCAGCTAGTGACATCTCGGGCGTAATTTTCGAAGTAAATATAACATTTCTAATATTACTTTTTATAACAAAACGCGTTGGAAATATGTATATATATTTATATTTATCTTTTACTTAGCGTATTATCTAAGGAGTAATGTTGTTTATTTTATAAAATTGCTTATAAAGATTAAAATTGTATAAAGAAAATTGCATATTTTCACTTACTTATTTATTAATTATTTAATTAAGTCAAGGGAATTTGTACAATATGGCAACACACCACCCTCGCTCTATTGCTATTCTTAGTGTTAAAAAAGTTTCAGATGTATATTCCACATATTTTAGATGCAACAAGTATAAATGTTAAGTAGAATTTTGGACGTGTCGCGGTAGCAAGTCAAGCCCCTTGTCACCAGGTGGCTACACACTCCAGGAAATGTACATGTCATTTTTAGTGACATAACCTACGTTTTACGTGTTGAAATCATATTTTATTTTTCTTTTCTATATCAGCAGATTTAAAACAAGGTAATAAAACTAATGAATTTGTGTAAAAATTAATAATTTCTTTTGAAATAGTGCTTCTCTCAAACATATTAACTGTTTCAGATAAAAATGGTAGTATTGTGTACAACCGAGAGTGTACCGTTAGGGCAAGAAAGACTGTGATTGGTATTAACCCTAGAATACATACGCATACTTCACAAACATAAACACATACTGGGGTATTTCAGTACCCCACTAAAAAAACGTCATAAAAATATTTTTCTGTCTACCTATACGAAAAGTGAAATTTTACGTACTTATTTTCGGACGAAAAATGACACTTTTCTGAACCTTGTCACTTTTCGTCCGCAAACCTTTTTCGTACGCTAAGCCTACTACGATTTTATGATTATTGCAATTGTGTGTACCACCGGAGTTGTAAATAACAAATATCAAACGAGCAAATAAAAATATTATTTTAATGATAAATTTAATTTAAATATGTGCGCAATTAATAATGAAATTAACTATAGTAAAAATTATTAATTTTGACATGACTAATTGTTAATCTAAGATGCCGCTGGATAGAGTTGTTTTCGAGGTTATTTTGTTGGTTTTGTTTATTTTCACCTGTCAAATAGTGTTGATGTGTCTGTGAGTGTAGTGTGTCTTCCTTCAAACTAAAACAGAGCTAAGAATTAAAATTTTGTGAAAATGGCAGAAGATATACAGGGTGTCTCTTAAATATGGGTACATGGCTTAACCACAGATTCCTGAGGCTAAAATAAGACGATTTAACCAAACTTGCTTCTACCGGAAAGTGTACCATTTAGCCAGAATTCTGCTTCAAAGTTCTTCGAAAAAAAATTAATTTTGCTTATAATAACCGGACGCTTTATTCGATTTGGATGAAATTTGGTATGAGAGTTTATATGGTTATATGTCATCTTTTATGATGATACTTGTTATTATTAGTGAACCACTAGTGTATGAAACTTAGGTGCCCCAACATTGATTAGACCATAACTTTTTAATGGCCACGCCGATAACGTAAAATTATTTTTTTTTTTCAGAAAGATACATTCAATAGTAAACTTTTCTCTCTCTATTTAATTTGTGATATCTGTTACGGTTCAGACAGAAAAAAATAAAACCTAAGTGACTGCACCGTGAATTTTTTAAAAATAAACTTATCTAGCAATCTATCCAAATGTCAAACAACGAATTTCCAATGACAGTAACAATTGTTTATGGACTGTCAAAAAATTCCTTCGCAATATTCAGAAACTAGTAACATTTGTTTGTCCGCCTAATAGTGTTTTATTACCATTATTATAAATAACACGAATAAATATGTTAGCTTACTCCTAAACAAGTTGAGAAGATTGACAACTCGTTACTGTCATTAAAAATTAATTGTTTGACATTTGGATAGACTGCTAGATTAAATTTGTTTTAAAAAAAATCACGATCCAGTCGCTCAGGTTTTATTTTTTCTGTCTGAACCGTAACAGATATCACAAATTACACAGAGAGAGAAAAGTTTACTAATGAATGTATCTTTCTGAAAAAAAAATAATTTCACGTTATCGGCGTGACTATTAAAAAGTTATGGTCTAATCAATGTTGGGACACCTACGTTTCATACACTAGTGGTTCACTAATAATAACAAGTATCATCATAAAAGATGACTTATAACCGTATAAACTCTCATACCAAATTTCATCCAAATCGAATAAAGCGTCCGGTTATTATAAGCTAAATTAATTTTTTTTCGAAGAACTTTGAAGCAGAATTCTGGCTAAATGGTACACTTTCCGGTAAAAGCAAGTTTGGTTAAATCGTCTTATTTTAGCCTCAGGAATCTGTGGTTAACCCATGTCCCCCTATTTAAGAGACACCCTGTATATTATCCAATCATTATTCACATAATAAATAATGAGATTTTACGAATTTAAAAAAACGTGTATTTATTTCTAGATCTATTACGTAAAGTAAGGTAGACAGAAAAATGTAATATGTACCTCGGCAAAAAATGCATATTATAGCCTCGCTTGTTTGCATTACATCGGCTTCGCCTCGGAAAGCAAACTCAAGCTCTGCTGTGATATGCAATTTTTTGTCCTAGGTACATAAATAACTATTCTATGAATCTATATTTGAAAAAGAGAAAATAAAACTTTTATTTATAATGTAATTAATATTTACATAGGCCCGGTTGTACAAATGCTGGTTCATCCTGCGCTCAGCGGAACTTAGGCTTTGTTGAACCTGAGTTCAAATGTTCCATCTGTTGTACAAAGTAAAATGAAAGTGAGTTCAGCTGAACTTCAGTTGAGCTTAGAAACCAATATAAATAATTTAAGTTGTTAACGTTTTTTTTTTTTGTCAAATGTCAAATATATTTTGTGATAACTGTCAATATGTAGTAATCAATTTTCAGGGCAGCTTATACTAATTATTTGAAATTGAGTAAAGATAATGTTTGTTTAAGGTGAAATTTTAACAAAATACTATTTAATATATTTGTTTTTTTAAGATGCGATCAGCGAATTTCTCGAATTTGGAAGAGTCCAAACTTATTTTATTAGTTAAAAAATATATATCTGTATTAGAATGCAAGCAATCTGATACAAATATAAATAAAAAGAAAATAGAATGCTGGGTGCAAATAGAAAAAGAGTTGAATACAAATAATGTAATATTTAGAAGTCACCAAGTTTTGAAAAAAAAAATATGAAAATATTAAAAAAATAACAAAAAGGAAGTTTGCAAACGAAATAATTTACACAAAAGGAACCGGTGGAGGACTTCCAATAGAAATTCAAGTAACGACAATGGACTCTGACATAAAAGAAATATTAGGCGCTCGTTTGGAAGGCGCAGCATCTGAATTTGATGACGACGCAGAAAATTCTACCGGTAACAAATTTAACAGCAGGGCCGCATTTAATATAGGCTTATACTACGGGCCGCCACCTTCAAGTGGGTATCTGGAAAGGGCACTTCAAAATTTTTAATTTTGTCTAAAAATTACAAAAAAATAATCTTAAACACATGCTATAAGTTTTATTTTTGATTCTTTACAAAATTATAATATTAACAACATTTCTTTGATTATAATTAACAATTTTGCAGTTATTGTTTGCAATGCGCCAGATAAATATTCGTTTGGCAGGATATTTCCATTGTTTTCTACTAAATTTTAGTTAGGACAATCAAAATTCTACCAGTGATTTAAAAAATCATAAGCGGCCCTGTTTAATAAAAAAATTCTTACGATGAATAGTCTTGCAGCTAGAAAATATTGTATTAAAATTTTCAGAATCTCAAACAATTCACAATGAATATATGCGGAATATACCTGTAACGATATCCACCACGGAAATGACAGAAACCGACATGCGACTAACACTGAATTAAATTTGGAAACAGCGACTACATTAACCGACCAAGAGCAACATAAAATTTGTAATAAAAGTGATCAGTGGCAACAATTACAGAGCAAAAAATCTAAATCATTAGTTACCAAACACACTGACAAAATTTTAAGTTCAGGAGAAATCATTAAAAGAGTTACGCAATGGGCAGACGCTAAAAGCAATTTAGAAAACGTTAAAAAGCAATATTTAGAAGAAGAATACAAATTAAAATTGAAACATTTACAAGAAAAGCACGAGGATGAAATAAAAATTATGAAGGAAAAGGCAGCTATAGAAATAGAAATGAAAAAAGAGGAACATAGAATTAGAATAAAAATATTAAATTTACAAAAACAAAAACTGTTAAAATAGGTTAATTTTTTTTATTTATTAAATGTTACTATAATTCGTTGTAATAAATTTATAAGTTGTTAAAAAAATTATTAATCAATTGATATCTAGTCAAATTATTATTATTGATTCTTTGATTGTTGTCCAAAATATGATCAACATCAAAATTGTTTACAAAATTTATTGCAGCTTCTTCTTCAACAGTGATTGGTGGAAGTTAATCTTTAAGTAAACAAGCAATATTATGTAGAACTGCTGTTGCTACAATAATAGCTTCTACTCTGTTTAATTTCAAACGAATTCCTAATGCTAAAATAGGAAATCGTCTTTTCCATATACCAAAACATCGTTCAATTGGATTTCTGGTTCGTATTTGCGCTTCATTAAAAAGATGTTCTGCTGGTGTTGTTGGATTGTGTAGGGGAGTAATTAAGTATGACTTAATTCCATAGCCTCCATCGCCTACTAATACATATTTATTAAAATTTTCAGTTTCAAATTTAGCCTGAATTCTCGAATTGTTAAATATTGTAGAATGTACCGACCCCGCCCATCTACAAACTAAATTTTGAAATCTACATTTTGCGTCGCAAATTGCTTGTACATTTATAGAAAAGAAGTGCTTTCTGTTTCTATATATTTCTGGTTCTCTACCACCTGGTGATATTATTTTAATGTGTGTGCAATCCAGCGCTCCTATGCAGGAAGGAAAACGACTTATATTATAAAAGTCCTGGCTATTTGCTCTTAATTCTTCTTCTGTTGAAGGTATTTTAATAAAATTTATATGTAATCTAGCAATAGCTCTAGAAACTTTATGTATTATTCTACTGGTAGTAGACTTGTGAATACCAGCGACGTCTGCTGTTACTTGTAAAAGGGGAACCACTTGCGAAGAAACGCAGTGTCACAAGCACCATATCTTCTGGAGATACTGCGTTGTTCCTTGAATAGATAGGTAAATAAAGAATATAGCTATTTTTTAGATCTTTTTTTTACTTATTTGCTTACCTCTGGGTTGGTGAACATATTTCATCTCTAATTTGGTCTATAACATATACAACAGCAGCTTTAGATATCCGAAATCTGGCAATAAATTCCAAATCATTCCATTTAGTGAAATTATTTTCTCGTTTTTTGTAATGTTTCGCTACTCTTCGCGGTTCTAACACATTTATTAAATCTAGCATATCCTCATCGTCAGTTAAAATACCGACTAATTAATTCATTTTCAAAAAACGTTAATGTACTTGTCAAGAAAATTTGACAGATGATGTTATTTTGTTACTTAAGCCGCAGTTGAACCGTAAAATTCGGCGGCTCAGCTGAACCGCACTTTGAGCCAAGCTTATCACTTGAACCTGATTTGTACAACGCAACCTGTCATCAAATTTCAAGCTCAAAGTTGAACTTACACTGAACCTATATTGTACAACCGGGCCATACATGATTTGCACATATCTATTCTATGGTCTATGCATATTGGCTTTTCACATTTGGCACAGTAGATTTTTGTCTTTCGGTCTTTACTTCTGTGACATAGGTGACATCGGGCATATTTGGTTTTTTTTTTTTTTTTCGGTATTTCTGATACATCTTGAATAGGATTAATGCACAATATATCTTGTATATCATTTCTAAGTTTCATATTGATATTACCACATAACCGTTTTTGCATGTATGATTTAGCCAACTGCAGCCCAAGTTCACATAAAATTTTTTTTCTGGCTGGCTTTTCTGGCTTTAGAACTAAATTATGTAGAACATATGCATTTATTCCTGCCTGGTCAAGCATTCCACAGAAAAATCTCAAAGGCCATCTTCTGGTTTTCCGGGCAACTGTATAATTATGGACCATTTGGTCGAAAGTGTCTACACCTCCTTTTGTCGAATTATAAAAAATTATAATTTCTGGTTTTTTTGTAGTTTCGTTTCATCGATAGATTTTGAAGAGTGGAAAGTTGATAATAATATATGTTTAAAATTCATTTAATTCATTTTATTGCAAATGTATTCATATTTTATTATTTATATTTTGTAATTTTGGCATGCCTGAGTCCGGCACTGTTTGCCGCCAAACTTGTGCTTCCTAAACATTCACAGTTCACTTTAGTTCTTTCTTTCGCAAAATAAGCATGTATCAGTATTTTTATTGTTGTGTGTGTCCCAAATAAACGCATTTTTTTTACGGGGACTAGCAGCAAATTTATTTACACCCTACACTCATATAGAGGAGAAGATATTCACCAAAAACATATGGTAGCAGAGCGTAGTTTTAGAAACAAAACGCATAACTCAATACAGTTCAGCACGTGGTACGCAGGCCAAGGCAAGGCTCATCGCGATTCTTGGGCTGGACAAATCATCTCAACGCTGGAAGATCACAAAGTTAAGTGAGTCGTTCCAATTTTATTCTTATCCTTACATATCCCAATTACATACTGCTTCACTTGTACTCGCATTGTTTATTTCTTAATACATTGATTTCGCTTGTATTGTGCATTATTAATTCAATAATATTTAATATTTTACAATCTCAAATACAATACGTCAAAATGAATTCAAGATATATTAAAAAACGTGAATCCATTCAGGGAAAATTATCTAATTTCATTGCATATATAAGTGATGTTCAGAAAAGGAAAGCATTGTCTGAGCTTGATATTATAGAATTAAAAGACCGTTTAAACAAATTTAATATAACTGGCGCGGAGTTTGACGAGAATCAAACTACTATCGAGAATGCAACTGAGAGCATGGAAGATGAAATGAAAATTAGAAAAGCATTTGAAAATGATTTTTTTAAATATACTGCATTTGCAAAAAAGTTAATTATCGACCATGAAAGGGCAAATTCACTACAAACTCCCATTTCAGGTTCTAACTCGCAAGCGACAAACCAAAATCCAAATTCACCAAGTAACATCAAGCTGCCGACAATACAGTTGCCCAAATTCAATGGCGAATACTCAAGCTGGCTGGAATTTCGCGACACATATGAATCTTTAATTCACGAAAACGTAACTATTGATGAAATTCAGAAATTTCACTATCTTAGAGCATCCTTGGAGGGTGGCGCATCTCAGGTAATAAAGTCACTAGAATTTACTGCGAAAATTACTCAGTTGCATGGAAATCACTACTCGATAGGTACAATAATAATAAACTTTTAGTACACAATCATGTAAAGGCATTATTTAATATTGAACCATTAGTCAAAGAATCCGCAAACGGGTTGAGGAAAATAATAGACACATTTTCCAAAAATCTTCGCGCATTAGAACAATTAGATCAGCCTACGGGAGAATGGGACACTCTAATAGTGTATTTAATTTCTACAAAATTAGATTTTGTTAGTAATCGCGAATGGGAAAATTTTAAATCAGATAAGGACATACCAACCTTAAATATGCTGAAAACATTTCTCAAATCCCGAGCAGATTTATTGGAAACTTTGCAGTCAAATTATATGGATTAAAAACAAAATAAAATTTGTACTAAAGGCTTTGTAGCAACGAATAATCATTTCATTCCAAAATGCCGCGTTTGCAATAAAGAACATTACATTCAAAATTGTGCTGAATTTTTAAAACTCGCGGCAAATGAAAAACTTAATAAGTTAAATACTTTAAAACTCTGCTTAAATTGCATGAGACCTGGGCATAATAGTAAAGTATGTCGGAGAGGGACTTGCAGAAAATGTGGGGAAAAACATCATACTTTAATACATTCGGAAAATTCTAACGGTCAAGAAAATACTAATAATCCCATTCAAACCACTGCATTATCGTCCAGTAGATCAGACAGTCATGTTCTTTTATCTACGGCGTATATACAAATTCTAGACAAACACAAAAATCCTCATACTATTCGGGCACTGCTCGACTCGGGCTCACAGTCAAGTTATATAACTCAAAATTTATGTAACCGTTTAGGGTTAAAAATCAGCAAAACAAATATTACAGTACAGTGTTTAAATCAGGCCATGTCAAATATTGATTCAAAATGTGACGTAACTATTCACTCATTACATAACAATTTTTCGGCTGATTTAACTTGCCTAGTTATTTCTAAAATAACTGGAAATTTACCAAGCACAATGGTAAATGAATCGGAACTAAATATTCCTAAAAACATAAAATTGGCGGACCCTGCCTTTTTTAAACCACAGAGTATAGACATACTAATCGGATCAAATTTGTTTTGGAGTACACTGTGTATAGGTCAAATTTGCTTGGGAACTAATAAGCCAATTTTACAAAAAACGCGATTTGGTTGGATTATATCGAGGCCTATATTCAATGCTCAAACGTCTTTAGTTTCGTATAATTTAAACATAAATCTCGACATACAAAACCAACTCTCAAAGTTTTGGGAACTTGAAGAATGTCACGGGTCCAAGCCCTTCTCTGAAGAAGAGATTGTCTGTGGAAATCATTTTAATTTAAATACTAAACGCGAAAATGGACGATTTGTAGTCGCTTTACCGCAAAAGGACCCAGTAGAAAAATTAGGTGATTCATATGAACACGCTGTACACCGATTTTTATCTTTAGAGCGAAAATTACAAAGACAACCAAACTTGAAGCAACAGTACAAAGCCTTTTTATTTGAATATCATAGTTTAGGTCACATGAACAAAGTTATGAATTTTAATTCTGATAAAATTTGTTATTACATGCCACATCACAGTGTAATCAGGACAGAAAGTTTGACCACAAAATTAAGTCGTATTTGACGCATCAGCGCCGTCCAATAGTGGGTTTTCCCTTAATAATATTCAAATGGCAGGGCCAACGATACAAAATGATTTACTTTCAATATTATTGCGATTCAGGCAACATAAGTATGTCATATCTGGTGATATTGCGAAAATGTATCGCCAAGTACTCGTGGTGCCTGAACAGCGTCATTTGCAAAGAATCTTGTGGCGAGAAGATCCGAACGAACCATTAGAGGTTTTCGAGCTCAATACGGTAACGTATGGCACGAAAGCGGCATCCTTTCTAGCGATTCGATGTTTGTTTCAATTAGCGGACGAAAACAAAAATTTGAATCCAAAATGTTCTGAAATAATTAAGTCTGATTTCTATGTTGATGACATGCTAACAGGAGCAGACTCAATTGAAGAGGGTGCGCTTCTCGTAAAAGGTGTTTCGGATATTCTCAAACAAGGACATTTCGAATTACGAAAATTTTATTCAAACTGTCAAGAAACTTTAAAGTATGTACAAGAAAATAATATTCCAAATCAAATTATTAATTTCGGTATAAATGAAAACGCTAAAACTTTAGGACTCACTTGGTGTCCAAAAACCGATAATTTAATGTACAATATACATGAAGCACCCGCAAATCAAAAAATTAGTAAACGATCAATTTTCTCAAACGTTGCACAAATATTTGACCCCCTTGGACTTTTAAGCCCTTGTGTAATACTAGCAAAAATACTGTTGCAACAATTATGGCTGGAAAAGATATCGTGGGACGAGGGATTACCTTCTCACTTACATTCATTTTGGTCTAAATTTTGTGATAAGCTCCCATTATTAAACGAAATTGCTATTCAGCGGCGCATCTTATGCGAAAATCCATCTCGAATTGAGATGCATGGTTTCGCGGACGCCTCTGAAAATGCATACGGCGGATGAATTTACATAAGATCTGTGGATCAAAACGGCAATATTTTTGTTAATTTATTATGCTCTAAGACTAAAGTAGCTCCGCTAAAAACAATAACACTTCCGCAGTTAGAGCTTTCGGGGGCATTAATTCTAGCTAGACTTGCTGATAAGGTCATCAAATCATTAAAATTTAAATTCGATGATCGAGTATTTTGGTCTGACTCAACTATTGTACTAAGTTGGTTAAAAATATCGCCAAACAAACTTAAAATGTTTGTAAGTAATCGAGTGGCCGAAATTCAAAATTTTACTAGAGCTGATATTTGGCGACACGTAGCCAGTGGTGAGAACCCTGCTGATTTATTATCACGGGGCATGATGCCGAATAATATTAAGGGACAGGATTTATGGTGGCATGGTCCACAGTGGTTACGAAAATCACCTCTGGATTGGCCAAAAAAATCTCCACTAGTACAATTACAAACTTTACCTGACATAAAATTGAAAATTACTCAAACATTTTTTGCTCAAAATAATGAATATATTCCATTTCAAAATTTTTCAAGTTTAATTAAAATCAAAAGGGTACTTGGTTGGATACTTCGATTTTTAAAAAATGCACGCTCTCGGGCTGACTCACGACAATCTGGGATGTTAAATTCATTTGAGAAAAACAATTCTTTTGAAATTCTTACAAAAATGGCTCAAATATTGAATGATAAAAATAATTTAAATGTGCACAGTGAACTAATCTCTCTTGGCCCCTTTTTTGATGACAAAGGTATCTTAAGAGTAGGGGGCCGATTACGTAATTCGTCATACTCTTTTGACAAAAAACACCCAATTTTATTAAAATCCAATCATCACTTAAATCGTTTAATTTTTGAAAACGAACACGTAAAATTATTTCATGCGGGGCCTCAACAAACTTTAGCTTCAATTAGGGAGAAATTTTGGCCCATTAGAGGGAGAAATCTTTCTAAACGAGTAGTGAGACAATGCCTGAGTTGTTATAGAAACAAGCCAAAAATTGTTCAACCCATTATGGGTCAATTACCTGAGGCTCGCCTCCAGCCAAATCCTCCGTTCACTGTAACAGGGATTGATTACGCGGGTCCAGTCTTAATAAAGGACTGTAAGGGTCGGGGAGCCAAATTACACAAATGCTATATAGGTCTTTTTATATGTTTTTCGACAAAGTCAATTCACTTAGAGCTTATAAGTGACTAGTCGAAGGATGCCTTTCTTATGGCGCTAAAAAGATTCATATCACGTCGTGGAAAACCAGTCCAGATATTTTCGGATAATGGCACCAATTTTGTCTCAGCTAATACGGAACTAAAGGAGTTAGCAAAATTGGTGTCAAATTCTGAAAATGATATTACAAATTATTGTTCATTTTGGCGGATTGCGGGAGGCTGGTGTAAAATCCTGCAATGCTCATTTGAAAAGGGTTCTACAGGATGCTCATTTAACGTTTGAGGAAGTAAATACTGTTCTAGTACAGATTGAAGCAGTACTTAATTCCCGTCCGCTTTTTCCACTTTCTGACAACCCTAATGACTTGATCCCATTGACCCCGGCTCACTTTTTAATTGGACGATCTTTGACAGCTACTCCGGAGCCGGCCTTGAAGGAACTTCCGATGAGCCGATTGTCTCGATTTCAACATATCCAACAATGTCAGCAACATTTTTGGAACCGCTGGCAAAAGGAGTATATAAGCGAACTGTAGCAAAGGGTCAAATGGCAGAGGACGCATGGTGAACTCGAAATCGGCAGCATGGTCCTAATCAAGGAAGAAAATTCGCCGCCTCTACGTTGGAAGTTGGGTCGCATACTCCAGCTCCATCCTGGGAAAGACGGCGTCACCAGAGTAGCCACGATTCGTACAGCACAAGGAACGACGAAATGCTCCTACTCCAAAATATGTCCTTTACCAAAGCCAGACGAGAATATTTGAAACTGCCCCAGGCGTTCCAAGGCGGGGGGCATGTTTAAAATTCATTTAATTCATTTTATTGCAAATGTATTCATATTTTGTAATTTTGGCATGCCTGAGTCCGGCACTGTTTGCCGCCAAACTTTTGCTTGCTAAACATTCACAGTTCACTTCAGTTCTTGCTTTCGCAAAATAAACATGTATCAGTAATAATAATAATATAATAATAATATATTTTTATTCCTTGTGATCATTTGTACATGATATGGAAATAGTCAAACATTATTATACAAAGTACATACATATATGAGTTATACTAATGTGTAAGAAGAGATGACTTTAATTAGACATATATTCTTCAGTTGAATAGAAACATTTATTAATTAGGTAATGTTGTAATTTTTCTTTGAATTTTTTTATTTGACAAATTGTTTTGATGGTATCAGGTAATTTATTGTAATAAAGTGCCCCTATGTAATAAATGTTTTTTTCAAACATAGTAGAGTATTTTTATTGTTGTGTGTGTCCCAAATAAACGCATTTTTTTTTACGGGGACTAGCAGCAAATTTATTTACACCCTACACTCATACAGAGGAGAAGATATTCACCAAAAACATTATAACTGATTTAAATTTTTTTGGTGTGAATGACACTATTGTAGTTTTTTCTGAAAATCCAAACTGTGAAGATAAAATTTCTTTCTTGGAATGTGGAAGAAAAGATGGTGGAATTTCTTTCTTATTATGCCGAAGAGTACCAACAATAGTCAATTTAAAATTATTAAGTAATTCTTCAGCTAAGGGAATTGATGTGAAATAATTATCCATTGTTATGTTGCGATTAGTCCCTCGTATTGGTTCGGTTAATTTTTTTACTACTTGAGTCGCAATTGGCTCCTGCTTTTTTTGACTGGTCTTCTTTACCAATGTATGGTATAGCATTCACCATGCAGTATGTTCTACTATCACATAAAGTATTTATTTTGATTCTATATTTATCTGGCTTGAAACCAATATATACGCGGAAAGGACAATTGCCTCGAAACCCAAGTAACTGTTTATCAATTGTGCAGTACGCGTGAGGTGTATAACTTTGCTTGCAATTAAAAATAAATAATTCCCATAATTCCCTTATTGGCGAAAATTTATCTTCGCGATTTCTTACATCCTTGTTGTCAAAACGCATGTAAGTTAGTAGAAAATTAAATCTACATTCACTCATTATCGCTTTATATATTTTTTTGTCCCTGTTCAGAAAACATTTCTCTAATATCAAAGTGAGCATCTTTTCTGGCTCCAGAAATATATCGTCCCCTTAGTGCTAAAACTAGGTAACTCGAATTTTGGGATTTTTGAGTTATCTACCAAATCTGCTAAAAATATGAAATAATATTTTGTCATTATATAGAAGATGTAGTTTGTTTTACTTCCTATCGTCAAATCCCAAATATCAAACCGATTACTCATGTAAAATACTTTTATTTTAATTAAGAAACTTCAAATTGAATTTTCCGAAAAACACTTTTTTCAAGCTACCTAGTTTTAGTACTAAGGGGACGATATAATAAACCTATAAATGCCAATATTTCAGAAGAATCAGTGTCCTGAATGTATCTAGTATCATCAGCATAATTTAATTTCTGACGAGCTATTTCTTGATTGGTGAATATAACAATCTTTTCTATGATATCATTCTCAAACATAATCTTCCATGCTTCACTTTCGCTTGCAATCTGTTTTGCTTGTCCTTGTGCTCCTGGTAGTTTTATGACTATATTTCTACTTTGTGTTTTAGTTCGTGGTGGTTCTTTTTTTGACCATTTATAACCACTTTTTCCCAGTATTATATCATTTGGCTGCTCATCAGTAAAATTATCTTCAACATCAGAAAGATCATTTTCCGAAATAATACTTTCATGTTCTGACTGAATTTCAATTGCATCTTCACAATCGCTAACAATTTCATCATCCGATTTAAGATTATCAAACCATGTGGTCACGATATTCTCAAAATTGGGGTCATTAAAATTAATATTTTTCCTCGTAGACATATTCTAAAATGATAAATAAGAAGAAATATTATAAAAATATATCAACGGTTAACACATACTGGGGTATTTCACTACCCCGACTTACCTTTTTTTCTGAAACTATATAAAAATTATTTCTTACTCATACAACATATGATAGTACATAACCTCAAATAAGAATATCCGAACGAACAGTAATGCCAACCCACGTACAACAAAATTATATAAAATTTTGCTGGGGTATTTAAATACCCCGTATGTATTCTAGGGTTAATGAAACACGTCACCATGAGAAAATTTGAAATTAGAATTTTTTTAAAAAAAGTTATATTTTGAAAAATATACAGTTGCCAGACATAAAATATGTATTAAAGTGAATAACTTGAACAATTCTTTCAGAAAAAAAAATTAATTGGAAAATGCGCAAGCACCCTATTTGATGAAAATATTTTTTCAATCACATTTTATCGTATCTATTATTAAAATTCGCAAAACTTGTTTGTAGTTAACATCAGAGCTGGGCAAGTTACTTTTAAAATGTAACTAGTTACAGTTACAGTTACCTCCAAAAAAAAGTAACTAAGTTACTTAAGTTCCAGTTACTTTGGTGAAAGAACTAAGTTATTTACTAGTTACTCATTAAAAGTAACTTAGTTACCTTGAGTTACTTTCTAACTACTTTTAATGGCGTGAAGTGTAGACTTAGACTGTTGACTTAGTTATTGTGTAGTATACATATCAGGGAGTTTTTGCACTAACTACGTTAACCTAAATTTTAAAGTTATTGCTTGGCAACATCCAATCAGATTATTATTGTTAATGTTAACAGACCTGCAGGGCCTTATTACCGCCTAGGCTTACGAGGCCACGGCCTAGGGCCCGCTTTGCTGTGATTTTTTAAAAAAAATATTAATTTATTTTTCAATTTTGATTTCTTATTGTTAGAGAAATATAGTATTTGTATATTTTAAATAATTTGTATTATTTGTATTTTTATGTTGGCTGTGAAAAGAGAGAAAAAGATGTACGTAATTATTGTAATCAATCAATAAAACTGTCATTGTATTATATGTGTCTTTCATTGAGAAAATAATAATTTTAACTAGTAATTACACAGTAAATTATTAATATAATAATTGGCGACCGTGACAAAGTGATAGTATGGAAAAATTAGTAAAAGAACGGACAATATTACGTAGATTTTACACATTGGCAGAAAAAGATTTAGAAGCTGCATTTTTAAATAAAAATAAAGATATTCATTTCTTATACAAGTTATGTGAAGAGAAAGCTAAAGCATTGTTTGTACTGGATGATCAAATTAAAGATCTTTGGATGTCAGATGATAATGCAACTGAAGATGAAATATTTGGTGATTTAGAAAGTGCAGAAGCATATAAACGTCGCTGGATAATGATGAGCACTAAATATGGGATTCTTCTTCAACCTATAAAAGAACCATTTACGGTGGAAGAAGAAGATACTCAGAAATCATCAAGAAGAAGATTTAAGTTACCCAAAATTGAGCTTCGAAAATTTGATGGAGAAATAAAAAATTGGCTTGCATTTTAGGGACAATTTAAGAAAATTAATGAAGATCCAGATATAGATAACAATAATAAATATCAATACTTAATTCAAGCGACAGAATCAGGTTCAAAGGCACGGCAGTTGGTTGAAAGTTTTCCGCCATTAGGAGAAAATTATTTGAAAGCAATTAAACAGTTAAAATATAGGTTTGCACAAGATAATTTATTAATAGAAACCTATATAAGAGGACTTTTGCAGTTGGTTTTAGTTCGAAATACAGAAAAAATGTCTTTAAGAGATTTATATGATAAGCTATCTGCACAACTTCAAGCATTAGAATCGCTAAATGTGACTACTGATAAATATGCTTCAGTGCTTCTTTCTATGGTTGAATCTGCTATTCCTACAGAAATATTAAAAGCATGGGAAAGGTCGAAAGATAATAAAGAAAAATGTCAACTTACAAATTTATTAGAATTCATTAAAAAGGAAGTAGAAAGTGAAGAGCGAATTTTGGCAACAAGAAAAGATTTTGACATTCTTAATCTAGATGATAACAATCTTACTGCATTTCGGCAACCTACAGCAGCTTGTATAATAGCGAGCGAGAAAAAGAGCAATGAGAAAGATAAAGTATGCATATGGTGCGATAAATCAAGTCACAACAGTTTAGAATGTTTTAAAATTCAGAAGATAACATTAGAAGAGAAGAAAGAAATTGTGAAGAAAAAGAATGCATGTTTCATTTGTCTCAAGTATGGTCATAATGCGAAGAAATGCAGAAACTATCCAAAGTGTATCATCTGTGGAAAACGCCATGTATTCCTAATGTGTTCGGAGCTGAAAGACCGGAGTAAGGAGAAAAGACAGAGTGAAGCACAAAAAACCAGTTCCGTTGTCCAGTTTTGCCAGAAGAATAAAACTACGTTTTTACAGACAATTTTAGTGAGAGTTTTATACGGCGGTAAGAATGTAGTAACTAGAGCACTGTTTGACAGCGGAGCACAAAGATCTTATATTAAGAAAGAGTTGACACAAAGGATAGGTATGAAACCATGTAATACAGAAACAATAAGTCATTTTGTGTTTGGAGGTATCCCAACTAACAAAAGAATTCATAAAATTTATCAATTTACTGTTGAAAATTTAAACAGTCAATTTCAATTTCATATGTCAGCAGTAGAACAAAACAAAATAAGTGGCCCTTTACCTAGATTACAAGATCAAAATTTAATAAATAAATTACAAAAAATGAATATTAATCTTAGTGATATGGGTGACGAAATGACTGATGTTGGTTTATTGTTAGGGGCAGATGTATCCGGTTCTTTATTGACAGGCAATATTGTTCATATACAAGACAGTTTAGTAGTGGTAGAAACAAAGTTAGGTTGATCTTTGCAGGGCCCATTAGCTAATGCTCATTCCTATTTCAATGGCGAATCTTATTGAAACGTTAGGAATAAAAGATCCGATAGAAATAAAAGATAAACAATTTAAAGAACATGAATCTCTTGAGTTTTTCAGGAATACAGTTACGAAAGGTGAAGACGAACGATATGAAGTAAAGCTGCTATGGAGAGAAGGATATCCCCAGCAACTAACACAGAACAATAATGACTTATGTTACAGAAGATTAGAATCAATTACCAAAAGATTAGAGAAGACAGGTAATTTGGAACGGTATGATAAAGTCTTCAAAGACTGGCTTCAAGAAGGAATTATAGAGGAAGTACCAGGTAATGAAAAAGGATTATATTTACCACATCATGCTGTAATAAAAGAGTCGAGTACTACTACACCAATCAGGCCCGTATTTGATGCTTCAGCCAAAGACTGCTGTGGTCATTCTCTCAATTCCAGTCTCGAAAAAGGAACAAATTTGTTAGAAATAATTCCTAAACTTTTAATGAATTTCCGTAAAGGTCAAATAGGAATAACGGCGGATATTCGAAAAGCATTTTTACAGATTTCCATAACTAAAAAGGATAGAGATTATTTACAGTTTCTCTGGTGGAAAAATTATCAAATACGGGACACAGTCATTACATACAGACATAAAAGAGTAGTTTTCGGAGTTAGGTGTAGTCCATTTCTTTTAATGGCCACCATAAATCAACATTTAGATAATGTAACTGATAAAAAGAAGCCTAATGTACAAATAATAAAATCGTCATTTTATGTTGATAACTTTATCACTAGTGTTGAATCAGAAAAGAAGTGTGTAGAATTGATAGAGACATCAAAATATTTATTAAGTACAGCTAAGTTCGATTTGCGTGGTTGGGTAATAGGGCCCAATGAAAAACAAAATTTAACGTCTGTGCTCGGTATGATGTGGGATAATAAAGAAGATGGTCTGTATATTACTTATAAGCATTTTAATTCAGATGATAAAATTATTTCAAAAAGAATTTTGCTATCCTGGGATGAAAATTTACCAGAAACTATTTGCAAAGAATTTTTATCCTGGAAAAATAAATTAGATGCTTTAAATGATATTAAAATCTCGCGTCGGTTAACAAGACATCCTATAGATAGTTGTAAACTATCAATTCACACGTTCTGTGATGCCAGTAAAATGCATATACTGCATGTATTTATTTAAGATCCGAATATAAAGGTAATGTAAATGTAGAGTTAATTATTGCTAAATCTAGAGTAGCACCAATTAAAAATATTACCATTCCAAGGCTAGAATTGATATCTGCTGTTTTTGGAGTTCGATTATACCAACAAGTTCAAGAAGCTTTAAAAAATAAATTGTGATGCGTATTATTGGACAGATTCAGCAGTAGCCTTAGCATGGATAAAAAGAGATTGCAACTGGTCTATATTTGTCAATAATCGAGTTAAAGAAATAAGAAATGTAACAAATAAAGTACAGTAGCAACATATACCGGGAAGTTTTAATCCAGCCGATTTACCATCTCGAGGCTGCAACGCGGATAAACTGAAAATATCACGATGGTGGAAAGGGCCTTCATGGTTATATAATGAAGTAATAAAATGGCCAAAAAATGAAGTAATTCCGGATGAAAAACAAGTTAATAAAGAATACAGGAATACAACGCAAGTTACAAATGTTACACATAATACTAGCTTTAGTAATTCATTTTTCTATTTTTCAAAATATTCAAAGATTGTTCGGTGTATTGCATGGATTAAAAGATTTTGTCATAACAGTAGTATTCATAAAAATAAATTTCGTGGAGAATTGTCTTTCGAAGAGTATAGTAATGCAGAAATGATATTATTTAAAATAATTCAAAGAGAAAATTTTAATGAAGAAAAAACAAGATCAATAATAAATTTAGAAATATATTATGACAAAAACGAGATAATTAGAGTAAAAACTAAATTACTGTTAAGTAATGAACCAGAAAATTTTAAGTTCCCAATACTTCTTCCAGGCGATCACATTATAATTCATAGATTAATTTATCAGAAACATTGCTGTTTACAACATGCAAGTATTGGTACAGTTATAAGTAATTTAAGACAAAACTTCTGGATAACTAGAGCAAGGAGAAACGTTAAAAAAGTTTTATCATCATGCACAGTTTGCAAAAGATATAGATGTAAAGCAACCCAAGTGCCTATTGCTCCATTACCAAACGAGAGAATTAAAGCATCAAAAGTATTTGAAGTCACCGGCGTTGATTTAGCAGGGCCTCTATTTCTAAAATCAGGTGAAAAATGTTGGATTGCAATATTTACTTGTGCTGTGTATAGAGCAGTCCACTTAGAATTAGTTATGACTATGTCAACGGAAAATTTTTGTATGCTTTAAGACGTTTTATATCCAGGAGAGGTAGAGTGAGTATAATTTACTCAGATAACGGTACAAATTTTGTGGGTGCCAACAATTTACTAAAAAATATAAATTGGGATCATATACAAGCACAATCAAATATTTTACAAATTCAATGGAAATTCAATGCTCCTAGTGCTCCGTGGTGGGGAGGATTTTGGGAAAGATTAATTAGAATATTGAAAGATCTCCTGCGCAGAGTGTTAGGAAAATCATCTTTGACATATGTGGAATTAGAAACACTCTTATGTGACTGCGAAGCAACAATGAATTCAAGGCCTTTAACATATGTTTATATATCACCGTGGGATAAGTTATACCATATCCCACTCATTTTAGTTATGTAATGGACTTGTTAGCCCAATGAGTGCTTTAATGAAATTATTACCACACTAGTGCGGTAATGAAATTGACAACTCACAAATCCAAGAAAAGATAATTATTTATTGTTTATAAATATTAATAACACAATTTGAACTGTTATATAAATTAACACCTTCGTTAACACTGGCCGTTTTTACTTGTGTGCTTGTACAACTAGAATTAGTAACCGAGACGGTGGCATCAGATTTTTCGGATGAAACTGCTCCATTCTTCCCCAAAATTTGGACAGCGATTTTCTTCTTATTCTCAGCGGAAGTCTGTATATAGCCTTCCGCAACGGAATCAGAACGCCATCCACAGTGCCTTTTTATGTCGCGGAGATCTGCTCCTGCATTTGCCAACATTGTAGTGGAGGTGCGCCGGAAACAATGACCAGTAAATTCCTTTGCATCAGGCAACCCCAAAAACTCTGCAATTATTTTCGGCATGCTTCCTATTGTATTTATCCCAATAGGTTGATTCGTGCATCGACCATTTCTGTATGCCAGAAAAAAACGATCATTGGAGCAAATTTTAGGACGAAGTTTCACGTAATTTCTGACAGTCTGAACTAGATTAATACCATCAATATTTCCAACCGTTATAAAAAGTTCTCTACTTGTATTAGTTTTGGTATCCGGAATTACGACTCTAAAACATGATCCTTCATCTATGACGTTGCTTATCCTCAGAAATGTAAGCTCCTCTCTTCTGCATCCACCCGCCAAACCAAAAATCAAAACAACCTGAAAATTATTATACGTTACAACCAATAAAATACATGATTACCTTGTATATGACTAACCTTCATGCATAAATATTTCTCGTTCCCTGCTGTCTGCAGGAATCTAACAGTATCTTCTCTGTTTAGAACTTTAGACTTTTTAGGTTTATAACCTTTTGCTATATTTTTCAGCAAAGCTGTGAGATTGACATATTTTTTTATATCAATGCGCTTCTTGATCGATATTTCCGTCTTCAGCATCGAGTAGTAACACCAAAGGGATGAGGGCTTCTGGCTGTTACTTAGTTCTTTAAAATATACTAGTAATGCCTTTTCGCTGGTAATGTTCTCTATGTTTTTCAAAATGCACCACTGCTCATATTTTTTAAATGCCAGTTCATATTTGGCTCCAGATTTTGATGGGACAAGTCCGGATATTACATTATTTGCTTCTTCCTCAATACTTACGGGCACATCGGACGTTTTTTCTTCAGAAGAACAGCCTGGCAAACTCATTTTCGAAGAAAATCACAACAAAACGGTTTGACATCAGAAAAATTTATTTAGAATAACAGTTTGATGTTATTCGGTAACTGAGACACGATCATAGACTATTAACGCTTTTCTGTGATTTTCAAACAAAATAGATCCTATCGTCATCTTGATTAATTTATTTTTTTATCAAAATGACATATATGGCTCGTAGGGTAATTCACAATACGTACGTTAATAATGTCTATACCCCACTTATATCGTAAATAACTATTATGATTCAGAAAATTTAGTACCACTAACTCCTTCATGTTTTTTACAAGATATAACATGCGTTGATGTACCAGATTTAGATACCATCGACAATATATCAATTAAGGTTCGAATAAAATATTTACAAACACTGCGCTCGAATTTCAGGTCCAGATTTAGGAATGAGTATTTAGCTTTGCTCGTACAAAGAAATTCATTTAAATTGAACAGTAATCTAATAGTAGGAGACGTAGTTCTTGTAGAAACTGAAACTAAACGTCAATTTTGGCCTCTAGGCGTTATTAGAGAGCTGTATGTGGGTAAAAATGGACAGGCTAGAGTAGCAAAAGTGAAGGTAAATAATTCGATTTTGACGAGACCTGTTCAGAAGTTATATCCACTGGAATTAATTAATAAAACAGATGGTGAGTTTGTAGATAATTGTAAAAATAGAATAATTACTAAATTAGGTAGAGAGGTTAGGAAACCAGAGCGTTTGAGTTATATATAATTTGTTTTTCATATTCTATTTGTTGAATATTGTTAGTTTTGCTCCGCAAGGCGGGGGAGAATGTTAGAGAAATATGTTATTTGTATATTTTAAATAATTTGTATTATTTGTATTTTTATGTTGGCTGTGAAAAGAGAGAAAAAGATGTACGTAATTATTGTAATCAATCAATAAAACTGTCATTGTATTATATGTGTCTTTCATTGAGAAAATAATAATTTTAACTAGTAATTACACAATAAATTATTAATACTTATACCAAGATATATAGAATCTACTTTCTTTCTAATATGACATGACCATTATAATGTATAAAACATGCAGGCATTATTTCCTAGACTTATTAGTAAATAATGATTAATTTATTGGAAACCTCGGATCAGACGTCGATTTTCAATCTGAGGCCCCGCGCTCACATGGGCCCCGCACATTCAAATATCTAAGAAAATGTGATGAACAAGTATCTTTTTATAAATATTTGGGGCTCCGCTACGCTAATAACATATTCCCGAGACCCGGCAAAATCGCCAACCGGCCCTAGAGAGGAGTAACAAAATATTACGGTAAAATTTAACCTCAAACTAGAATCGAGCAGGCGATACTGTATCAGCTTTTCTCTCAGGAGGCAATTTTATTTTTTTCTTTAATAAATAAACTTACATTATAATTATACAAATATTTGTACGTACTTGTTTTTTACTATAAAGAGGGAAGGGGGCCCGAAAAAAAATTTGGCCTAGGGCCCAAAAATCTGATAAAAAGGCTCTGCGGACCTACATTATAATATAATATAAAAATCAAAAGTGACATTTTATCTTGTGAGAAGGGAATTTGCAAATATGAGACGAATTCAAGTCTTGCAACCCTTGGAACAACGAACAAAATACACTATTTTTTGTATAACCTGAAAATTGGAATAATTTTGATGATTTAGTGACAGTTTAATTATAATTTATTAAAACGTATCATTTGTAAGCGAGGAAAACATTTGAAAATAATATATTTTATAAGTCAAATTTAACATTTAGTGACTTTTTAATTCTAGAATTAAAAGTTAAAATAATGTGTTATCTTTAGTTTTTCTGTTTACCGTACAAAAACTCTATTATTAGTTAATATAATTACTTATTTTATTATCTATTATGGCTTGAAATGAATCAACAATAATATGGAATTTAATTATGTATTAAAATAAAAGTTACACATTACAGAGCGTATGTGCGATGCTGCGCTCAACACTCTGGACAGACATTTATTTAAAACAAAACAGTTCTAGTTAGTGTTTCTAAAAAAGGCATCAGCCTCAACAAAATATGTCTTACACCCCCCCGTTACTTTTTATGACTAAGTTACATTCCACTTTTTAAGTTACTTTGACTAACTTAAGTTACATTCTAATTTCTGAGTTACTTTAAGTAACTTAAGTTACTCAAGTAACTAGTAACTAAAAACCGTAAAGTTACCAACTACTTTTCCGCAGCAAGTTAAGTTACAGTTACAGTTACCATATTTTAAAAAGTATCTAAGTTACGTTACAAGTTACGTAAAAGTAACTATTTAGTAACTAAATTCCTAAAGTAACTAGTTACTGCCCAGCTCTGGTTAACATGGGAAGCGAAAGAAAAACGGATAAATCATTTTTTGGTTTAATTGAAGAAAAATTTCAAGAAAAAAATCCGAAATACATCAAATATTTGTTAACCTGTACTGGATTTGATTCAGATTTGTCATTAATGAATATGAATGATAAAGATTTAAATTATATTAAACACAACTTCCGAATTAAAGAGAGAACACAAGATTTTTTTGGTGATTTTATAATAAATCAGAACATTTTGAAATAGTGAAGGGCCATAAAAAATTAATTTTACTCTTAGCAGAGAAAATTAAAATTTTAAATGATTGTTCATCTGAATCCACAAGTACAAAAACTTCTAAGAGATATCTAGATTATGATAATTATGGTACACCTCGTGATACGTGTAGAAAAAAATTAAAGCAACAAATTTACAAAATAATATGACGGAATTATGTAATTTACTAGAATTAAAAAAAATTGATTTTAAATTGGATAAAAAAATGCGTTTCATAATAATAATAAAAAAAAAAAATCTAAAATTATCAAATAAAATGAAGCTTTTATTAGAAAAAATGGTATCTCAAGTAGATAGTCCAGTCAATGGACACCAAAAAATACCTTTGCCTTGCAAAAGGTGGGGAAAAAACGATTTTAACGTATATTGTTTTGGGTCGAGACGGGGATGAAAAATGCAAATTTGTGACCTCGAGGAGGCTCGGCGTGAACCGCCATCTTCGATCAAAGGTGCAAAAAATGAGTTTTTCGCTATTATCTCGAAAACAGTGGCCCCTATCAAAATTTTTCAAGAACACAAAATTAAAGCCCGTTGATTTTTGTACAAAAAGGGTTTTTTACATAGGATGAACTCTCAAAGAGTTATGTTTAAAAATAGGTAAGCGGAACAACAATTTATGAAAGAAGATTTAATCACTCAAAATATACACAATATTAATTTTTTAATACTTAGTCTAATAGATTTTGTTATTTGTAACAGTTTACATTTGTCGTGGCATCTAAAGAAGTAAATTATCGATGATTTTTAAATAATTTTTGTCAGCGCTTTTTCACAAATTCATCAACCACTCTGATCCGGTTAAAGATACGGTACCGCGGTTTAAAAATTTTAATTCAATTTGGACTTCTCCTTCATGATATGTTAAACGATTTTTGCTCCGATGAGCAGTTAACGAATTATTAACAATTTAAACTTATATGAAATTTCACTAAAATTTGAAACATCTGCAAATCGGCTTAGTTTTCATTTTTTCTTTTGAAATTTCGATACGTATTAATTGCACAATAAAGCTTATCTTTAATTGTGTCAACTTACTTTTGAACATAACTCTTTGAGAGTTCATCCTAGGTAAATGCAACAACCCTTTTTGTACAAAAATTAACGGGCTTTAATTTTGTATTCTTGTAAAGTTTTGATACGGGTCACTGTTTTCGAGATAATAGCGAAAAACTCATTTTTTGCACCTTTGATCCAAGATGACGGCTCACGACGAGTCTTCTCAAGGTCACAAATTTGCATTTTTCATCCCTGTCTCGACCCAAACAACATATGTTAAAATCGTTTTTTCCCCACCTTTTGTAGGGTAAAAACTTCTATTGACTGGACTAAGAAAATGTTAACATTAAATTTCCGAATAATGACAATAATAGTGAAGTAGCATTTATATCGCTGCGCTGTATATTATGATGATACATGGTACATTGGTTTTGAAAATATGTAATAATTCTGAAGACATACAAGTTTAAAGAAAATTTATTTTCTATGGATCTTAAATTTAATGGGAATGGACCATTTTACATAAACATATATCTCAAATTATAAAAAAATATAAAGAAATGAAAAAATAATTATAATTTTTTGTACAAATTTAATTATACGTAAGCTTATATAGTATTTCTAAAAAATTAAATAAAATATCTACAAAAAACATCGTTATTTTATGTAAAATCATTATAAAATCTTAGAATCATTACCTAATTACTCAAAATCATATAAAATTCTGCAAATTTTTGTGGTTTACCCCTCGGATTCATATAACGACAATAAAAAGATTAGTATTGTACCTACATAACAATAACAACTACGTAATATATATATATATATATATATATATATATATATATATATATATAAACAGTACATAAACAGCTTACTTACACATATGGTCTTACTTGTTTACTATTTATTTTTAGGCAATTTGTAAAATGGGCAACAGTAGTGAAGCAAATAATGTGTGACATATTGTCACACAAATTTTGAAAAGCCCTCAATTAAGAAGCACATTAGAAAATACAGTGAGAGCTATGAGTAATGAAACTCAGGAATCCAGACTTATTCAAGAAAGAAGACCAATTCGACAAGAATTAAGTACATTATTCCCTAGCATTAACCGAGGAGCTTCCTCCCAGCCTTCATTATCCCGTGGTTGTGGAAAGAAAAAAAATAGCACTGCCTTTTACAGGGATATTATACTACTTAAAAGCCCAACAATATGTTATACACTGAGAGGTCCAAAAAAATCCAGGGCTTATGAAACAGGTATTTTTTATTTATTCAACTAGTAGTAGAGCTCCTGTGACAATGTAAATATTAAGCAGTATGTACCTATAGCTTACGGGCACTCACGTGACGACGCCGAATAAGCCAATCAAATTCTGGGCGAGCCTTGTCAGATTGACGTTCAAAATGGTTTTAATTGACAGCGTGGTTTAGAGATTGTACGTTTGATTTTCAGTTGTGCACTGAAATTTTTTATAGGCAGTTTTTGTGAATAGTGATAATAGGTTGGTGTTTTACATCAAGTACAATGACAGTACTCTTATGTTTTTGTGAAATTTGGTTTAGACTTAATAAAGGAGGGGTATCTTCGTCTGCTATTTCTTCAGAGAATGGTTTTGTAACTGTCTTCATAGGGTAAATGATACTTGGAAATACATTTACATATCTGTATTTATGAAACTTTAAATAACTCGAACGATTACCGCCTTCTCGAGGTGGGGAAAATGAATATTTCTTCCATTATCAGCCAACGATTATTTAAAAAAAAAATTACACATCACATCTGTAATACAATAGTAAGGTTTTTTAAAAAATAATAACATTTCATAATAGTCATGTAATACTTACCAGAGCATTCCAAGATAAGAGACAAACAACAAGCATGGCCATTAATACAACGTCGAAAATGTAAAAAACGTTATAAAGAAATAAATTGGCAGGGCTGATTCCAGCCCCAAAACCTCCCAACATTGAAACAATTGGAAACATAAAAAACGGATCCGAATAGTCCTCCCTCCAAACTGAATAAAAGACGGGTTCATAAAAAACAAGTTAAATAATATGTATCCAAAATTTTTTACCATATTCCTAAGGGAATCCCACCGGCCTCCAAAAAGAACCACGGAGACAATCAAAAAGGACACATTAAAATACGATGAATTTTGATAAGCAAAAATTTGTTAATGATAAAACACATGGCTAACCGCCATTTTTCTGTCGACAACAACGCAACAGGTGTAATTGTGTCACATGTGAACTTATGGAAACGGAAACTCAAGAACATTAGGATTTAGGATTCCAATGCGCTGAGCAATGGTGCCGAGAATGTTAAGCAGCTGTCAAAGTCGGTGTGGTTATTTGTGCATTTGTTTTTATTTAAATTAATTAGTAAACATTCTTTAAACAAACGTTTGTACTTATTCTGTTCATTTAAAAGTATTATGGGTTCTTTGAAGTTGAAAATGTGACCAGTTTCACAATGATGTCATACAAGGGCGCTGTGATTATATTTTTTGAATTTGCAATTGTACTCATGTTGGTACATCCGTTTCTTTAGGGGTTGAACAGTTTCGCCGATATATATTCTGTTGCATAAATTAAAAAACTAATGCCTCGATTATGGTCATGCATTATAGCCCTATAGCGCTTTAACACTTTAAAATTTAAGAATTAAAGTTGAAAACAATTATGTACAAAACTTTAAATATTTACGCTTTAACTCTTTAGAATTTAAGTATTAAAGTTTGAAAACAATTATGGTCATGGCTTTAAATATTTACTTACTAAATATTTCTATAAATTTTACAGTGACAAGAACCTCGCTATAAAATTTAATTTAACTTTTTGTAATCAAAAATCCAAGCGAAATATGGAGAATATTAGAGTTTTTGTGGTTTTATTGTTAAATGAAGATGATGAAGGGTAAAAAAATACATATTTTTATAATCGTGCAAATTAGATTAAAATTTCTTACGTAGGAATGAAATGAGAATTGAAAGAAGAATATTAAGGGATACTATGAATCCTTTCGAATATCCCGAAAAAAAAAATTAATAAAGACTTTCGTTTAAACAATGTTATAATTTAATTTCATAGTTAATTCTTTCCATTTCTTTTCAATGTAATTGGGAGGTAATGTTGGGTTTATTATTCCCGTTCTAAACACTGTGGGTTGTAGCATGAATGGTGTTTAGGAGATGACTAGCAGTGTTTAGCGCTGTCAATCGTTTATGGATTATTTTAAAGTAAATTACTTCAAATAAATGTTACAGACAATTAATTTTTCTATAACTGCTATTTGAAGTATTTTTTTCTAAAATAATCCATAAACTATTTATAGCTCTAAAACATTGCTAGTCATTTCCTATCTAATCACCCTGAACGTGTTAATCACTTGGTTCATGCCACCACCCAGTATCACTTTCCATAGCTCTTATAACTCTTCATATTGTTCAGTAGATGTATTAGCATGCTTTACACGTTTTTTATTATTTATTAACTAGTATTTTAACGTGAATACGTGATATATTTCATTTTTCCAGGTGCTACGGTGAAAATTTTCCATATTTTGATGTGATAAATATGTTTTATTTTCTAACCTATATGTCACTTTAACAGCAACATAACATAAATGAAGTTAGCTGCTCTATAAAGTGACATTTCGAATTTAAGAAATTAAATTTAAATGACCGTAATCACAATTCGTTAAATTATTTAAGAATCTCTTTAAGACATCTCTTTAAGTTTAATTTCTATAATTCTTAAAGAGAAGACCATAATCGTGGTATAAATCGGTCTTGTCAAGTAGGTCTGTTTCGTCTTTCAATTTTGTAAACATAGCTTCAGTGGACTGATGCCCGGTTTCACCAACATCAAATAAATCTTCGAATAGCTTATTCATTGAATAAGAGAAAAATATCGCATCGAAAACGTAATGCAAATGACAGTATTTATTCTAGCTGTCATATTTTGATGCGATATTTTTCACTTATTCGACGAATAAGCTATTCGAAGATTTATTTGATGTTGGTGAAACCGGGCATGAGAGTTAAAATAATCGTTGGCTGATGATGGAAGTTTTCCAGCTTCCGAAACGTTCCAAACATTGAATATGATTTTATGAAAAATAGAAATATTCTTCATTTTCCCCACCTCGAGAAGGCGGTAATCGTTCGAGTTATTTAAATTCATTTTACAAGGAGGTATTTCAAAACTACAAACTATTTATGAAACTATAAATATACAATAAAGTTTATAAAATATTTTACAGATTAAGAAAAAATAATTTACCAGCTTCATAAAATACTTCAATTTACGGACTAAAAACTTCAATACTAAAACTACAAAACAAAATCAAACATATAATCGTTAAACTACGCTGTCAACTAAACGTCAATATGACAAGGCACGCCCAGAATTTGATGGGCTTCGTCAAGTGAGTGCCCGTAAGCTATTCCCTGTCACTACCAACGGACTAGTTGATGATGTTAACGGCGAATAGTTTCCATTACTAATTACCGGTTTCACCAACATCAAATAAATCTTTGAATAGCTTATTCGTCGAATAAGAGAAAAATATCGCATCGAAACCATAACGCAAATGACGGTATTTATTCTAGCTGTCATATTCTGATGCGATATTTTTCACTTATTCGACGAATAACTTATTCGAAGATTTATTTGATGTTGGTGAAATCGGACAAAAATTTAAATCTTATTCTTACCGTTTCAAGAAATTATTTTGTTAATGAAATTTCAAGAAGAATTCATACTGAATACAATACATATAAATAAAAAACAACACAATCAAAACAATCTTTTCATCAAAATAGAATCAGTGTTATGCCCGTATCACACTAGCGGGTTTTGAAGTGGATGGCGGGTACGGTTGCGTGTGAGGGTGATTCCTCGACCAATAGAAGTGCGGCGGCTAGCGGTTGCGATTGCGGGTGAAGGAATAGCCGACAGGCTATTTTGTCATCCGCCAACCGCTTCGAAACCCGCTAGTGTGATACGGGCATTAAGGGCTGGTTTATAATAGCCGGAATCGTAACCGTATTCTGTAACTTGCCTGGTTTATAATAAGCCGTATTCCCTAAGTTACTGTACTCCCTTTTAAGCAATATTTTGACAAACGTTTGACATTTCGTACAGTTGACATTTTCTCTTTCTAAATATATTTTCATGAATTTTCAGTATTCCCTCTATTCTTATAAACTTATTTTGTGGCTAACGCTCGGTAACAAGACAGGTTCACGAACTATACACGGGACAGTACGGCTTATGTTTCATTACCATAGTTCTATTGGCCATCTTATGGTGTATTCTTGTACTATACTAGCCGTCAAATAATTATGGACTGGAGATTTCTACACTGATGCCAACTTTTTTTGTGTCTACCTGTACAAAAATCTGTAATCTGTCAATGTCATTTTATATTCTTTGCTATCCACCGACCTTGAAACATTTCGTCGAGCCGTTCGTACACTCGACGAGTATTGTGAGCCGGCACTCCATCTTGTTGGAACCACATATTTTGTCTTTTATTCAAGTTTAAATCTTCTAAATAATTTAATAATTCATTTTTCAAGAAACATAAATAATGTGCAGCGTTTAAATTGTCTTCATAAAAATGTGGTCCAATAATTTTATTCCCAAACATTCCAAGCCATACATTAAAGCTCCATCTGTGTTGATTATTTTTTTCTCTAAATTCACGAGGATGTTCTTCAGCCCAAATGTGCTCATTATTTCTATTAAATAATCCATTATTTGAAAATTTAGATTCATCTGTCCACAGAATTTTTCTAAGAATATTATTATCGTCCTGATACTGCACCAAAAACCATTCGCAATACACTATTCTACGTTCATTGTCATTATTATGTATAGCATGTAATAGTTTGTATGAATATGATTTTAAATTATGCTTTTTCAAAATGCGCCATACGGACATATTAGAAATAAAATGTTCTTGAGCAATTTCGCGTGTGGATGAATTGGGATTACGCGCAATAGAAGCTAAAACTGCAATTTCTATTTCTTCATTGTTTCTCACGGGATGTTGCCTTTCACATTTTTGTAAAAATGATCCATAGTTTTTCAAATTTCGTGCTAATCGCCTGATTACTGACATCCCTGGACGCGGTTTGTTTGGATATCTCGTGGCATAAATATTGCACGCTTGTATGGCATTTTCATTACTCTCACCATAAATTAATAATAAACGATACAAATCTTCATTTGTATAAACATCAGCCATATTGTCACAAAACAATCTCAAAACACAAAGAATAACAATTTAACAGCAGCTATATTTTGTTCTTTTGTTATTGTTTTTCATCCATAGCCTACTGTACAATGATATTAAAAATAAAAATTTATTAAAATTTCAATCGCATTTTTTTCAATATTTTTATTATGTAAGGATATAAAACTAATACATATAGTAGTCGGTGTACGTGTTACACCCTATATATATATATATATATATATATATATATATATATATATATATATTATTTCAAAATACTTTTAGTTCTACCTACATAGTAGAATTAGTTTTTGGAACGAAACTTTTAATTTAATCCTGTTTCGTGAATTAGAACCGGAGTTAATTTCACAATTCATGAGCTAAAAATAGGACTAATAGTGAAAATAGCTCTAATTCGGATTAGCTGGAAATCTTTTCGTGAATTAGGAAAGGAGTTAAAAATGGAACTAAAAATGAAATTAGCGGCTAATGCTTTTGATGAATATGCCTGTTAGGAACTTCCTCATACAATGAAAAATAGATATGTAGTGACATGTGTCATTGAAAAAGTTGACAGTGACAATGACACATGTCATTGCAGTTTGGCATTTGACTTATGTCAATATAACTAGTTAAATCAAGTGGCCAATGCCCTTCTCTAACAACCATTGTTAGTGTTATATAAAAGTTTACCTAGTAGGTAACGTATTGTGTATAAATAATTATTCGAGTTTTGGTTTTGATAGAATAAACATCTAAATCATATTTTCTATATAAGTGTTGCATTTTTATTTTTTATGTTTTACAATTTTATTTCTATTAAGTATTTTTACATCTTGTAGCGGCTGATCCCGCTACAGATATAAATAATTAGAATTATATGTGTGCAGAAGACATGTTAAATACAATAAAGTAAAGGGTAAAGTTCTGTAATATTTTGTTATAAAACGACGGTTCGATAGCGAAGTGCAATATAATACTTATATAACAAAATGGAATTGGCGAAAGGTATTGTCCAGAACAATCTTTTTACCTCTGGCTAAGAGAAGTATTGGAATCATGCTAAAATTCGCATATCCAGTTTTTAGTGGATAAGCACGTTTAAAGGTCCCTATAATCCGATTATAACATTTTTACGATGATGTCCGTGTGTGTGGATGTATGGATGTTGGAACCAAGGTTTCTCAAATACCATGAGACTTAAAAAATATTTAACTGCAGTTTTTTCAATCTGATAATCCTGGGAAGAGCTGATTAGATTTTGATAACAATTGGACAACCGGAAGTAATAGTATCTTCAAAAAAAATCTTCTAAATATTATTTTTTGAAAATTTCTGTTACTATTATTGAAGAACATACATTTAAAAATTTGATTATATCTTGTATAGATTTCGAGATAAAGGCAGTGTAATATATAGAATAATCTAATCGCGGAGGCCAAGGCACTAAGGAAACCAGTAGACAAATTCAAATGTTTATAACATAGTTTGTAAATGATAAATGTCAGTGTCAAAAATCAACAGTTTTAGTGACATTCTGAAATCTTTTTCTGGGAAGTACATTAAATCTTTCTTATTGTTTTATTAATTAAATGTTTAAAATTTTAGGTAAAATGCATATATCCATAAACAAAACATCGCCAATCTTGCTAATGAGTTGGAAGAATCTCTGACATTTAGGAACTTCCTCATACAATGAAATATATATGTAAGCAGAATTGTAGACTCTGTGTATACAATATGATGTAATTATTAAACTCCTTATAAAAATAATAAAAATGCTGTAATAGCACTTGCTAATTGTTATTTTAAACGATTACAAAACCTTATTTCAGGCAATGGAAACAATTTTGTCGGCAGTTGATTGTTGATGCTTATAAGCGACACGATCATAGTGACTACTTTAGACATATTGAAGTAAAGTGTGTTTTGGCGCAGGATTATTCTTCTTTTCTGGTGAGGATTCTGAGCTCTATTTACTTTCAGGTTATATTTACATTCTTTTGAAGCATAAAACTATTACGTTGCGTTACACTATGCGTTAGTGTGAGACCTCGAGGGTCTCGGGGATCATGCGGATCCCCATAAGGTCATGCGGGCCTTACGTTGCGTTACCCTATGCGTTAGTGTGAGACCTCGAGGGTCTCGGGGATCATGCGGATCCCCATAAGGTCATGCGGACCTTACGTTGCGTTACCCTACGCGTTAGTGTGAGGCCTCGAGGGTCTCGGGGATCATGCGGATCCCCATAAGGTCATGCGGACCTTATGTGGCACTATACGTTAGCGATGGACCTGGAGGGTCCTGGGAGACCTTATTCTCTCTGTAAACTACATGGATGGTTCTGCGTATCACTAACGTCCACTCTTATTTATTACTCAGCGGTTCACACGTTACTCGAATCCCAGGAAAATTGCGTGTCCAAGCGGTAAGTCACGCGCTTCGATTGAAGCTGGCCTGATTGCAAACAGTGTTTTTAGTAACGTTTCGCACTGAGTAATATGGGCTATCGTTGTTTTGGGTTGGACGAGAGGTAATCGCGCAATGGGGCTAACATTGTGTTTATATATATATATATATATATATATATATATATATATATATATAATTAGAATTGTATGTCTGCAGAAGACATGTTAATTACAATAAAAACAATATTTGGGTAGTTCTGTAATATTTTTGTTATAAAATGATGGTTCGATAGCGAAATGGAATACAATACTTCTATAACATAAAATGTAATAGCGAGAGGTATTGTGCTGGCAACAACAGATTTTATTTCAGAGGTAATGATTCAGTCAGGCCATTTGGTGGCGTGACGCTGTAAGAATAATGGGTTGGACTTCTCTTAGTAATTGAATATACAGTACTTAACCTGTTTAATTAGTACACAGTTGGTAGAGTACAATATCTTTTATATTCTTATATGAATAATATTACAACTGTCGTAATTGAAGTTATTTAAAAAATTGTCACTTGTGTACAAAAATACCCCACCTGGCCTTACGAGGGTCCTAATGAAATTTTTCTAAAAAATACCAAATAAGGAGAGTGTATCTATACAATGATGTACGGATAAGAAAAAGATGTAAACTATTTCTGGGGTGTAGAAACGTGCAAATAGTCTACACCCGCGTGTGCGATGTGGGTGGATTAGTTTTAATGCGGGAAATTCAGATATTTCGACGCTGCATTGACAAGATATGCGGATAGACCAAACTGCATGCAGACTCACCTGATATCCGAAGTGCAATTGCGTCCAACGGCTGGTAAAAAGCAGGAATTTAAGCAGCAGCAGAAATAACATTTAGTAGCGTGCACTAATTATTAATATTAAAATTGCGGTGCGGCAAATTATTTTTAAAAAATGGCGTGCCAAAAAAGAACACGTTCGGAGCGGACAGTCAAAAATTGCTATTCATAATGGAGAAAAAAAAAATTGTGTGAGCACACGTCGTTGTGTGTGCGCCGCAATGCCTCAGGAATCAGCACAGCCGGCATGAGATGGCGCCACCTTCCCATAACAATGCAACGCGAACAATTTCTATAATTACTAGATAAGATAACTAGACTAGACAAGAGTGCTACATTCGGTCCAATGTATTTAAAATATCAGCATTATTATGTCTATTTAAGATCAGTGTAAAATAAAGTGTAGAAGAATCGAGATAATAAGGCGCTGAATAATACATAGATGTGTACATCTGCACATCTGCTCCGCGTCGCAGTGCTAGACAAGGCTTCCAGTTCCCGGAACGTCGCGACGCCGGGCGCCAGGACGACTGCCGCCGATGCAACTGCATGGTGTTTTAATGTTTTATCACAAATTCTTGGAACTCGATTTATAATCGCATTGACCTAGTCGGGTGCCATCTTCCTTTGAATATATTATTTATAGTGTGACAGTTGTGTACACTGTAAAAAATATATTCTTCCTGGAATGAGATGATATTAGGAATAATAGATATAATCCCATTGTCTAGTAAGTGGGTCTCAGAAAATGAGTATTTTGTTTCATTAATTTATTTGAAGACATATAGTGAAATATATTCATAAAATTATTTTGTAATAATTATAGTTACATATATTTAATTTAATTCACATTATTAATTTACCTCATACAAATTATTTCAACTACTACACATGTTATTTCGTACATAAATAATCTCTATGAAACCGATAATTTTCTGTATACCTCGTTGTTCATTTGAATTAATAGTTATTTATGCATCATGGTACTGAAGTTCCACTTTTTATCACAAATATGGAATTTAGTTGCCGAGGAAAATAACCATATGAGTGATAAAATGAAACATCAGTGGCGAGTTCCATATTAAATTTTATTTGAAATCAAAAATTTGTAAAAATGAAAAGAATATTTTGCTTTATAGGTTACATTTTTGTACTGTCAGTTTGACACTCAATGTTGCTAACCTCCGAACATTGAAGTTATTTCAATATTGTTCATCGGAATTGTTTGGTTCATTCTTTTTGCACGTATTTTTTTGTTATTTTACGAACAAGTTTGCTATTATATATTGTACACTTACCCAAATTATCATATATGTATAATAATTATTATAACGTTGGCAACATTTCGTTTGCTTGAAATTGTCGTAAAATGGATTACTTTAGTGCCGATTTCTGAACTTTTAGGCTGGTAGTGCGAGCTCGGTTTTAACTACAACGCTGTTTTAAGAAATGTCAAATTTTATTATTTAATATTAAAAATAAATAATATCAAATTTATCAAAATATGATTTTTAAGCAGAACATAGTTTGTATTCAAACAAATATTTTAAAAAAATCGTTCTTTAAACATAAGGGTGAAATTAAATATTGAAATTTGAATTTCACATTTCTTAAAACAGCGTTTTAGTTAAAACCGAGCTCGCACTACCAGCCTTAGTGTCTATTTTTATGCACTTTATTGACGATTTCAAATAAAATAAGTTTCTACAAGCTTATATGATTTTGAAAATACAGAATTATAATTATTGAATGTGGCAAAAATTTTAAAGGGCGTTATCTCCTGGCATTTCTATTTTATTTTATACCAGTATTAATAATTTTCATAATAAATCATTGGTTTATATTCTTCAATTTTATTATTATTATTTTTTTTTTCATGCCTACTGAAATTTGTTTAGCCTACTTTGTTATTGGCACGAATTAATATATATTTAATATATTTTACATCGTGATTATACGGATCTATGACAATGTTACTACTAAGCAACTTTTCATTGCCAACCCGTGAGGTGGAAGCATGATATATTTCCAACATAAGATATTATTATTAGAGTTAGGAATGACGTATTTTCCATCCTCTAAAAGGTTAGGAATCGACATATTACTATAATGATTGTGAATAATAGTTATTTGTGTATTAAGAGCGTAAAGTGATACTTTGCCGTTTAAGAATGAAATTTATGCGCGACGCGCAACGTAGTGCGGCAATCTTTCAAAAGCGACAATACAATAGCTATTTGTGTATTAAGAGCGCAAAATGCATTCTCTCGAAATCGGCAATGTCTATTTGCGCTCGAAATACACATAAGATTTTTTCTAGTCACCACAATGGGGTCCTCCACCATAAAAAAAAAAAAAATTGTACACTATGTACTTACAGTACTGCTTAATAAATAACGATTGGCTAATATAAAAAATACGGTTTAAACTCACAATGCTTTTAAATGATTACATCTGTACCTTAGCCTTCTATTCCATAAAATAAACTAAAATTAGAGCGCGGAAAGAAGGATTTGTGATGGTTTGATGAGTTTTTGTAGCAAAATGTGTGGTTAGTTGTCAAGCCTGTCACACTGAAAAAAAAATCTGTTGTGGCCAGCACAAAACCTTCCGTCAATTCGATGTATTTTGTACATATCCTATACCAAAAGTTCCTTGAAAAATATTCTATATATCCTGTATAATTGTAACAAGAACACATTATTTTTACATATCCATACTGAAAGTTCCTTTGAAAAGATTCTAAAATCTAATAAAATTTTAATACGAATACGAACGTACATTATGTATTGCACTTAACACTTCCTCCTGCTTCAACTTTGCCCTATTTTATTAGAAGTCGCTGTTTCTTACTCTTCTCTTCTACTCATTCCTGTCCAAAGCACCTTCGTGACACAGTTCTTCCTCTCTCAAATCTTCTGCTATACAGTCCTTCCATCTTCTCTTTTGCCTTTCTCGTACTTCTGGCATTATAAGTTCCTATCTTGAGGCGAGGCCGCAAATGCAAGTCACTGGCGAGGGACACTCTGTCACTTATATCACTTTCAGATCATATACTTTCCACTTTGGTTTTGCACTTGCCACTGACATCTGTCAATTAGAATTTTTTGCTGTTTCCATATTTTTTGCAAAGCTAACTGATTTTTTAAAGTTAACCTCTCTTAATCTCTCTATAATTCTATATCTATTGAATATGAAGGAAAATGTATAATCGAACCGTATAGAGATTAAGATATTCTTTCTATTGATAATCACATAAAATGTCGAAAATGATATTTAACTGCGATTTTTCAAGAAAAACTGTTAAGAACTTCAAATAAGGGTACTTCCGGTTGACCAATTATAACCAAAATCTAATCAGCTCTTCATATGGTTGTAAAGAAGAGAAATATTAAAGAATCATAATTTTTAGAATTGTAGTTTTGGAGTTATCGTCGGAGAAAAATTTGTCACACACACACACAAACACACACACAGACACACACACAGACACACACACAGACACACACACACGGACACACATACACACATACAGACATCATCTTAAAAATAGTACATTCGTAATGTAGGGACCCTAAAACGTGCTTATTCATTAAAAACTCACCACCGAATTTTTTGACCAAAAACAATACCTTCCTTTTGACGGAAGGTAATTAACAAATATTTCAAGGAATTTGTGATTTTATCGTTATTTTCCATTCTTCTTGAGCTATTGCTTTAATCTAATCAAAGCTTTTTATTCTTTCGTTTTTGTAAATGAATGCCTATTTTATTTTCACAGCAGTCCAGCATTTTGTTTGGTTATGTAATATACCGACAGCATATGTAAAATTGACTTGTACGTGGTAAATGTGTAACTACATTGCCATTAGTTCCTAACTAAACGTTTCTATTAAGAATGTAGGCAAGTGTCATTTCTCAGCATTGTATAGTTAGTAATTTGGACAGCGACCGTTTTTCCTACTTTATCGCGCATGAGCGACAAAGTGATATTTTGCATTGACAAAAGAGAGAGCAAATGGCTACTTTCTATAGTGACTGTAGAAAAATGATACTTTGCGCTTGTAACACACATTACTTTCTTTTTTATTTTGCGAGTTCTTTTACGCTTGTTGCTCGTTCCTCATAAAAACCAACATTGCGATGACAAATAATTATAAGGCGCCGTTTGAGACAAATATTTTTCAAATATATATTATATTCATTTAATATATATGCTTTTTTAAACAAATATATATATATATATATAAAAATCAAATATATGTATTTTTAAAATATTTATTTTTATTTAATAAATATAATTTTCGAATATATATTTTTTAAATATTTATATTTTTCAAATATATATATTTTAAAATTAATATTTTTTATTATATTGATTTTTTAAATATTTATTTTTATTTAATAAATTCGTTTTTCAAGTACATATATATATTTTTAAAATAAATTTATTTTTCAAATATATATTTTTTAATTATATTTATTTTTTAAATATTTATATTTTTTATTATATTTATTTTTTAAATATTTATTTTTATTTAATAAATACGTTTTTCAAATATAAATATTTTTCAAATATTTATATTTTTCAAATATTTATATTTTTCAAATATATATATATATATATTTAAAATATATATTTATATTTTTTAATTATATTTATATTTTTGAAATACATATATTTTTAAAAAATATACATTTTTAAAATAAATTTATTTTTCAAATTTATATTTTTTTATTATATTTATTTTTTAAATCTTTATTTTTATATAATAAATACGTTTTTTGTAAATATATATATTCTAAATATTTATGCTTTTCAAATATTTATTTTTATTTAATAAATATATTTTTTAAATATTAAATATTCATATATTGCGCAAATAGTTATGTCTTGGCGCGTTCAAATATATAAAAGTTAAATATATTTTATTTCAGCTTTCTACTTTAAACACTAGATGCCCTCTACTATACTTTAGCTGCGATCATTTTCCGAAATATATATATATATATATATATATTACGTAACTGTTCTTCCAGTTGTTATGTATAAAACAAACCATTTTCGGAAAATGATCGCAGCTAAAGTATAGTAGAAAGTTCATATTATAAGGCAATTACATTGCTCGTGAATTTTTACACTCGCGCTCAAAGTTATTGTTATGTAGGTACAATACTATTCTTTTTATTGTCGTTATATAAATCTTTATCATAAATATCGCCACGGCGCCATGGGAATGTCAAAGCATGCAATACAGTACAAAGTGTAAAGTGGTATTTTTATTGCTATACCGATCATATTAAAATCGAGTTCGGATTCATTTTCAGTTCGAATCGTGTGTGGATTGTATATATTATTTGTTCCCTTGCATCATAATTTGTGACTGTTATCCAAAAACTATTAATTTAGATTTCATTAAGTCGACTCAAAATTGAAAATTTAATCATATTTGAATCTGAATCATATCCGAACCCACTTTTTGAGGGTTCGCTGTTCTGAAGAATAATAGATCAATCCAGAACAAATGAATTTCGTGAAGGACAGCTGTCAGAAATAAATTTCATACATAATTTACTCAATGATGGAGCTATGGAAAAATTTATGGTTTAATTTTATAAATGAATTTTATCAAAATCAAAATTTCTCGATATTTATCATAAGATATACAATTAATTTTTAAAAATATTCAAAAGTGAGGTTAAAATCACGCCTGTGGAGGACAGGTGACGTCATTCTGGAATGGTCTATACTTGAGAAAATATGAAAGTGTAATACTATATAATAGAAGTATTGTATATTATGCTTTGACAATTCATGCATCATAGTACATAATTTTAATTTCTAATAATTTACAAATTACTTACCAGCAAATACTTTTCTGAGGTTATTCAACAACCTGGCGCGTACACTAAACGACACAGGGAAATGCGCAACGCAAATAAAGAATAAACCTTAAACATTCTTTTAGACACAAATGCACAAATGGATATAGCTATAATAGCGCCTCTAGTAATAAATATATAAACTTAAAACTTTTATATTTTACAAATACAAATATGTAAACATATGTAAAAAAAATAAATAAATTCAAATTTAAAATCTCAAAATATGTTTTACAGTTTATATAGCTAATCTCTGAAAGCGGTCCACGTCATGGCAAACCTTTATCGTAAACCGAAGCGTGTGTAGCCGCCTTGCTCAAACATTGAAAGATGATGCGACTGAGGGCATCTAGTGTTTAAAGTAGAAAGCTGAAATAAAATATATTTAACTTTTATATATTTGAACGCGCCAAGACATAACTATTTGCGCAATATATGAATATTTAATATTTAAAAAATATATTTATTAAATAAAAATAAATATTTGAAAAGCATAAATATTTAGAATATATATATTTACAAAAAACGTATTTATTATATAAAAATAAAGATTTAAAAAATAAATATAATAAAAAAATATAAATTTGAAAAATAAATTTATTTTAAAAATGTATATTTTTTAAAAATATATGTATTTCAAAAATATAAATATAATTAAAAAATATAAATATATATTTTAAATATATATATATATATATATATATATATATATATATATATATATATATATATTTGAAAAATATAAATATTTGAAAAATATTTATATTTGAAAAACGTATTTATTAAATAAAAATAAATATTTAAAAAATAAATATAATAAAAAATATAAATATTTAAAAAATAAATATAATTAAAAAATATATATTTGAAAAATAAATTTATTTTAAAAATATATATATGTACTTGAAAAACGAATTTATTAAATAAAAATAAATATTTAAAAAATCAATATAATAAAAAATATTAATTTTAAAATATATATATTTGTTTAAAAAAGCATATATATTAAATGAATATAATATATATTTGAAAAATATTTGTCTCAAACGGCGCCTTATAATTATTTGTCATCGCAATGTTGGTTTTTATGAGGAACGAGCAACAAGCGTAAAAGAACTCGCAAAATAAAAAAGAAAGTAATGTGTGTTACAAGCGCAAAGTATCATTTTTCTACAGTCACTATAGAAAGTAGCCATTTGCTCTCTCTTTTGTCAATGCAAAATATCACTTTGTCGCTCATGCGCGATAAAGTAGGAAAAACGGTCGCTGTCCAAATTACTAACTATACAATGTTGAGAAATGACACTTGCCTACATTCTTAATAGAAACGTTTAGTTAGGAACTAATGGCAATGTAGTTACACATTTACCACGTACAAGTCAATTTTACATATGCTGTCGGTATATTACATAACCAAACAAAATGCTGGACTGCTGTGAAAATAAAATAGGCATTCATTTACAAAAACGAAAGTATAAAAAGCTTTGATTAGATTAAAGCAATAGCTCAAGAAGAATGGAAAATAACGATAAAATCACATATTCCTTGAAATATTTGTTAATTACCTTCCGTCAAAAGGAAGGTATTGTTTTTGGTCAAAAAATTCGGTGGTGAGTTTTTAATGAATAAGCACGTTTTAGGGTCCCTACATTACGAATGTACTATTTTTAAGATGATGTCTGTATGTGTGTATGTGTGTCCGTGTGTGTGTGTGTCTGTGTGTGTGTCTGTGTGTGTGTCTGTGTGTGTGTCTGTGTGTGTGTCTGTGTGTGTGTGTGACAAATTTTTCTCCGACGATAACTCCAAAACTACAATTCTAAAAATTATGATTCTTTAATATTTCTCTTCTTTACAACCATATGAAGAGCTGATTAGATTTTGGTTATAATTGGTCAACCGGAAGTACCCTTATTTGAAGTTCTTAACAGTTTTTCTTGAAAAATCGCAGTTAAATATCATTTTCGACATTTTATGTGATTATCAATAGAAAGAATATCTTAATCTCTATACGGTTCGATTATACATTTTCCTTCATATTCAATAGATATAGAATTATAGAGAGATTAAGAGAGGTTAACTTTAAAAAATCAGTTAGCTTTGCAAAAAATATGGAAACAGCAAAAAATTCTAATTGACAGATGTCAGTGGCAAGTGCAAAACCAAAGTGGAAAGTATATGATCTGAAAGTGATATAAGTGACAGAGTGTCCCTCGCCAGTGACTTGCATTTGCGGCCTCGCCTCAAGATAGGAACTTATAATGCCAGAAGTACGAGAAAGGCAAAAGAGAAGATGGAAGGACTGTATAGCAGAAGATTTGAGAGAGGAAGAACTGTGTCACGAAGGTGCTTTGGACAGGAATGAGTAGAAGAGAAGAGTAAGAAACAGCGACTTCTAATAAAATAGGGCAAAGTTGAAGCAGGAGGAAGTGTTAAGTGCAATACATAATGTACGTTCGTATTCGTATTAAAATTTTATTAGATTTTAGAATCTTTTCAAAGGAACTTTCAGTATGGATATGTAAAAATAATGTGTTCTTGTTACAATTATACAGGATATATAGAATATTTTTCAAGGAACTTTTGGTATAGGATATGTACAAAATACATCGAATTGACGGAAGGTTTTGTGCTGGCCACAACAGATTTTTTTTTCAGTGTGACAGGCTTGACAACTAACCACACATTTTGCTACAAAAACTCATCAAACCATCACAAATCCTTCTTTCCGCGCTCTAATTTTAGTTTATTTTATGGAATAGAAGGCTAAGGTACAGATGTAATCATTTAAAAGCATTGTGAGTTTAAACCGTATTTTTTATATTAGCCAATCGTTATTTATTAAGCAGTACTGTAAGTACATAGTGTACAATTTTTTTTTTTTTTATGGTGGAGGACCCCATTGTGGTGACTAGAAAAAATCTTATGTGTATTTCGAGCGCAAATAGACATTGCCGATTTCGAGAGAATGCATTTTGCGCTCTTAATACACAAATAGCTATTGTATTGTCGCTTTTGAAAGATTGCCGCACTACGTTGCGCGTCGCGCATAAATTTCATTCTTAAACGGCAAAGTATCACTTTACGCTCTTAATACACAAATAACTATTATTCACAATCATTATAGTAATATGTCGATTCCTAACCTTTTAGAGGATGGAAAATACGTCATTCCTAACTCTAATAATAATATCTTATGTTGGAAATATCATATCATGCTTCCACCTCACGGGTTGGAATCCGAACTCGATTTTAATATGATCGGTATAGCAATAAAAATACCACTTTACACTTTGTACTGTATTGCATGCTTTGACATTCCCATGGCGCCGTGGCGATATTTATGATAAAGATTTATATAACGACAATAAAAAGAATAGTATTGTACCTACATAACAATAACTTTGAGCGCGAGTGTAAAAATTCACGAGCAATGTAATGTATGTATGTATGTATGTATGTATGTATGTATGTATGTGTGTATGTATGTATGTATGTATGTATGTATGTATGTATGTATGTATGTATGTATGTATGTATGTATGTATGTATGTATGTATGTATGTATGTATGTATGTATGTATGTATGTATGTATGTATGTACGTATGTATGTATGTATGTACGTATGTATGTATGTACGTACGTACGTATGTACGTACGTACGTATGTACGTACGTACGTATGTACGTACGTATGTATGTACGTACGTATGTATGTACGTACGTATGTACGTACGTACGTATGTACGTACGTACGTATGTACGCACGTACGTATGTACGCACGTACATATGTATGTACGTACGTATGTACGTACGTACGTATGTACGTACGTACGTATGTACGCACGTACGTATGTACGCACGTACGTATGTACGCACGTACGTATGTACGTATGTATGTATGTGTGTGTATGTATGTATGTATGTGTGTATGTATGTATGTATGTATGTGTGTGTGTATGTGTGTATGTGTGTGTGTATGTGTGTATGTGTGTGTGTATGTGTGTATGTATGTAAAAATTATATAGCGGGAGGTTTTGTGTTGGCCATATCAGATTTTTTAACTAATTTTCTTGTTGCGCTAGTATTATCTTTTTAGGAGTTTTGTTTTTATTTTCTCAAGTTCCATTCTTTGTGTGATAAGTTCAGTATATGTGTTAAAATTTTATTTTTTCTTGTTGTTTTAAAGGCCTTTTCCGTCGTCAATATTACATATTTTTTACATACACATTTTTGTAGTTGAAAAGTGATAGTGCCTCTTTTAGGAATTCTTGTACTATATTTTTTCCTTTTACCCATTATTGATTCTTCTCACGTTGGGAACCAATTTTGGCATTAAAATCCTCTATTACAATTAACTGGGTGTGACTCTTATATGATTGATATTAGTTGGTTGTATAGTAGATTAATTTCTTCTTCTGATGCATGAACTTGTATAAAGTTTATGATACAATTTTCATTTTATGACAGCTGCAATATCGCTATCCTTTCATTAATCGATCTAAATTCTATGGTTGAGCTGATCCATTTAATATTGATGGATAACTCTACTTCGTAATTACTATTCCCATCAGTTCCGTGACATAGTAGGATACCCGATTTTCTTTTTATAACCGCTTCGTAGTTTCTTCTTATTTCGTAAAGTCCAATTATGTCCCTCTTTATTTTATCTATATCGTATTTGAGTTCTTTGCGCCAGATTTCGTTTTGCATGGTTTTGTGTTCAATGTATATAAATTTTCTTCACTTGTGGATGTGTGGTCGATGACTTCCAAGGAGATCAGCCTTGGAGGGTTGGAGGGAGATATTTTTATCTCTTTTTATTAATCTATTCTTTGAAATTGTATTAACAGTTTTACTGTTCGTTGTCCTCTTAGGCAAAGTCGTCTCTGGTGTAGATTCTAAATGGTTTGCTAATTGCTATTTGATTTGTCTCACTTCTTTCAGTTTTGGATTTTGTAGTATTCCTTGGGTGGAAGTGGAATATGATAAGAAAAAATTTGCAGTATTTCTTTGCAAATATTGCATTATATTTGTTGTAAAGCCTCCATGTTTATTAGTTGTTATCGGATAGCTGTCTTTTGTATTGGTTTTTGGCAGGTCTTCATGTTTTTCCTTATATAATTGTCCATTAATGTGTAATTAATATGTAAGCCAAATAATGAAAAAAATTGATATGACCATTTAGTTTTTATTAACTTAAAATATTAGTGAACTGTCGCACATGCGCAGAACGTATTTTTATAGAAAAAGAAAACTAATTTCAGCTGCAAGTAAAGTTGCACTTTCACTTATCTGATCTATACCGATAAATAAGGAAAGACCATCCCCAATATTCCAATATGTACCATCACCGCACAATCATGGATAAAGCCTTTTTTACATAAACACATAAATACAATTTAATTTACATGCAAAATATTTACATTTTTATTTAATAAGTAATTTTTAATCAAATTCTTTACGATTTACACGGTGGAATATTTGTAACCGTTTTGACTGTTCTTTACTAAAGCATATTTTTATTTTGTCGTCTTTGTATTATAAGTTTCACCACAATTCAGTTTCGCTTTAAAACCTTATTTCGCGCAATAACAACTACAATAAACTAATTTTTAAATTCAATAGCCAGTAGTACAAGCCATGATTTAATTAAAATGCTGTTTTAAATAATCTCATATTCAAATTTCAATATTTAATTTTACCCTTATGTTTAAAAAGCGATTGTTTTAAAAACATATTTGTTTGAATGCAAACTATGTTCTGCTTTAAAATCATAATTTGCCAAATTTGATATTATTCTTAAATAATGGAATTTGACAAATCTTAAAATAGCGTTTTAGTTAAAACAATGCTTAATGTTCTTGAAATATTTGAACTTGACGTTTGGTTTGACAAAAACAGTTTCCCAGAACAAGGTAGCCAATTAAACATGAAATACAAACTTTCATTTAATGAAAGTCCTAATTATCACAAAAAATTTGAAGCAAATGATCTTCAAAATTAGAACATATCCTTTTTGGGTATTATTTACAACAATGTATGATACCATAAGAAATTGTATGTGTAATCACAGAAAATTCGTGATCAAATATGGAGTTGTAAAAATGCATGTAAATTTACAACAATAAAAAGCAGGCTTAAGTAACTGTACATAAACAGCATTTGTAATTTTTTAATTATTGGTAATTTCTCGGTCATTTTCTGGTAAATTACGGTAATTTATTAGGTTAATTTATGCTTTACATCCCTGCTTATAACATTTCAAACATATCTGCTAAAACTTCCATTATGCAACATTAATTAAAAAATAAATAGGCAGATAGACATTGACTTACAACTATGCTTTAAGCTTTAAGTACATTGAACTATAGTCATATACGGAGCATCTGGCCGCATTGTTCATTATTCTGACATGCTGGCAGTAAATTAGAATATAAAAGTATAATGTAAGTCCTCGTGAAATATCAATTTCTAGCGATTTTAATTAAATTGAACAGTCATGAATATTTATAAAATTGTATAATATCTACCTGGAGAGAAAATTCTATTTGGGAAAGTGGAATAAAAAATAAAATGAAAGGGTATTAACTAATGCAATCAGAGTTCAATTAATGGAAAATTCAATGGGTCGCCTGAATCTGACAGATCCAGCTTTTTAGCTTCACTTCTTTTTCTTTCAATTTTAATGAAATAGCTGCGATTTGCGACAGTTAGTTATGACGGTAGCGGCTTTGCTTTTTAATTTTTCCAGGCATCGCACTTAACTTGAATGCGGTCAAGTACAATTAAATGGACGGATAAAAATATGCACTTTTCGAAACGACTTTTTTATGCAAGTCACAAGGACAGCTTCATCGTGTTGTTCTTTGTCTAAGTTTTTTAAGTACCACTTATTTTTACAAATATGTAATTTTAATATCAAAATTATATCTGAACTTAATAATACTGGCACGCAATTAAGCATTCTATTCACTGCAAGTATTTGCTGTTATAATAAAATATATATAATAAATTTATGTAACTGAATCTAACAGTAGAGCAAATGACTTTTCACAATATTTTCTATCTCTTTCGTATACTTGCAATATTTCAAATTTTCCTCCATTTAATTTAATTTTCTAGAATTCTTCCTAAATAGAACGAATCCAAGTTAGCTTAGCTTTTTCTCTTTCTAGAGATCTCAAAGTTATATGAGCGCGGGCCACTAAATTCAGGTTGAAAGAGTTTGCAAGCCGAAAAAAAAAGTTCTCTCACGTGGTTGAAAGCTGTCTTTGCAGTATTATTATGTAATTATAATTTGCAATATTTTACAAAAATATGTTTTATATTAGGACGAATTTGATTCTACTTTTAGAAATCTTGGTAGCATTAGCCCATTATTCTTTCTTTGTATTTTGACCATAGTGTGTTTATTTTGCCATGCAATAAACAAATAAATAATAGAACAATCTACTGAATAGAGAATTTTACTAGTATATCTCTTGACATGTAAATTGGAAACTCAATCAAATTCAAACGGAGTTCTACGAAAATGAGTAAACCTCACAAAATAGTTATGCAAGGAACGCGCTAGCCAAATTAAAACATAAAAGAAACTTAAGTGAACCTTTTCCAAACAATACTGATGACTAAAACAAGGATGCATTTTATCACCTCGATTTCTTGACTACTTAGACACCATTTCGAAAATTGCAATTAGAATGAGAAATACAATTCAATTTGGTTTTTAGTAATTCTTAAACAAATTGTACATATTTCATTATTGTATTACATTGTCTTGAGGATGGTTAAAAATATTACCGAAAGTTTGACAAATTAAAAAGAGTGTACTACACTTAAGCCTACAAATTGACTGTCAAACCCACTACCCAGTTTCCTTAACTAATTACAGTCGTAATTACCTTTCACCTATATATAACTACAGTATCAATTCGCTTCTAGCCAAGGAAAAGCCAAATGAAACACGCGAATAATAAATATTCTTTGTTTGTGGACATTCTATGTCTTTCAAAAAGTTATATAAGTTATGGATTTAAATTTTCTTCCCCTAAAACCGATTCAGATAATGAGTCCTCCACTCTTTTTTTATTATTATAATTGAAAGTTCGTTAAATTTTGATGAAATTCGTAGTATTAAAAAATCATAATTGTTTCAGTATAACTGCATTTAATTTTTAGCGACACCATTTCTATCTTTTTCGCACCAGTTTCTAAAGAAGACTGCGCGAGAATACAGGTTCATGAAGTTGGCCCCTCAAAACCATTATTTTGGAAGCAAATATATATAAATTGTACTTATTATGTACAATAAAAATTAAATTTTGTACGTTTTTAGGTAGCATATAATTAATTTATGTCAAAATTGAGGGCCAACTTCAAGTCGCCCTTCGTTATCAAATGTCATCAATTTTATGTAGCCAGTAATATTGTACATATTATGTATATACAATTATGTATGCATTAAACGAAATTTTGAGCTACATTCATAATCCCTATAATTAATAATTAAATGTATGGAGGGCCAACTTCAGGTAGCCCTTCATTAGCAAATAATGTTAATTTTATATTGCGTATAATATTGTACATATTATGTACAATAATGTACACATTAAACAGAATTTCATACAACAATCATAACCCACGAATTAGTAATACATTACTAAGTATAAATTATCATTTTGATATGTAATATATTTATAGAAGTATATACGTACATTGATGTTTACGGGGTACATATTACTTGTATTTTGTATTATAATCTAAATCTAAATCATGTTCCCCTCTATTTTCACGTTCAATGGGAAACGTGATACGCTGGAAATTCGGTTTTGTTAAAAAGTCAAGGACATATAAACCAAGTCATATTTATTCTAATTTCTAAACCAAGTTTTGGATTCATTTATGTATTCATTCATTCACATCGGCGATTTTTTTTCTATGAATGTATATGACTTGTTTTACTGGCTTAATAGCATTTCTATTTTACTATTTAGTTCAATTTAATTTCTGTCCCTATTTACTTTTTATGGTTTAAGGTCATATTTATTGTAATTTTAAATTTGATTTAACATCGATTTTAAGGCTGTGTATACTTAATCAATTTTTCAGTTCAATTTATAAATATATAATGACGTGTAGAATGAATTCTCAAAAATACAAATTGTTGCTACATTTTCTCTTACCATTGTAACTATTGTAGCAGGGGCGAGCGGTAAGTTAGGTGTGTGTAATTAAAATATTTGATGTCGCTAGTACATGACCACGTGCCACTTCCGGTTACTCATTTGTCTCCAAAATATGGTTGCCTGACACATATAAAAGCCCTTAATATATAGTTTAGAAACTTATGGATTGTATTTTATTACATTTATTACGAAAATTTGTTTGGAGCTTCAAGTAAAGTATCACTTCCGGTTTATCAATTGTACCCAAAATTAATACGTTATTTATTAGAAGAAGAAATATTTCATCAATTTTTTTTTTTTCTAGAATTCTTAACTTGCCGATCCAGGTGGAGTAGCGGTAGCGCAGTCGCTTCACGCTCCAAGGGTACCGGGTTCGAATCCCGGATAAGGCATGGTTGTTGTGTATGTATTTCATAATTTCGTCATCATTATCTTCGAGTAAAATATACAAAGATATAAAATTTATAAGAAAAACTTGTCTCATCCCCATAAATATCACCACTTATATACATAAATTGTAATAAAAAGCGATTAACAATAAATAACTCTAAGCTTAAAGTATGCTACCTTATAATTATTGAAGTTTACTATTTCTTTGCAAAGGTTGAATACCCCATTTTTAAAAAATAATTAATATGCAAGTGTAACAGCGAAATCAACCACCGCAATTATTTACTTTATTATTATAGTTATACATAATTTTTATGCCGATTCGGTAGCGTACTTTTTTCTGAATTAAATTATGTACTAGTCATATCCGTAGACAATAAAAATATTGAACTAAGGGCCGGCTTTTCAGTCTCTGGTTGAAATTTTAATTTCTAGTTAAGTAAACAATATTGCATAATGTTGTTGACAGCAAATGATAAATCTGTCATTTGACAGTTCACTTCGTTTCAATTTTGTTTATTTAACTCAGTTAAAATTTTTACCAGATATTGAACAACCGGCCCTAAATACGATTGAAAAATATTACATGTGGCAAGGGAATAATTTAAGTACATTCTGGTTTATAGATATTCTCAATAATTATTACTAAATCTATAACAATACAAACAAAAGAAAGCTTGTGAAGGAATGTAAAGGAATGTAACAGATGTCCACTATGTCATGAAAGCGTATGAAATTATATGCACAATTTGCATTATATTTGCCCATATTATAGCTCATATGACATTTGACAGTATTCATTTAATATTCCCCTTCCCGATACCCCTAAACTTTTCTTTCAGTGCGTTTACTATAATAATTAATTTTAGCATTATTTAATACAACGTTGATAATTTAATTTATTCTGTTTTGACGTTTTAAACTGTCATTATTAACTCCATAGCAACAACTATAAATAACACTTTATTCACAAGTGAATTAAATTTTTTTAAATCACTCCCACAAAATTTTAACTCACTCTGCAACAAATAATGCATTTAAAATAACATCAGGTACGAAAATAAGACACCATAATATTGATCAGATATTATCAGCCAATTTCATTATTTTTCACGGCACAAATGACAGACAATAAAGCATTTTAAATAGATGACTTGACGTCTGTCAGCGACGATTGTCATGCTCAGCCTACTAACTGATCAGTTTTTTATTTTGTAAAAATTAAATATTATAATGGTTTTTATTATTATTTCGTCAAAATTGAATAAAATATTGTACAAACCACGTGAGCTAAGAATGTTTGTTCACTCGAAAAAATTAATTAATTAAAAGCTAAACTTTCTCCTCATGAATAAACATTATTTTAGCTCACTTGTGTGTAAATATCTACTTTTTTAAAAGTAATGATTCACCTAAATATAGAATTATATCCCCATCGTGCAATTTTTTCGCTTTCTTATATATTTCATTCCACGTACTTTTATTATTTATGCCAAACAACTGCCTATTTCCCTTTGAGTCCCTTTCTCTTTTACAAAATAAACAAGTTATTGTTTTTAAATTAATGTGTGTCTTTTTTAATGTGCTTTTGCATTTACCTTTCCACAATGGCGCATTTTCTAAAAAAATCTCGTAATACAATATTTTCCCGTAAAGGGTTATTATCTATTTTGCCTATGTTTTTTTTTTATTAACAATGTATGTCTCTATTTATTTAAAGGCTGTACGGTTTTGAGAAGTGTCTTTTTGGCACAATATACATTTATTCATATCCACGATATGTTATAACATTTAGGAAGCACAGCAATATTAAATTAAAACCAAACTTCTCCTTTATCCGTTTATTTTAAAGTCTACCTATATGTATTTTAACACACGATTACATTTCTGATACATTCTGATTTACTGCACAAAAAAAAATATTTCAATATCTTCATTAGTTATCGAGATACGATGAGATATAAATGAAAAAGACGGGAAAAAATAATTTCTGAAAAAAGGAAATTCGCGATTTTCAAGTATTTTGCAATTCCAAATCGATTTAAGAATATCATAAATCGATAGAGCAGAAAATTTTACATCGATTATATGTATTTGTTTTAAAAATTTTTGACGACTTTTAGCTTAGAGGATCCCGTTTTATATCTTCCTTTGAATATTAAAAAGAAATTTCTATATGTATCGCGAATTAATTCACATCTGAAAAGTTAAATTCTCGAATATCATATATCATAGGTACATTATTATTTATTTTATTAATTATTATATTTAGATATTAATCATAGTGCATAGTGTGTAACTTGCAAGTCATTCAAAGTAGTACTTATGAACCGATACTTATGGAGTTATAACACTATACAGGGAATAAATACCCTACTTACGAACGTTCTAGTTACGAACTTTCAAAAATACGAACAAAATTGTTAACATTCTCAGTCACGTCCGTACATCCATTAAGGTGGGTTTATATTGGTATAGTAACTAAGCTTAGTTACTTGTAGTAGCTAACCTGGCTAGCCTACTGTCTCCGACACAAGACAGTGGATGTCTACTCTTAAGGCGGGTTTACATTGGTGTAGTAACTAAGCTTAGTTACTAGTACTAGTAGCTAACCTGGCTAGCCTACTTTCTCGGGCTCAAGACAGTGGATGTCTACACTTAAAAAGTATTAATGTCCACTTGTACAAGTAAGGCTAATACATCGAGAAGATGTATACAATTTCTCGTCATACTAGAAACAAAAAGTTAAAAGAAATATTTGTGCGAATTACACAAATTGTGATTAAAGAACTTATTAGAGAGATCGAGAAAAAAAATGTGATTCAAAAAGAGTGTGGGTCAGGAAATTCCGATAAAGTTCCACAAACTTAATTGTTTCCATTCAGACCATTTTTCATTGTACTCTTTTTAAAAAAATATCTTCATTAAAAACACCGGCAACTATACACACTTCAACTCTGTACAAAACAGAAATTTACTGGCACTAGCTTACAAATACACTAGCGAGCAAATGTTTACATTGGTATAGTAGACATAGAAGCCGGTAGGCTGGTGTCAAATACGCTGGTGGGGGAAGGACAGTGGCTTTGCAAGTGGTAAGTAGATAGCCTGGGAGGCTATCCACTTACCTGTCTTGATTACTTGTGCAAGTACTGGTATAAGTACTGTCCTATAGGGTTTAAACTAGGTTAGTAACTGTCTTGCAAGTTACTGGCACAAGCAACTAATCTAATTACTATACCAATGTAAACCCGGCTTTAAAAAGTATTATTGTCCACTTGTACTAGTAAGGCTATCGCATCGAGAGGATTTCTCGTCATACTAGCAACAAAAAGTTAAAAGAAATATATCTGTGAATTACACAAATTGTGATTGAAGAACTTATTAGAGAGATTGAGAAAGAAAAATGTCATTCAAAAAGAGTATGGGTCAGGATATTCCGATAAAGTTCCACAAACTTAATTGTTTCCCCTTCAGACCATCTTTAATTTTTTTTTTAATCTCTTAATCAAAAACACCGGCAAATATACAGACTTCAACTCTGCACAAATCAGAAATTCCCTGGCACTAGTTTACAAATGTTTACATTGGTATAGTAGTCACACTAGCCGGTGGTCTAGTGTCAAATACAATGGTGGGGGAAGGACAGTGGCTTTGCAAGTGGTAAGTAGATAGCCTGGGAGGCTATCCAGTTACATGTCCTGATTACTTGTGCAAGTAATGGTACAAGTACTGTCCTATAGGGTTTACACTAAGTTAGTAACGGTCTTGCAAGTTAGTGGTACAAGCACCTAACCCAATTACTACACCAATGTAAACCCGGCTTTAGAAATGAATGTGTTTTTGCCTATACAGTATTATTTTTTACTTAAACTTCTTTTTCCATGGACAAATGCATCAGAAGTGCGCATATTTTCCATAATATATAACTACTCGCATTGAAAAATTTCTTATGAAACTCATCAAACAATAATATTCGATTATAAATAATTACCTTTTATCAACGTTGAAGTGAGGCTGAATAATTCTCAAGTAAATGAATAATATATAGTGCTATGTCTCCATGATCCATAGAGCCTATTTCTATGATTTGAACAATATATATTATCTTTTTGTTCATGGGTAAATGTTTTATTTAAAGAAATTCATTTTCGTACAACTAGTTTCAACTCGAGATATACATCTTTATTCACAGTTTTCCAATATAGAACTAATTCAATTATTAATTCTCCTGTGGTTAGGTTGTCAATTTTGTATAATGATATTAAAGAAAAAAAATTATGCTAGATTTGTTTTGCACAAGTCTTCGTAAGAAAACTATTAAGCTAAATTTACTTTGAAATTTCTAGTTTTAGTTAAATAAAATTTATCTTTTGTAATTTACTGTTTGTCAGAATGATTATTTATTATTTCATATTGACGTTGTTAATTATTTTGCATGTATGGTTATAGAGCTTCTCTGTTATTGTGAATATACCTGTTGAGAAGCCGAATTGTAAATAAATAACCAATTAAACGAAATTCTTCACAAAGAAAACAAAATTCTTCATCAATTTAACTAATTTCTTCACAAAATAGTCGTATTGATATTTAATAATTAATCAAACAAAGAAAAATAATATTATGATTTGATCATTTGTGTCTTTCATAGCATGCTGATTCCAATACGATTTGAATTAAATTAATTTCAATATCCTTTCGCAGAGAAGGAATAAAAAGAAAGAAGAGCGAGAGCAAGTCATAGCAAAACTAAATGCCGGGTATTTGTCGCGGCCAGATCACACGTACGGAGATTTTACGCCCGCCATTATGCAAAGCACGTTTACTCCGTCGTACACTCAATCATTTTTATGTTGCCCGAACTGAAACTGAAGTTTATATGTGTATAACAAAACCAGCATTATCCTCGGCTTCTTAATACGAAAAACTAAGCGATCCATTTGTATCCTACAAATAAATAAACCGCATTTTACAGTGCCAATAACACAGACAATATGACAGTGAATAATTGTATTATTCACTCTTTTAGGTGCAGTATAGCACTAAAAGGAAAATAATATTTTTTATTCCAGTTTTCTTTTTATGTAAAATTTATAGCAAACGTTCAGTGTTCGTGTACAACAAAGAAAAAACTTTTTAAAATATTATTGCTACAGAATTTTATAAAAATTATGAAAAATAGAAGTACTGTGTCAATGAAATATTAATTTTGTGGAATATTTTTTACTTCCGTAGAAAACTAATCATGGGTTCCATAACAATTTTTAAATAGAAGATAACTGACGAAATTATGTAAATTGTGTTAATTATATGTATCTTTTTACCTCTCGCTAAGAATGGTATTGGAATCATGCTAAAAATCGCATATCCAGATATTAGTAGATAAGCACGTTTTAAGGATGATGTCCGTGTGTGTGTATGTGTGTATCGATGTGTGTGTGTGGATGTTGAAGTCACGGTTTCCCAATACTATAAGACTTAAAAATGTTTAACTGTAGTTTCCTCAATCTAACATTCCTGGGAAGAGCTGATTACATTTTGGTAACAATTGGACAACCAAAAGTAATAGTTTCTTTAAAAAAATCTTCTAAATATATATTTTTAGAAATTTTTGTTATTACAAATATTGAAGAACATAAAATTCTTCATCTAATATACTTAAAATTTTTATTATATCTTGTATAGATTTAGAAATAAAGATTATAAGAATTACAAGAACAATAATTGGTGGTCCTCATGGTCATAAAAAGTAATCAAAATTATCAGGAACCACATTTCGAAATGGAACCGTGGTCCTAATGGTCATAAAAAGTAACAAAATTATCAGGAACCACATTACTAAATGGAACCGCGATCCTAAAAGTATGGTTTGATTCCATTACGGAACGTTGTGCCAATCTGCTTTATTATAGATATCGGTAATGATGATCACATATTTGTACTATACGGGCACTCCTCACGCGTCACTTCTCGGGCACTCCCCACGCGTCACTTCTCGGGCACTCCCCACGCGTCACTTCTCGGGCACTCCCCACGCGTCACTTCTCGGGCACTCATTGGTGGCGTGGAGAGTGCACCAATAATTAATAATAATAGTAGGTAATAATTATAACAATTTATAATAATAATTAATAATATTAGTATTATTAATAATATTAATAATGACAATAATAATAATAATAATAATTAACATAATAATAATAATAATAATAATAATAATAAATGAATGAATGAATGAATAAATAAATAAATGTTATAACTTCTATTTAAATTATTCTTAATATTCTTAATTGATAATGAGGAAGGGGTGCGCGAAAGTATCCACTTTCGCACACTTCATTCACTTACCCGTTGTCGTACGAATAATTTGAGTGGACAAAATAAAATATTTCAAGTCCAGTACCATGTAAGAAACAAAATGTTTCAATAGCAGGATTAAACAAAGCTTAAATGTGAAGCTGTATAGGAATTCAAAATATATAATAATAATGTAATAATCATTCTTTATTTTATTCAACTTACTACAAAGTTATTACAATTCGGTTATTTGATGGGTGTGAGTCAAATATACCTTATTGCTTTTCTTTTACACGTTCCATGGAGATGAGATAAAAGGACACAACACACCTTACCCGCCGGGATTCGAACCCGGAACCCTTGGGTTGTGAGTCGACCACCTTGCCAAATACACTACCGAGGTCGGTAGAATTCATAGTATAAACATAATGTTATTGTTTTTGTTCATGAATGTTATATGATCGCTGGTAAGGAAGCGTGAATAAATATCATCGATATTGGAGGACCATATTAGCCTATTTGAGAGTGAACCGGTGAGCGTCAAAAACCTCCACCTGTGCCTCGACGGTAGGCGTCAGGTGCCGGATGCCGGGCGTTAGTCTAGCTTGGACTGCCTTAGCCCCGCGCGACACCTAATTTTATTCTTCTGGCGCGTGCATATTTCCAGCTTATCTGCTACGTGTCATTTCGCCCGCGATGCTTGTTTTGATCTCTTTTTAAGCCCGCTTTATGTCCCCGCTGCGTACGAGCCGTGCGTACCAACTTAAAATATTACGACACTGTGTTTTAGTTTGGCCCATCAGCCAAGTAATAACGTCTTGTTACAATCTTTCGCTCGCAAATAATTTTACTTCATGGCACTAGCGACTGATATACGGTCATTACTAAGTTTTCTCACCACCAAATTGATCTCTGCAGCATATGGTATATACACACACGTACGTAATGTAACAAAATTACAGGTGTGGCATGTTTTTGCTACTAGTCACGTGGTATATAAATCAGCTATCCCTTTCCCCCAAAAATTTATACAGGAGCTCCCAGTGAAAATGATACACGTGCGCTTTGTATAAAAAAATTGCCGTGGTTAATAAACATGGTTAATACAAAAAAATAAATTTAATTTATTATTTAGCGACAGCTTTTTTGTTTCGCGGTTAGTGGAATATCTGGTGTTATTTTACTACTGTCGTTGTTTTAATATATTATAATTAAAGAATTTATGAAATTGAACAGGTAAACGAAACGTACTAGGTTGCGTAAAAACAAAACGTTCCGCGTGCCTGCCATGAGAAGAAAGCAATATTCTTATTTTAAACATGGTGGGCTTCTATTTCGCATAGTTTGTTGTTTCGCTGGTACTTCAATACCGAGATATTAGATTTATTTTTTTAATACATATAAGTATGTTTTTATTTTTATAATTTCAAGCATTATTTGTTTTATTATTTTTCCCACAAAGTAAATCACAGTATGAATTTTTAGTATTTATACTTTGCCGTCAAATAATTATGGACTGGAGATTTCTACACTGATGCCAATTTTTTTAAGTGTCTACCTGTACAAATATCTGTAACCTGTCAATGTCATTTTATATTCTGACATTTTCGTTAGAATTTGCGTGCGCTGTTTATTCCCAATCCTATAAATTGTATTAAATTTAGAATTTTGAAAAGAAAATGAGTGAAACTCATCAATTAAATCTGGTGGTTTTTACAGCGCTATTTGGTGGGAGACTCTTTGCCACTGTTGGCAACACTGATGTGGACACCACATGACTTCCTTGTACGCTTGTTGAACTATACATATTTTGTTAAAAATTAAAATATGTATTATAGCAGACCCAATCATAGATTTGCACGTATTTGACATAATTTGACATTGTCATTAAATTCTTTATTTTTTTATTATTTTTTGTCTTAATTCATAGCAAACTTAATTACAGAAACCAAAATGTATACAAATTTTAAATTTAAATATCTCGCTTATACAAAGAGCTAATTTAATCATACTTGATGTTTTCGACGCAGAATTCAATTCTCTAAAACTTTTATTTGAAGCATTTATATCTAATGACTAACACCTTTTTTTGATAACAGCTTCAAGTAAAGTATCACTTTAGGTTAGACTATTTTAACCAAAATCTATTATGTTATTCCCATTGATATAAAAGTATTATATACCAAATTTGAAAAGTTTTGGATTATATTTTAATATAGTTTGTCATTAAAATTATTATGGGCTTCAAGTAAAGTACCATTGCCGGGTAGACCATTTTAACTAAAATCTATTATGTTATTTCCATTGATATAAAAGTCTTATATACCTAATTTGAAATCTTGGATTATATTTTAATATAGTTTTTCATTAAAATCTATTATAGGTTTTATGTAAAGTACCACTTCCGAAAGTTATGTAATGACCAAAAAAGGGAAGTGCACAATTAGATATAATAGCAGTCCTAAATACAAAATTTTAACTTTCTACGGCTTCCCGTTTTTTAGTTATGCGAGATACGAACATACGTACGTACAGACGTCACGCCGAAATTAGTCAAAATGGATTAAGAGAGGTCAGTGAAGTTGGCAGGGACCACTGAAATATATACTAACTGGAACTCGCATACGCTGCACTGAAGCTCATTGAAGAATAATGGCTGGTCCTGTTCGGCCACGTTCGTGCCGAACCGAACCTAGCCGAATAACTCGTATCATAGCTGATCGCTTTGTTTCATATTATGCTTCATTTATTTAAACATGCGCCACACGAAATAATTTCCGTCTACTCACGAACTGTCTCGATGTTTGCCAACTACTCCAGCAGCAGGCTTCCGTCTACTCACGAACTGTCTCGATGTTTGCCGACTACTCCAGCAGCAGGCTTTCAATATGCTTCACGGTCACGGTTCGTACGCGCATTCCAGTTAGTATATATTTCAGTGGCAGGGACATGTTAGAATTATCATATTTTGTTTGTTCTATAATTTTTTGCTAATTTTTGCTGTATATATCAATTTTTTTGCTGTTTACCAAATGAAGTTATAAACAAAAACAATAATACCTGCTAACTTCACGTAGTAGACCCCTTATGTAAAATGCAAAGTTTTTTTGAACTATAATTTTTTGCTAATTTTTGCTGTATAAAACAAAATTTTTGCTGTTTCCCAAAAAAAGTTATAAACAAAAACAATAATACCTGCTAACTTCACGTAGCAGACCTCTTATGTAAAATGTAAGGTTTTTTTAGGCTATAAATTTTTGCTCATTTTTTTCTAATTTTTGCTGTATAAAAAAAATTTTTTGGTGTTTCCCAAAAAAAGTTAAAAACAAAAACAATGATACCTGCTAACTTCACGTAGCAGACCTCTTATGTAAAATGTAAGGTTTTTTTAGGCTATAAATTTTGCTCATTTTTTTCTAATTTTTGCTGTATAAATCAAATTTTTTGCTGTTTACTAAAGAAAGTTATAAACAAAAACAATAGTACCTACATGCTAACTTCACGTATCAGACCCCTTATGTAAAATTATTTTGCGCTATTATTTTTGGCACCTTTTTGGTTAATTTTTGCTGTATAAATAATTTTTTTGCTGTTTAACATAAAATGTTATAAACAAAAACAATGATATCTATCTGTTAACTTTATGTACCAGACCCCTTGTGTAAAATATAAAGTTTTTTGCGTTCTAATTTTTTGCTCATTTTTTGTTAGTTTTTCTGTATAAATCAATTATTTCGCTGTTTAGCAAAAAAAAGTTATAAACAAAAACAATAGTACCTACCTGCTAACTTTATGTAGTATTATTTGTTAAATTATTATTATTTTCCTTTTATTAAGAAGAAATCAAGGATGATTTGTCTCATGAAGAAATATTACAAATTATTAAATGGTTTTAATTGTTCCGTTATAGTCTGTAGTGTTTATCGTTTCTTATAACTAATTTCTTATTACATGCAGATCATCTTTAATTTGTAAATACCTGTTACAATAAATAATAATTGTTTCTTAAATAAAAAAATATCCTAGTGTTTTCCTTATTTTGTGTTATTTTGTATTAGTTCATAAATTAATACTTGTCCCCTATCATGTTAATAAAAATCTGTTGTGGCCAGCACAAAACCTTCCGTCAATTCGATGTATTTTGTACATATCCTATACCAAAAGTTCATTGAAAAATATTCTATATATCCTGTATAATTGTAAGAAGAACACACTATTTTTACATATCCATACTGAAAGTTCCTTTGAAAAGATTCTAAAATCTAATAAAATTTTAATACGAATACGAACGTACATTATGTATTGCACTTAACACTTCCTCCTGCTTCAACTTTGCCCTATTTTATTAAAAGTCACTGTTTCTTACACTTCTCTTCTACTCATTCCTGTCCAAAGCACCTTCGTGACACAGTTCTTCCTCTCTCAAATCTTCTGCTATACAGTCCTTCCATCTTCTCTTTTGCCTTTCTCTTACTTCTGACATTATAAGTTCCTATCTTGAGGCGAGGCCGCAAATGCAAGTCACTGGCGAGGGACACTCTGTCACTTATATCACTTTCAGATCACATACTTTCCACTTTGGTTCTGCACTTGCCACTGACATCTGTCAATTAGAGTTTTTTAAATATATCGGTTGTTTTCATAATTTTTGCAATGCTGACTGATTTTCGAAAGTTAATCTCTCTTAATCTCTCTATAACTCTATATCTATTGAATATGAAGGAAAATGTATAATCGAACCGTATAGAGAATAAGATATTCTTTGTATTGATAATCACATAAACTGTCGAAAATGATATTTAACTGCGATTTTTCAAGAAAAACTGTTAAGAACTTCAAATAAGGGTACTCCCGGTTGACCAATTATAACCAAAATCTAATCAGCTCTTCATATGGTTGTAAAGAAGAGGAATATGAAAGAATCATAATTTTTAGAATTGTAGTTTTGGAGTTATCGTCCGAGAAAAATTTGTCACACACACACGGACACACAGACACACACACAGACATGCACACAGACATGCACACAGACACACACACAAACACACACAGACACACACACAGACACACACACGGACACACATACAGACATCATCTTAAAAATAGTATATTCGTATTGTAGGGACCCTAGAACGTACTTATACATTAAAAACTCACCACCGAATTTTTTGACCAAAAACAATACCTTCCTTTTGACGGAAGGTAAAAATTGACAATGTTTTGTTACTGTCAGTTTCATGGCTAATGATATTTTTTCTTAATTTTGCAAATTTTTAAATTTATTTTCTGGCTTTATATGAAACAGAAATATAATATGTTTGGTATCAAAAAATTCGTAATTGTTTCAATAAATTAATATAGGAACTTTTGGCGTCCAAAAAACTGTTTTTCTATGTTATAGCCCTATGACCCGTTTTAAAATTTACACCCTGTATATATATATATATATATATATATATATATATATATATATATATATATATACAGGGTGTAAATTTTAAAAACGTTTCTTACACTTTATTTGTTAAATTATTATTATTTTAGTTTTATTAAGAAGAAATCATGAACAATTTGACTCATAAAGAAAAATTACAAATTATTAATGCTGCGCCTGCGCAACTCGCGCACTTATGCCAAATTTTCGCACCTAACCTATGAAAATGTACGACGATGACAACAAAGTTCCTGCAGAAGAGAGCGACGAAATACTAATTGGACTTATTCAACAAATTGTTTACCTTTATTTTTTTATCTTATATAAATATAATGTATTGCAATTGCTCCTATAAAAGTTAGATTATCGGAAATGTCAAACATAAAATTCTAAATTTTAATTTACTGCATAACCAAAAAAAGTTATAAACAAAAACAATAATACCTGCTAACTTCACGTAGCAGACCCCTTATGTAAAATGTACGGTTTTTTTAGGCTATAATTTTTTGCTCATTTTTTGCTAATTTTTGATGTATAAATCAAATTTTTTGCTGTTTACTAAAGAACGTTATAAACAAAAACAATAGTACCTACATGCTAACTTCACGTAGCAGATCACTTATGTAAAATTATTTTGGGCTATTATTTTTGGCACGTCTTTGGTTAATTTTTGCTGTATAAATCAAATTTTTTGCTGTTCAATATAAAAAGTTATAGACTAAAACAATGGTACCTATCTGCCAACTTTATGTACTAGACCTCTTGTGTAAAACGTAAAGTTTTTTGCGTTATAATTTTTTGCTCATATTTTGTTAGTTTTTGCTGTATAAATCAAATATTTTGCTGTTTACCAAAAAAGTTATAAACAAAAACAATAATACCTGCTAACTTTACGTAGCAGATCCTTTATATAAAATGTAAAATTATTTTGCGCTATTATTTTTAGCCCATATTTTGTTTAATTTTGCTGTATAAATCAAATTTTTGCTGTTTACCAGAAAAGTTATAAACGAAAACAGTAATATCTGCTAACTTCACGTAACAGACCCTTTCTTACTAATTTTTGCTGTATAAATCAAATTTTTTGCTGTTTACCAATAAAAGTTATAAACAAAAACAATAATACCTGCCAACTTCACCTAGCAGATCTTATGTAAAATTTAAAGTTTTTTGCGCTATGATTTTATATAAGGGATCTGCTACGTGAAGATAACAGGTATTATTATTTTTGTTTATAACTTTTTTTCTTAAACAGCAAAAAAATTGATGTATACAGCAGAAAATGAGAAAAATATTATAGCACAAAAAAACTTTACATTTTACATAAGGGGAGTGCTACTTGAAGTTAGCAGTTAGGTACTATTGTTTTTGTTTATAACTTTTTTTTGATAAGCAGCAAAAAATTTGTTTTATACAGCAAAAATTAGCAAAAAAATAGCAAAATATTATAGCGCAAAAAAACTTTACATTTTACATAAGGGGTGTGCTACATAAAGTTAGCAGGTAGGTACTATTGTTTTTGTATATAACTTTTTTTGATAAACAGCAAAAAAATTGTTTTATACAGCAAAAATTACTCAAAAATAGGCAAAAAATTACAGCCCAAAAAAAAACTTTACATTTTACATAGAGGGTCTGCTACGTGAAGTTAGCAGGTATTCTTGTTTTTGCTTATAACTTTTTTTGGTAAACAGCAAAATAATTGTTGTATACAGCAAAAATCAACAAAAAATGAGCAAAAAATTACAACGCAAAAAACTTTAAATTTAACATAAGGGGTCTGCTACATAAAGTTAGCAGTTATGTACTATTGTTTTTGTTTATAACTTTTTTTGTTAAACAACAAAAAAATTGATTTATACAGAAAAAAATAGTAAAAAAATAAGCCAAAAATTACAGCCCGCGAAAACTTTACATTTTACATAGGGGGTTTGCTACGTGAAGTTAGCATGTATTATTGTTTTTGCTTATAACTTTTTTTGGTAAACAGCAAAAAATTTATTTTATGCAGCAAAAATTAACCAAAAAGGTGCCAAAAATAATAGCGCAAAATAATTTTACATGAGGGATCTGCTACGTGAAGTTAGCAGGTATTATTGTTTTTGTTTATAACTTTTTTTGGTAAACAGCAAAAAAATTGTTTTATACAGCAAAAATTAGCAAAAAATGAGCAAAAAATTACAAGGCAAAAAACTTTACATTTTACATAGGGGGGTCCGCTATGTGAAGCTAGCGGGTATTATTGTTTTTGCTTTTAACTTTTTATGGTAAACAACAAAAAAATTGTTTTATACAGCAAAAATTAGCAAAAAATTATAGCCCAAAAAAACTTCACATTTTACATAAGGGGTCTGCTATGTGAATTTAGCAGGTATTATTGTTTTTGTTTATAACTCTGATTGGTATACAGCAAAAAAATTGTTTTATACAGCAAAATTTAGCCAAAAATGAGCAAAAAATTATAGCGCAAAAAAACTGTACATTTTACATAAGGGGTCTGCTACGTGAAGTTAGCAAGTATTATTGTTTTTGTTTATAACTTTTTTTGGTAAACAGATAAAAATTTGTTTTATAAAGCAAAAATTAGCAAAAAATTATAGCGCAAAAAAACTGTACATTTTACATAAGGGGTCTGCTACGTGAAGTTAGCAGGTATTACTGTTTTTGTTTGTAACTTTTTTTGGTAAACAGCAAAATAATTGTTGTATACAGCAAAATTCAACAAAAAATGAGGAAAAAATTATAGCCCAAAAAAACTTTATATTTTGTATAAGGGATCTGCTACGTGAAGTTAGCAGGTATTAATGTTTTTGTTTATAATTTTTTTTGGTAAACAGCAAAAAAAATGTTTTATACAGCAAAAATTAGCAAAAAAATGAGCAAAAAATTACAGCTCAAAAAAACTGTACATTTTACTTAAGGGGTCTGCTACGTGAAGTTAGCAGGTATTACTGTTTTGTTTATAACTTTTTTTGGTAAACAGCAAAAAAATTGTTTTATACAGCAAAAATTAGCAAAAAATGAGCAAAAAAATTATAGCCCAAGAAAACTTTACATTTTACATAAGGGGCCTGCTACGTGAAGTTAGCAGGTATTATTGTTTTTGTTTATAACTTCTTTTGGTAAACAGCAAAAAAATTGATATATACAGCAAAAATGTGATAATTCTAACATGTCCCTGCCAACTTCACTGACATGATTAAGGGATGGTCAAAATGGATAGTTCCGTTGAAATCTGCAAACCGATTTTTTTCGCGATTACAATACTTCCTTTACTTCGTACAAGGAAGTAAAAACTTACTTAGCACTTAGCGTAAAAATATCGGCCAACACAAAACCTCCGTATTTACGTATTTATTGGCGCTGCAAATTGTTCCATTGCATAAAACTATTGCTTTATTTACTATTTTCTTTTTAAAATGTCACTATTAATTTGAAGTGATTAGTGTTTTGACAGTGACATTTACTGTCAGTTACATTCATTTGAAATATGAACTGTGTAACAAAGGAATTGTGTTTATCTTAGGCTTCGGGACATAAAAAAAAATTTTTAAATTTATCTGTAAAATGTATAAAAAAAGTATTAATGTATTCCTGTAGAAAATTCAATAGTCTTTAATTTTCATAATGACAAAATGTGAAAAAATAGCATTTAATGGATTTTTTTGGAGAAAAACCATTATGAACTTCAGGTAAAGTGCCATTCCCGGTTATCTGATTTACACCAAAATCTAATGGCTTCTTTTCATATTAGAATAGAGTATAAATACAAGGTTTCAGAATTTTCTGAATAATAGTATTTGAGTTACAGCGAAGACAAAATCCACACACACACACACACACACACACACACACACATACACACATACAGACATCATCGTGAATATGTTAAAATTGGATTCTAGGGACCTTAAAACGTGGTCATTTACTAAATTCTCAATATGTGATTTTAGCACGATACCTATACCTCCCTTACCAAGGGTAGCGGGAGGTAAAAATAACGCCTTTATTAAATGACCAAAATAGAAACATTTTGAAAAATGAGCTATTAATAAATACAACAAAACTGAGAAGCCGAAACATCATTTCTTTCTAAAATCTTTCATCGAACCTTGAATTTTGCGGTCTATAAACACGAATGTGATCATCGTTCGTAGATTTGAATACCTTTTTGTCTGAAAATATTACCCGTTCCCAAAATGCTATATCTCTGTGAACGTAATTTAATGAAAATATGATATGGGCATGTTTATTTTCTTCCGTTAGTATTGGTTTCTTAGCTGCTACTCTATTTCGCAAATCTGACGATTTAATTCTCCTAAATACTTGGACCTAGAACCCTTCCTTCCTGCTCCCAGCGTTTCTTAATTTTGATGACGGTGTTTTACTGACGTTCATCATTCGAGCGATTTGTCTTTTGGAGAAACCATCTTTTATTCTAGTTATAATTCTAATCTTAGAATAAAGCCTCATGTCCACCGAATGTTTTATTGCTTAAGGCATAATGATTAGTGCATAAGACTTAATGCATTTTGAAAATTTACCATTTCCAGCTATTTTGTTTAGTGACTAATTCAACAGAGATGTCACAATTTTTTCCCTTATTACTTGTTGTGTAGCAGACTGGAATAGCAGCAGCAATTCTTCTTTTTTAAATATGTGATATACATAATTTTCTGTATCTATATCCATACCGAAAAATTAAAAAATTAATAATTATATAATAAATTGACAGTTGACAGTTCAGGTTAGAAATTTGCAATCTTTTGTTCTTACGCATTGCTCTTAATTCTTAAGCATTAATTATAGCTCTTACGCATTAGAACAATCGGTGGAAATGAAGCTTTAAAGCCTCATGTCCACCGAATGTTTTATTGCTTAAGACATAATGATTAGTGCATAAGACTTAATGCATTTTGAAAATTTACCATTTCCAGCTATTTTCTTTAGTGACTAATTCAACAGAGATGTCACAATTTTTTCCCTTATTACTTGTTGTGTAGCAGACTGGAATAGCAGCAGCAATTCTTCTTTTTTAAATATGTGATATACATAATTTTCTGTATCTATATCCATACCGAAAAATTAAAAAATTAATAATTATATAATAGATTGACAGTTGACAGTTCAGGTTAGAAATTTGCAATCTTTTGTTCTTACGCATTGCTCTTAATTCTTAAGCATTAATTATAGCTCTTACGCATTAGAACAATCGGTGGAAATGAAGCTTTACTGTCTAAATGACGCGGCATTTTGACATTAATAAGAAAAATGACAAATTTACATATTTTCGTTGCTAGGCATCTTATCATATCCACTTTAAACTATAAAATATTTTGTGTGTTTAATTTTATTGCACAGACGTCACGACGAAGTCAAAATGGATTCAGGGATGGTCAAAATGGATATTTCCGTTGAAATCTGGAAACTGAAATTTTTCGCGATTACAATACTTCCTTTACTTCGTACAAGGAACTAAATATGTAAGTGTAATTCTGAAAGTTACATTTATGTATTGCACCTAATCATTATTCTGGTCAATTTGGAGTTTACTACGACCTGGTATTAATGAAACTATTGGTAGTTGATTTTGAACCTTTTTTTAGAAAATTATTGCTAGTGAAGGCGATCAGTTACGGTCGGCAGACGAGCGATTTTTCTTTTACAATCTTCAAACATTTAATATTTTATGAGTCACTTGATTTTACTCCCAACACCTGGCCTAAAGTATGTATGTTAGAGTCCATAGGGTCAACTTTCATTCCGAGAATTTGCGGCGCCTTTTTTACCCTGGATTGCCAAGTAGAGATGATGGTCCAAAAGATACACAAGGGAGGCACAGGGGGTGGAAATATGATGGTTACTATACAGTATCTTACACTCTATGTTCTGTGTGGTGTCTTATGGAGTACCGGGTTCCCATATTTACCTCCTGTAAGCCTACAAGAGAGAAAGAACAAAATAGATGCCCAAAAATTTATTAAATATTCTGGATACTGTATTGAATGTATTTATGACTGATGTATTTTCAGTGTGGATGAAAAAAAAAATTAAATAACAAACTGGACAGTTTAATAATTTACAAAAAAATATAAAATAATACAAACACAAAACATAAGTAGGGTATAAAAACACAAGTATAGGTAAATGAAATTATACTTGCACGTATAAAGTATAAGTATGCAAATTGAACCGAGAAGCGACTATTAAGTAAAATAATGAACACAGTTCTAAGAAATAAAAACCTCCTTTTTAAATATTAATAAATAATTAAAGTTATAAACATATTAACACAAATGATAAAATTAAGCTTTATCAGTTTCTACTATTTGTGTAAGAAGGCAAGCGACATGGGACAGCTCGGTTGCGAGTAAGTTTGCATTCGAATGCTAGACTTTTTTCGTGATCGCGGGCAACTTAAATTGTTTATAACTTGAGAACGCTTTGGTCTGCTGATTTCTAGTATAAAGCACAAAGAAGCACAAACGAAATACAATCGGTTGCACATACTTTTGTCGTTTGTGCTTTATATGAAGCGTGAAGCTCGCAGACCACTTTAATTTGTTTATAACTCGCGAACGCTTTGGTCTGCTGATTTCTAGTATGAAGCATAAACAAGCACAAACGAATCACAAACAATTGCACATACTTTTGTCGTTTGTGCTTTTTATGAAGCGTGAAGCTGGCAGACCACTTTAATTTGTTTATAACTCGCGAACGCCTTGGTCTGCTGATTTCCAGTTTGAAGCACAACCAAGCACAAACGATTGCACATATTTTTATCGTTTGTGCTTTAAGTGGTCTGCTAACTTCACGCACCTCGTAAAGCCTCATACACAACACGAAGTTAGCAGAGATGCGTGAACTTGGCAAGCAAATTTAAGCACTAACGAAACGAACTGTATGTCGAATAGTGCTTCGTTAGTGCTCTTTAGTGCCTTCAAAAAAATATCCTAGGAATCACTGTTACGAAATAAATAACGTTCGGTTTATTTTCTGTCAACTTCACGCCAGCAAACAATTTTAAAAATAAATTAATAAACTTGGGGTCATTTGTTGGTGCTTTTAATGCCCCTAAAAATTTATTGAAAAAATTACTATGACGTCAAAAACAACGTGCAATTATTTTTCTGCCAAGTTTGCTTGAGCAAACAGTTTTTAAAATAAATAATTTTATTTAGGGTCATTAGTTAGTGCTACGTTAGTGCTCTTTAATGCCCCTAAAAAATTTATTACTATTACGTCACAAATAACGTACGGTTATTTGTTTTGCCAAGTTCACATAAGCAAACAGTTTTTAAAATAAATTAACCAATTTGGGGTCATTGGTTAGTGCTTCGTTGGTGCACTTTAATGCCCCTAGAGCTCATCAGTGCAGAATAGCTAGTCAATAGATAGATATTATCTAGAGGTTAGAAAAACCGACAAATCGTAACAGCACTAATAAGCAGCCAAATACAAAATTATGGTTCGGTCAGCTTTTCTACGGATTTGTGGATAAATGCAATGTCGCAGGGGTGGTAATTTATAACAACCCACCAACATAAAGATTTGTCGGTTTTTCTAACATCTAGTTAATGTCCACTTATTGACTAGCTATGCTGTACTGATGAGCTCTAATAAGAGCAAAACACGTGTCTACAGTTGCCATTTAGCGATTATCTTATGAACAACATTTTTCTAGATTTTATAACTATGCGCTCGCGATATACATTGTTTATGTCAATAATAACTTTCGATAATTTGTGTGCCAAGTTCACATCAGCAATTTTTACCTCTCGCTAAGAGAGGTATTGGATTCATGCTAAAATTCGCATATCCAGATTTTATTGAATAAGCACGATTTAAGGTTCCTAGAATCCGATTATATCATTTTGAAAATGATGTCTGTGTGTGTGTGTGTGTGTGTGTGTGTGTGTGTGTGTGTGTGTGTGTGTGTGTGTGTGTGTGTGTGTGTGTGGAAGTGTGTGTGGATGTGTGTGTGTATGTATGTGTGTCTGAATGTTGGAGGGACGATTCCTCAAAAACTATAAAACTTAAAAAATATTTAACTGCATTTTCCTCAATCTGATATTTCTGGGAAGAGCTGAAGGTTTTGGTAACAATTGGACAACCGAAAATAGTAGTTTCTTAGAAAAATTCTTCTAAATATAAATTTTTGGAAATTTTTGTTATTACAAATATTGAAGAACAAAATTCTCCATCTAATACACTTAAAATTTTTACTATATCTTGTATAGATTTAGAGATAAAGACACTATAATATATAGAATATTCTAATCGCAGAGGCCAAGGCACTAAGGAAACGACTTGACAAATTCAAATGTTTATAACATAGTTTGTATATGACATATGTCAGTGTCAAAAATCAACAGTTTTTGTGACATTCTGATAGTCTTTTCTTTCTTATAGGTAAAATGCATATATCCATCAGAAATACCGCCAATCTGGTTAATGAATTGAAAGAATCTCCGACAAATAGGAACTTCCTCATACAATGAAAAATAGATATAACTAGAATTATATGTGTGCAGAAGACATGTTAAATATAATAAAAAACAATATTTGGGTATTGGAATATCGGGATGTATTAAGTCGAGTAGGCTAAAATACACTAAGGATATCAGTTGACAAATTCAAATGTTTATAACATAATTTGTAAATGACAAATGTCAGTGTCAAAAATCAAAAGTTTTAGTTACATTCTGAAAACTTTTTCTGGGAAGTACATTTAATCTTTCTTATTGTTTTATTAATTAAATATTTAAAATTATAGGTAGCATGCATATATCCATTAGAAATACCGCCAATCTTGTTAATGAACTGGAAGAATCTCTGACATTTAGAAACTTCCTCATACAGTGAAAAATAGATATAATTAGAATTGTATGTGTGCAGAAGACATTTTAAATACAACAAAAAACAGTATTTGGGTAAAGTTCTGTAATTTTTTGTTATAAAACGACGGTTCGATAGCGAAGTGCAATACAATACTTTATAGCCTAATATGGAAATGGCGAGGGGTCTTGTGCTGGCCACAACAGATTTTTTTTATTTATAATAAATAAATGAACTTGGGGTTGTTGGTTAGTGTTTCATTGTGCTCTTTAATGCCCCTAAAAATTTATTGCAAAAATTACTATGACGGCAAAAATAACGTTCGACTATTAGTAGAGGAACTTTACCTTTATAGGTTAAAAATTGACGCTCTAGCCAAAAAAATTTTTTCAAAATTCGAAAAAGTCAAAATTTTTAGAAAAATTTTTTCTAATATTCCTGGTGAAAAAATAAATTAAAAATAAAATATGTTTTAAAAATACGTTTATTATATTAATTAGTCTTCAAAGATCAAGTTAATGAGTCTAATGCAGCAAAAAATGATGACTACTATAATTGTTGTCAATAGAAATTTATTATAAAATACATTTTAAAAATATTTTCAATTATTTTGTACATTCTCTCTGTCTTTTATTTCGTCATCATTATCTGTAGGCATTGGTGGTGGAGGACAATTTTTGCAAATTTCACTGCTTTATTCTGTACAAGCGGGAATTAAGAACAGCCCGGTTTTTCTGCACCCACAATTCCCAGAATGGTCAGATTTACATCTGCAGAATATTATCTTCAATATCTGCTCCGGAGCAGGTGGCTGGTCCATGGGGTTTGGTATTAAAAAATTTGTAAGCTCCCACCCTCATTCAATCGGTGAAAAATAATTACCCAGCCACAACGGCACTTGTAAATAAACTTTTTTCAGATGTTCTATCGCTGCATCTGCTATGCACGGTAAATTGGCCAATAATATAACAAATGGATTATCCAAAATTCAAATATTTATCAAAAATTCTACTATGTTATACTAATTGTTATAAATTTTCATTACGGCTAATTGTCTCCCCACATATGAAGCAATATGTTAGTTTGCAGAGAAGAAGCATCAGGCGTTTCACACAGTGGAGTTATGGATGAAATACGAGTAGTCATTGAATGTCACCCAGCTGAGCGCATGAAAAATGAAGATATCCAAAATGCTCCTAATTTCGGACAAGATTAGATAATCAGGGTAGCTCTCAGCGCACATGGATGAGTGAAAAGGCGGTCGATGGATTGCCTACGATAAGACAAGACATTTGAATTATAGACGGTACAAGCCGAATAAAGTGCGAATAAGATGACTCTCTACGAGAAGGAAGACGATATTTAAATGTTATAAACACAAGATGAAAGTGAATTAAGAAAAATGTACTTAGAGAATCTCTTAATTATTGGTTTGCCCTGCGACTATTTTTGAGGTGACAAGTCTGCGTTCAAGAATTGTTAAATGGGGGATTACGGCTCAATCGAATTAAAGGAAAATAGTAAAAAATTACGAATGTATATGCTGAATAACGAATATTAATAAAAAAATTAAATGGTATAATTGAGATATTTCGGAAATAAAGGGTTTTTTGTTATAGCGCTTCGACATTAATATGAAAATATTTTGATTGGCGGCCGAGAAACCGCCTATACATGCATTACAAATAGCATGTTAGGAGGTGGGATTACTACCAATGGAAGTTAAGAAATTCAAGTTCGAAAGGAGGGGCTAACATTCCTGTACTACAGTTTTCAAACAGTTTTTATTTTAACATAAATTTCTTGCATTAAACTTAATAATTTAAATACACCTGTAATTATAAAGTATGTAGACTTATACAGTGTTATAATGTTCATTTATTTTTATGTAAATATAACTTAAAATAGCATATATTTCAAGAACATTTAGGTCCATGATGAAAACAGTTTGATATAAAAACATATATATGTGACGTCAAGTCAATCTTTTCAAAATTCGGGAGACCATAACTCGCTTATTAATAGGAATTTTTTCACCGGATTTTCATCAATAGTCTTAGTTTTCCTAATATTTTCAGATGAAATTATAAAAAAAAAAATGGTGTAATCCCCCATTTATTTCAAACATTATAGGAAAATGTACGAGTACTGTAGACTACCTAGACTACAGTAACATTGAACTGCAAAAAGTTATCAAATTCTTCTTAAATAAGATATAATATTGACGACATTACACATCGATATTAGTATAAAAAGAGCGCAATCTCACCATCACTTTATTGAAATAAAATCAATGTGTTATTTAGATACATGTATGAAAAAAGAAAATTTTATAGAAGTTATGTACGAATATCCGAAAATTACCAGTTATACCTTATACAATTGAGACTGCCCAAAATTAATGTTTTCACTACATGTATGTAGAGAAGACAAACATTGTTCGAATTAATAATCCCTGTTATCTGCATAAAAATTTAATATGGTAAAATATATTTTGAAATTTGTTGTGCATAATTTATATTAAAATAACCTACAGATTTTGTAAATAAATGTGAAAAATATATAAAGAAGTTTGAACGTCAAAGACTTATACATGAATGTATTTGTATTTATAAAAATAATCTTCGTTTTATGCACACAGTCAGGTAAACTATCCGGCGAGAGGTTATGTGCTGGCCACATCAGATTATATACTCCAATCATTTCAGAATAGATCTTACTTCCCAGTATTCAATATACAAAGTCAATGGATGTCGTTTTTAAATATTATACTTTCATAAATAACATTATTTTAACGACGATATTAATAATTTTTAAAAATTAAATAATATAATAAATAACGAAGAGCGTCAATTTTCAAACTATAAAGGTTGAAGTATTTGGAATTACCGACATTTAAAAAAAAAATCGGAGTTGTATGAACCGGTTCCGAGATAATTACTTAGCGCTCCTCCACTATATTTGTTTGCCAAGTTCACATCACCAAACAGCTTTTATAAAAGTTAATTAATTTGGAGTCATTGGTTAGTGTTTCGTTAGTGCTCTTTAATGCACATTTATATTAATTGTTCTAATATTACATTATACTATATATATAGTATAATTTGCACGAATTATTTACCGTATTCTTGTGTACCCATAAAGAATATATATATATATATATATATATATATATATATATATATATATATATATATATATTGTTGTTATTAAAGAAAATTTTCTTTCATAACCCCTGAAATAAATAATTTTTTTCATTGTTATTAAAGATAGTCTGTGTTATTAAAGGTAAAATAGAGGAAAATGGCAATGTATATTTGAACCTTTTGCACATTTTACAAAACTCTTATTCTCAGAAGACAGTCGAATGATTAAAGATGAATAATTACGGGGACAATTGATCTTATAAATAAATAACAACAACCAAATGCCCTGGATACTCCAGGGCTACTGTATAATTTATATAATATAAATATATATATATATATATATATATATATATATATATATATATATATATAATAATAATAATAATATTAATAATTTAAAATAAGAATTTTTGAAATCCCTGCCATAGTCTTCTGGTTCAATTTAGTTAAATAGCGAAAAAGGTAAAAATTCCTTCCTTTGTGTGAAACAATGACTAGAGCAAAATGCAAGTAACAAGTGCTATCGACAGCACAATGCAATTTTAATTCGAGTTTTGAGGTCGGGCGCGGGGAAACGAAGACCAGTAAACGAGGAAGTAATGTGGCAGATATTCGCCATACTAATGCGTTATTTATGACGTCTTTATCGGTTGCCGCGATGCCTGCGACGCCAACGCGCTAGCGGCGGAATAGAACATCACACAAATAAACAAGTGTCCTTAACTACCGACGCCGTGTCACCGCTGGAGAAAATTACTCCTCGTTGCAACGTAAATGATCTTAAAAATTACAAGATATTATCCTCCGCACCTTTCATTATACTCGATTACGATTTGTATATCATACATTTAGAAATTAAATGAAAAACAAAAAAATGCTATTTTCGGTTCAGATGCATGTCGAATATCTTATTAACTTCCCGAGTAAAAATGGGATCATTTCTCAAAATTTAAATTTTTGTTTAACTGACAGAAAATGTAAAAAAATTACCCCACATTTTTTTCTTTAAAATTTTTTTTTTTCACTGGAACTCTATCCGGTGTTGTTGAAAACATACATTTAACAACGGAAAAAAGTCAGTGGAACAATATTAACAATTAAATATCAATTAATAAACTCCAATCTGTCAAAGTGAAACAATGCGAACATGTGAATTGTTTTGTCTTTCATGGCACTCTGTAAAAAGCATAAAAACGAATATTTATATTTTTCCGCAATCGACCAGAAAATGAGCTGTTCCTGATCAGTTGTTAGACAGAAAATTCCTTCTATACTGAGCTATCTCGGGAAAATGTTTATGGGTATGGGATCAGAAAGTAACCGTTCTGAATGTTTCCATGGTGATCAGTTGTTTATTTTCCTAAAACAATACATAACCTATATATTTTTTTTTATTCTTTCTCCAGGACCACGAAAAAAAATATTATACCCAACGTGACCTGAAATTGTCTTTACTGAGCTCATAAGCGTCCAAAGCTCACCCACGGCTCGCTCTGAATATGCTTGCTCGCCCAGTAGAGTATCACTATCAGATCTTGTTACGTAAATTACTATTACATAGTCTTTCTAACTTGCAAACAATAATTGATTATGTTCGTTACAATAAAAGATATTATAATTACAGTCCAAGATCAGTGAGTGATTGCAACAACGACTACAGAAAAGGAATTTTTGTCAATACTTCAATACTAGCATTTAGCGTAGATTAAAAAAATAGGGCTTATGCTTTATGCATTAACCTTTACTGTAACATATTTTTTTACTATTTTATTTATCTACACTTTACATTCGACATTAGTAATTTTGATATGACGGTGAGCTCATTTCTCTATTCTTTTGCTACTGCCTGCAAAAACAATTTTGAATGAATACACGTATTATTACCTCAAATGTGTCTTAATCACAATAAAAATGAAATTCACGTACATTCATAGTTTTATCATATATTTTATCTTTTCTTCGGTTAATTTCCACGTTCAAACTTGGTTCAGCTGTCTTATCATGTTATTATAATTGTTTTTATTTATTGATATCGTATAGTTTATGTTTTGAAAATACTTTTGTGTAGTTTTCAGAGGAAATTAAAATTTATGAAATGCCCCTATTATTTAATGCGCAAAAGATAAGTACTTACACATCTGTCAGCTCTATAAATCTGTAAGATCTTATTTATCCTAAAGTAGGTGTAACTATAAACCAGAACGTTGGTTTGGTAAGAATACCTAAATGTTGTATAACTGCGATTACTGAAAATTATTGAAAATAAAAAGAAGTATGAATTCTAAAAATTGACTGTAAAGAATTAACCGAATAATTAAAAGATTTATTTCAAATTATTGAAACCATATAGGGTCTACATCATTATTATTGTTCAATCATTTTGAACGTCTCAGGATGACTATAAAAATAACATAATCAACAGCTCACTGTACAATAAAACTTTTAGTCTATGGTTTGCTTACTGGTAATTTGTCTGCCTGTCAGATATATGAGATACTGTTTCAAGAAACCGTTAAATAAGTCAAATCGTATCAAAATGTAATAATTAACGAAATAAAATTGAACAAAATTAGAAAACATATATCTTCAAATAAACGAAGTTTTTGTTTTTGGCTTACGCAGTGTTAAAACATTTGTGATTACAAAATCAAATACTCAAAAGTTAAAATATGTAAGAGCTAAACGCTAAACTTTTAATACAACTGACGCACTGACACAGTAATGAAATCAGCAATCATAATTTCTGCTATTTTGTAATGAAAACGTAGTGATGAATGCAATGAATATCTCACACAGACGTCACATACAATTATAATCAGTTATCAGTAATAATTACTATTCCAGCAACAAGGAACGACAAGCACAATAATTTGAAACGGTTGAATAATTGCTGTACAAATCACATGTCCAGAACAGACATCTACCGTTTATGTTTATTACACAAAATGTCACAATTTACAATAACTATTAACTCGGTTGTCAATATACTTTCAAGTCAATTATGTTAAATAACTCAAATTACATTCATTGTAACATTATATATTGAAATGCGTTATTTAGGGAACACAATGTTAATTTCTTCATTTTCCTGTAGTTAGTTACCTATTAATTTTAAACAAAAATGTTTCAATTAAAAGTTGTAGATAATAAAATTCTACACCTAAACAATACTGGATTTATATATGGGCCCGAGCCCAGGGAGCAAAATTTTAGGAGGCACTAAGAGCGACGAAATATAATTTATTACCTATAGCTAACAGATCAAATGAACAAACTAGTGTTTTATTAGTAGGTATTTTAAGGAGAGACATGTATATCATTAAATTTGAAAAACGTCGAGGGAAAAATAGTAATCTTTCTTAACGTTTATACAGAGTGTTACTGAATGCTTCGGCTAAAATGTAAGCTTTATAATAAGAAATATAGTTAACATTTTAGAACACGCTCCCGGTTTAAGGGCCCAACGATAGTTACAAGTTCTATTTTTTATGTAATCAGAAGAAAGTCTAAATTAAAAAGAATGTGTTAATAATTTATAAAAACTAAAACATAGGTAATTTAGATTTTTCACTGCTAGCTACAAGAAGCAACTTTTTTGCTCTAATAAAGTACCGTGAAATTAAATTTCTCTACTTGTTCTACTGGTATAATTTTTTTCATTATTAACCACGAGTTAATAATAAATAAATTTATATTTGTTGATAATTCTGTGACAGTTCAAACCGTAAATGTTTATAGAAAGATTAAGTATAACCAAGAGATTGGCGATCTTTGGGATTTTAATACTTTAGAACACGATACGTCACGTTACGGCTTACGGCTGTATAAATTATCACATTTGTTTGCATTGTTTTATTTTTTACGTTACGTTAGAGCACGGTGCGTTACGTTACGGCTTACGCTGTCCAACATTTATTTATTTTATGCATTAAAATAGTTGTTTTATAACTGAATTTAATTAAAAAAATTTAGGTATTTGTTTTTCGCCCCGGTAACAAATGACACACTTGACAATTCTTTCACGCCTTACATTGCTTTCGTGTCAATTTCGCTGTGTACAGTGTTTAAATTAGTTATTTACGTTACAAGTACGTAAAGCTAGACTTTAGTCAAGAATGGGTCAGAATTAAAACACAAGCATAGCGAATGTTTTAAGACCCCTTAATCTATCATATTTTCTCTATTTGCCAGGTTTACTTTTTTTTGTATCCTATATTTTGCCTTAAACTTTCCATATTTTCTCTACATACCTTTTCTTCTTTTTCTTTGTACTCTATATTCTACTTTAATATTTTCATACTTTCTCTATTTTTCCCAATCTGTTTTTTGGTGTATTCTGAATTTTTTCTTAATACTTTCATAAGTTCTTTACCCTGTCTTTCATTTTCTGTATATTCTCCTTGTTGTTTCTTTTCCTTTTATTAATATTATTTCTCTCCTTTTTACTTTCTCTATATTTATCTTCTTAATATTTTCTTTTATTATTTTCGTTTTTCTTTTCTATATATTCATCATTATTTTGCAAATTTTTCATTTTTGATATATTTGTTTCCCTGATTGACAGATTTTTTTTGTTTTCCTCGTTAGTCGTCGTTCTATAATTAATGAAAATAATAAAATGGAATAACCTTTAAAGAATAATAGCAGTACCTACTTGTAATCGCAAATTATAAATAATTTATAAATATTTTTTTTTAACAATTTTATGTTAGCTGGTATAGTATGTACGAGTATACTTATTCCTTATATTTACTATAATTTTAATATAATTAATGACTTCAGTTATGTATTTAGATAGCTCTGGCTCTGGTTACCATGGGTAACATAATGACACTTTTGTAAATAATACCAAATATAGAACACTGTTGTGATTTTAGTCCAAAATCATCATCTTTTTATGTAGAAAAAAATAATTTTGTTTGTACTCTTTGAAAGATAAGATTTGAATTTGACATAACGATATATTACTTCACAGTTGTGGATAAATATATAAAAATTATGGCTATTTTAGTAGAGTCAAGTGTAATATGCAGAGGTATATTTTTTTAAACAATACAAGTTTAAATCTCTTGAAATTACATTTTCAATTTCCCTTGAATTTACGTTAGCAGTTAGCACTTATTGGATGATAAACAGAACAAAAAACGTAATAAAAGTCGAGAGTCTGCTGCGGCCCTTGAGCGCAATATATCAACTCGGGATCGGGTAAAAATGATCACGGCACTTGCAGATAAATCGCAAGCGATCAACCTATTAATTACATGGCGGATTGGCACGGCAGTAGCAGATCCCCTGGTTTCCCCTGGGGCAAATGTATTCATACACGAATAAAGCCAAATTTTTACACATGAAAGCTCGCAACAAACAAACTGGAAAAACTATCAAATGAGGGAATTAAACCGTATTTTATGCATGTACATTTTAATTAACAATAGATCTATAGAATAATTCAAGTTTTATAAATTAATGCTGGGATAAAAACACTAATTGGAATTTTAATTATAATTAGCTTAATCTAATCTCATTTCTCTTGTACTGTACAAGATATGAGTAGGTAAATATTTTTTTTGCATCTAAAAAAAAATATTTATTTAATGATGCTGATCTTAAATAAAATGTTTTTAATGGGCACGTTTATTGCTTAAGGATCCATTCTTGAAAGAAACAAAAAAACAAAGTGCGTTTCCACGACTTGATCCCTACGTCATCAATCGTAAGTATATGGTTCAAATCACCAGGAGCAATCTTATATTGTGCATCTCGCAATAGAAAAATGCACAATATATTACCAAGAAACAACGAAATATCCAAAGTACAATTAGACATAAATTATCAATGTCAAAATCACCTTTCACCACATGAATGACATGAATATTCAAATATTTCAAATATTTGAAAATGACAATCGTTACCGCAGTTACAATTTCTTTTTCATTTTTCACCGTTGGGTGAATGGTGATAGATTGTAATAGATAACGACAATAAGATAGCATCAAATAAAAGTCTCATACATACAGGGTGGTGACGGTTAGTGGTAGGCATAAGGATTTAACATGGGATTTTAGTTTTATGACATTTACTGCTCTCCTGTTCATTTTATGGCAAAAATTGTTAAATATAAAATTGTACAGAATTAAAAGTTACACATAGTTATACGTTTTATTATATTTCTGGTTTCTTCATAATTTTAAAAAGAAATTTCAAAATTTCTGCTTATTAGTAGCAATGACCATGGAATTTGATTTCATTTTTCTGTTTTTCATAAATTATTTATAAACGCCAAACGTCAATTTCACATATAGAACAGATATAAATAAAATTATGAATGTTTATTCGAATGAGAAACGTGAGCATATTGTAAACAAAGGAATATTTTGATGGAAATAGTTAGAACCTGGGGAACCGGGTTCGATCCCGACCGACGCCAAATATTTCGAATTTTAAATGGCACAAAAGTGACCCCCGTGGTGCACTCTCCACACCAGCAATAAGTGCCCGTGAGGTGACGCCTGGTAAACGCCAGCACGCTACAAATATGTCCTCATCATTACCGATATCTGCGATAAAGCAGATTATGACACACCCAGAAATGGGTAATATGCCTTGATGATATATTTATTTTATTTTAAGTAGTTACAAAAGAATACGGAATTTATTTTACATAAGTAAAATTGATATTTGAGGTTTACAAATAATTTGTGAAAACTAGAAAAACAGAAAACAAGTTAATGGCTATTGCTACTAATAATCGATATTTTTTTTTTTTTTTTTTTAATTACGAAGAAACCAAAAACATAATAAAAATGTAAAAACAGTTTTATATGTAACTTTTAATTTTGAACAAATTTGCACTCTACAGTTTTTGCCGTAAAATGAACAGGAGAACAAGAAATAGCATCAAACTAAAATCCTATGTTAAATCCCTATGTTCACACCTAACCGCCACCACCCTGAATATGTCATGTATGTACGGCTAAGATGCTAGATAAAAGTTTAGTAATTCTAATTGTTTATTTATGAGTATCAATAATATATACATAATCATTTAGAGGCGGATCAAGGGTATATTTCGCCCTAAGCTGAACCAAAAATGTGCGCCCCCCCCCCCCCCAACTTATTTTTTTTTTAACATAAATATGAAATGAAAAATAAAATGTTTTCAAGTAGATTTTTATTCCACTCAAGAAACGGAACACAAAATATAATCAAACAAAATGTAAAGTCAAAATATGACTTAAGGTTAAAACCATTAAATTGTTAAAACTAAATAAAATATATTGTAATATAAAGTGAACAAAATAAAAACATTTTCTTTTCTTAAAAGTAAATAAACTGAATATAAAATAAATACAAGTAAAAAAGCATTTTTTCACATAAATATGAAATTAAGAAAAACAAAATAATTAACCAAAAAATAAAATGTTTTCAAGTCGATTTTTATTCCACTCAAGAAACGGAATAAGAAATATAAACAAACAAAATGAAAACAGTCAAAATTTGACTTAAGTTCAAAAACATTCGTTTATTGTTAAAACTAAATAAAATATATTGTAATATAAAATGAACAAAATAAAAAGATTTTCTTTTCTTGAACTGAATATAAAATAAACACAGAAATATAAAATAAAAAAACAAAACAATTAACCGAAAAATAAAATGTATTCAAATAGATTTTTATTCCACTTAAGAAACGGAATACGAAATATTACAAAATGAAAACAGTCAAAATTTGACTAAGTCTAAAAACATTAGTTTTTTATTAAAACTAAATAAAATGAACAAAATAAAAAGGTTTTCGTTTCTTAAAAGTAAATAAACTGAATATAAAATAAACATAACGAAAAAAGCGAAAGTTTAATAAAAAAAGCAGTCAACAACACAATTTATTACGAAAAGGATTTCTTTCTAGCTTTTGCATGAGCAAATTTTTCCACAACTTCTGAAAAGTCTAATTTGCGAAAAATTTCATTTTCAATAGCGAGCAATGCCTTTGAATCCAACATTTCTTCTGTCATTGTGGACCGCAAATAGTTTTTTACCCTTTTCAGCACAGAAAAGGACCTTTCACCGCTGCAATTTGTAACAGCAGTGCTTAGATGCATTCGGAGGGCAATTTCACAATTTGGAAAAACTTCCCTCAGATTTGGCGCCCTTAAATATTCTAGAAAGTCGATGAGAGAATCGAACATTCTAGATGTGTCTTTGAGCTGTACACATTCATTTTCTAGTATACCCTCTTCCAAATAATTTGGGTATGGGTGTATAGTTTGGTTAATTCTGAGCAATGAGTTTTAATTTCATCATCGTTCAAAGACTGTAATTTAGCAAAGAAGCCGAATCGTCGATTGGCAATTTCATAAGCCCTTTGTCTTATAATTAACTCGTTTTTTAATTTATCGACTAATTGGATAAAATATCAATTCGAAACTTAGCTTTGCCGTCCATGTTATATTCGTCTGCAGCTGTAGTTGCCATTTCATCGAAGGGAACTTTCCTTTTACGCTTTCGTTTTTTGTCATACTGATACGAATTATTTCCACACAGTTCTACAGCTTCGACTTCAAACAAATCAAAGTATTCTCTTAGTTAGTTTCAGACTTGCGGAGATATTTTTCAAAATGCAACTTTTTTGAGATTTTTGCTATTTTATGAAATTTTATCAATTGATTTAAAACTAAATAATTTTTAAAAAATGCAGAAAATTTTGCGCCCCTCAAATTTTGGCGCCCAAAGCGCTAGCTTCTTTTGATTACTGATTAATCCGCCTCTGTAATCATTTATTAATGGCACCTATTAATCTATGATTTTCTAGTAATGTCTGTTTTCAATGTAAGTAATGATTATCAGTCAATCAGAATTTTCTTAATATAGAAGCCGTTTCCGTGTTCATAGCATAGCTAGCTGATTCATTAAATTTTATTTATTTATAATGCTTCAATTCTATAGCCATGAAATATTTAATATTAATAATTACATAAAATATCAAAAAACGATATTTAACTGCATTTTTTTTTTTTCAAGAATAACTGTTAAAAGTCGCAAATGAGGGTATTTCTAATTGACCAATTGTTATCAAAATCTAATCAAGTCTTCATATGGATGTAAGAATGAGCAACACGAAAAAATTGTAATTTTTTTGAACTGTAGTACTGGAGTTTTCGTGGCCGACATTATCGTCACACACACACATGCAAACACACATACATCATAAAAATAGTAAAATCGTCTTCTAGAGACCCCCAAAACGAGCTTCTTTATTAAAAACTCACTGTCGATTTTTTTGACTAAAGACAATACCTTCCTTATGTAAAGGTTACGGAAGATAAAAATGATATGTAGGTGTATTCTCTATTAAAAGCGTTAAATTTGAGAGGCAGTTATTTCTTTAACGCCAGTTAAACTTCACTTCGTATTCTGTACCTAAGTTTTTGCTAAAATTTATAAAAATTTAGAGGACAGTAGAACAGTGCCGTTATTTTGTGAAATGTCAAAATGGCATTACAAAACTTAATCGGTTTGGTTTTAATTGAAGAATATTACCAAATACAACAACGGTAGGCGTAAATTATTATATTTAGCAACTTATGTTAATTTATTTATAGCTATTATTGCTTTATTTTAAATAATTTTGCTTCCCATCCTTTTTGATATTTAAAATTTTATTAATATAAAGCAAAATATGAATAAAATGAGTAATTAATATAACTTTTATACTTTCAACATATAAATTCTAACTCATATATGATAATATCTAATTTTATTTTCCGATTCTACAGGCATAAAAGCTAAAAATTTACTTCTTTCCATTGTTGAACCGTTATTATTTAACAGATTTGTTAAATATTTCCATTTTTTTTGCTACACTTTCGTAGTTAGTTGGGTTTAGTTTCGTATTATTTACTAATTCTCTATTTTCCTCTAAATAATTGATTAAAACTTCTTTTTGCTTCTTTGTCCATCCGTTTTGAACGAGACATGTTTGTCAACAAATGTCAAAATTTTATACAATCTTAGGTTATGTGGATAAAGTACCGCTGAGAATTCATCAAAGACACACGTTTTGTGCCTATATGTACATAACTTCACAACATATTTTAGCGGAACCGTTAAAATTGTTAAAACTAACCGACTGCTAAAATAGTATGATGCAGAATACCAAAATGTGGCAAAAATTTTGACGGGCCGTTAGTTGAACATAATTTTAGAGGCTGTTAAAGTTAAGCAGGTTTTTAGAGAATAGACCTATTAGGGAGTTTATTTTATCAGTAAACATAGGGTATATCATTGCCATAGTTACGATATGAATGTTTGACAGCAATGTATTGAAGCGTTAATTTTATGAGTAAACATAGGCCACAGACAACAGATACTATTAAGATAGTCAACTGCAATGATAAAGTAGTAGGTATTCATGCCCTGCAACACTAGCGCTCGGTGTCGTAAGACATAACTAAAATTAGTATGGCGGGCAGTATCGGGGATGGGGATAGTCTGCATCCCGTATTACTATTGAGAATATATTTAATCTTTTTTATTGATATAGTAATAAACAGAAAAGAACAAAATATATATTTAACAAGAAATAGAACGCATATTTATTTCTTAAAATTACATAAGGAAAATATAAAAATATAGTCAGATATCCTTTTACCATAAAAAGTAGGGTATATAAATACATTTAGTTGTGTACAAATTTCACCCATTGCTTCTTATTCTTTGCCATCTTCCTAGCGTTTTGAATCGTCGTATTTTTCTTCTTCAAGATGTTCAACATTACACTAATCCAGTTGTCTTTCGGTCTGTTTTTTCTACCACTTTTGTCATCCATATTTGTCTCAATGCTCAATGAAGTCTAATATAGGCTTACATTATAATTGTTCTCTAATCATTTCATTTCTTGTTCTATCTTGTATTTGGATGAGCTACTCGTTCAATCAAAATTTTGTAAATTTCTTCTTCATAAATAGGAAAATAATGTTTTGTTGTATTTTCAACATCACAACCCGGCACACGACAACCTCTTGACATTTTGCAGAAGCAAATAAACACAAAAACAGAACAATATAAAATAACACAATAATGAAGAATTACACTTCACGAAAATACAATTTCAAATTTGAATTGACAGTATGACTTGCCGCCAAGCCACCACGATTTTAAAATCACCGAACATCCGAGCATTTACGAATTTTAACGAAATAATCCGAATGAAGCACTACTAGCGCTAAGTGTCGTAATACATAACTAACCGAAAGTCTCAAGGTCATGATATACAGTTGACACGGCCAGACATAGGCGTTTAACATGGGAAGCAGTTTTTTGTAAATACAAAGTGTTCGGCAAAAATTCAAGCCATGCTATTGAACATGACAATAGTACATTACATCTTGTATATTATTTAATATTAATTAATTTAATAATATTGCAAAAATTTCAATAAATTATAGAAATTGTCAAATAAAAAATTGTTTCACTTTTTTATTGTGCAATATGAAAAGGTTTACAAACGTATCCGATGGCGCAGTGGTTATAACAGTGGCGCCTGAAGTTTTTGGTTGGGGTTCGATTTTAGTTTTTTTTACGTAAAAATTGTTGAACTTTTAAAAATCAATTTCTATATTACAATCACTTAAAAATAATAATTACATTGTAATAAATAAAGAGAAAATAATTGAGAATAATTGATTACAATAATTTTCCTTTGATATTAATAAAAATAACTGAATTATAATAAATTTTTGTATATATTATCTCTACTGTATTTATCAAAAAAAAAATACAATGCATTATTATTGTATCAATATTTTGATTATTGTAATCAATTATTCTCAATTATTTTCTCTTTATTTATTACAATGTAATTATTATTTTTAAGTGATTGTAATATAGAAATTGATTTTTAAGAGTTCAACAATTTTTACGTAAAAAAAAAAATAAAATAATTACCCCCAACGGGGAATCGAACCCCAACCAAAAATTTCAAACGCCACTGTTATAACCATTGTGCCCCCGGAGACATTGGTAAACCTTTTCATATTGCACAATAAAAAAGTGAAACAATTTCTTATTTGACAATTTCTGTAATTTGTTGTAATTTTTGCAATATTATTAAATTAATTAATTTTAAATAATGTACAAGATGTAATGTACTATTATCATGTTCAATAGCGTTGCTAGATTTTTTGCCGAACACTTTGTATTTACAAAAAACTGCTTCCTATGTAAAACGCCTATGTTTACTCATAAAATAAACGCTTCAATACATTGCTGTAAAACATTCATATCGTAACTATGGCAATGATATACCCTATATGTACTGATAAAATAAACTACCGGTATAAAGAGCTTTATACACAACTGTCAAATAATATAACAATAATTCAACCCACTTTTATCATTTAATGACCTGCGTTACTGTTGGTCATATAATAATATTGACATTTTATAAATTAATTTATGTTTTTTGTGTTATTTAATATTTGTTTAATATGTTATTTCTTAAACATTGGTCCGCGCCGAGAAATGTTTGAGAAGCATTGTTATAGTTCACTGGCGTAAATCGGTTCAAGGTTGAACGTTTGTTACTAGCACAGACAAAGCGGACAAAGAACTAGAACCAAAAAACGTCATAAAGAGGGGAGAAGTGATGAGCTCATTGCTTACAGGTGTTCAACGCGGGTAATCATAGGCGTAGTAGCGGGAAGCTGTAGGATGTTTTGTACTTTCATTTCAGTGACTTTACGTAAGTCTGTTTTTCAATTGTACGCGTATCTATATTTTTCCACTGCTAAGACAATGGTGGGAGATTATGCTTATAAACAAGACCAACAAGCGTCTCGGAAGAGTCAATTTTAATCTTCTTCGAGCCCAGGAGTCTGCGAGTATCCACCTGCACATAGACAAGTTTTTCAAGAGAGTAAGTTTTTACATTTAACTTTTACCTTTTTCTAAGAGCTGGTTCGGCCTCTGGCTGCATTCAGTAGTTGGATAACGTCTCCGGCAACCTTACCGTGGGACTTAGTCTCACTTCTCATAGCGAGACATTCCTCTAAGAGCTGGTTTGCCCCCTGTCTACGTTCAGTAGTTGGGTAACCTCTCCGGCTTCCTTAGTTGTTAGACTAAGTCTCACTCATATTACCATCTTCACAACAGACACTACCTGGTGCACTTAGTGTAATGTTTTCTCTCCGTGAGAATCGGCTAAGTTTCGACAGGTCGGACGGAGTCAGTTTCTTTTTACCACATAATTATTTTTATCATACCTATGGTGGTGAACCGTCACGGAAGCCGGACGGAGCCAGTTTCCATTTACCATCCACCACGTAACCGACTTCATCCACCATGTACTCAATATTCCATCTATCACAATCCTTTTTGCACTACGTCCTTACTTAATTATCGCTTATTTCATTTTAGCGTTTTTGCTACTCTGTGTGAAATCATGGTTGTTGTTCTAGTATCGTCCAGTGGTAGAATATCTGAGCCTGACACACTCTGGAGATCCGGGTTCAATTCCCGGTACTCTGTGCAAGGGAGCCCTGAGTTTCTGTTTCGACAGCTTACCTATGTTGCAATATCACGACACGTAGCATCGTTCAGGTGTAAGCTGTAAGCCGTGAGAACAATGTCCAGTACATATATTATTTTTTAGTAGTGACAACTCGCACTTTAATATTCTATCAAATGAGAAATTTGCACCATGAGGCGAAAATTTAGTAGCATGCGTGTTTCAAAATATTCGCTTGCAAGAGTACGACTCGAGGTGAAAGTATCAAGGTAACGTCATTATTTTGTCACAATTCAATTCAGACTCAATTTATATGTAATTTATATATTTATTATATACAACTGTCATGATATTTTCTATTTTAATAGCATAAAACCCGAAAATTCCGAAAACAAAAAGCGAATATAGAATTCTAACGTACTCGTATATGCTACCAAAATTCGTAAAAGTCAAACCGCATTCGCCTGTTTTGTATGATAGAATTCTAAAGTGCGTGTTGCTACTACAGGTCTCTTTTGACACTCTTTCTGTTGTAGTTGCTGGACAACAAGGTATGAGCCTTGAAGACGACGTCCAGGTCTACGTTATGGGCTTAATACCACGGACGGTAACTCAGCGAAGCTGACCTCTCCATGAAGCAGCATTAATATAAATATTTTCATAACTGCACAATCTATATTATACTTTTCAGCCTTATAAAAACTATCATCTTGTTTAGGCATTTTACAGATTGTCAGTATTATTTTCAGCTCTGGAGTGGGATTACGTAACTGTGAAAACGATATTGCGACTGTCGACAAGTGAAAATGTGATCACGTAAATAGTGAAAACCGAAAACGATATCGGTTTAGACTGAAAAAAAATGTGAATTCTAGTCGACACTCTCAAAGCATGTGAAAACGATAGTCGTTTCTTAGATCTCTTTTTATTTCATACATTTGGGTATAGGTATATCCTTTTCTTATTTACTTGCATTTAAGTAAAAGAATGTAGTGAGCAGTGAGTTGAATTTGACGCTTTGGAAAGAATGAAAGATATGCCATAAAATGAAATAATTGTGATAAAATACGATAATTATAAAATGAAAATTGATTACAAGAATGAATCTAAGAAAAAAATTTATGAATATTTTAATAAGCGTGTTGCGAAGAACCAAATATTTATGATTTACTATATATTTTTACTCTTTTGAAATCTATGATAGAAAATTGAAATCTTGGTGATTAGATATTCTCTTATTTCTACTGAAATTTCCCTGATTTACTATTAAAATTTATTACTTGATTTAGTGAAAGAACTACCTAAAAGAAATATTTTCTGACAATATTGATATTTCAATAACTGTAAAAGTGTTGATTATGACAAAGAATATTTTGATTGATTACAACAATAAATTCAAGAAAGAAAATTTTATTAATATTTTGATAACATTGTATTCTGCGAAGCATTAAATATAACCATTCTAGCTTGTGTTTTGTGATTAATATTTTGTAGTTTTTACACAAAATTAAAATTTATGAGTTGATTATTTTCCGCAGACAGTCGAAGGTTGTGCGCCGTTATTTAAATTTGGCCCATACTTTATTTACTTGAAATACAAAACTTAATAAAAACTAGATTACTTTAAAATAACAATCTTATATACTTGCAGTCTTAAAAGGTCTCTTGAAGTTTTAATTATATATTTAGAAATATTTTTTTTTACTTCATAAATTTTTCTTCTGGAATATCAAAAGAAACAAAATTGGTTGGTACATGGCATCTATAACTAATTGATAATTTAACTTGTATCCTTCTTCAATTTTTGTGGTATTGGTAGTATAACGAAATAAAAACGAATGGTGAGAATAATACGTTCTGACAGATTAAAATTTTTAATGACTGACATTCATATAAATTATCTGTCAAAACTACTAATTAAAACAAAAACTCAGTATATAAACGATATCGTTTTCACAAAACGTAGTCACTTTACGGAAATAACCGAAGTTGAAAACATAGTGAGTGACTAATTTTACTTGATCGCTAAGGAAACGAATATCGTTTTCACTTCTCGATAATCGCAATATCGTTTTTACTTCTACGTGATCCCACTCCTGTTGTTATTGGAGTTGACCTATGTTTGTTGATTTTACTGGATTTTTCCTACTAGCATTTATTCCCAACATTTTGTCTTATATTGGAGTTTATCATTTTCTTACTATTGCACTACTTTATTATTTTTATATACCTTTTTGTTTCCTAACGAATATTTATTCCAGGATTTTATAATTGTTTATCATATTTAACCACAATGGCCTATAATATATATATATATATATATATATATATATATATATATATATATATTTTAAAAATTACTGTTATTTATAGAGAGCAATATGTAGAAATATTATCCTAAAAAAACCAGAGCTATTCTCATTTCTATTTAAATAGGAGAGGTGGGTACAGTGGCCACTTTTTCATATAGTTGGAAATAAAATCGGTGCAGATTTTTTTGGACGAAAAATTATTACGTATATAGCTAAACATATTTTTTCTGCATTTTAGAGTTAAATCGTTTTTGAAAAAAAAAACGATTTTGTTTGGAAAATAATAATTATTAAAAAAATATGCGTAAAGGTGGCCACTGTACCGAACAGGTTGGTACAATGGCCATGTTAATATGGTACAGTGGTCATAGCTGAATTTATTTTTCTTTATTAAAAAAATCAAATATTGTCTTACATAAAACTATAAACATAACAATTATTACAATTTTCTTTTATTATACTCCATTTTTAATTTATTTGGTAGGACGATAAATCAATAGAAAAATGAAGTAGGCTACTCGTCCGTTTAGTTCCACCGGTTGAAACAGGGTCAGGCAACAGCATTATTAAATCTTCAAAAAAAAAACATTTGCGCTATCTGGCACCAATGGAAATGAAAATTTATTGCCTTGTTTTCGTAGAAAACTTACATAGTATTCATTATGTTTTGTACCTACTTCCATAACTTGCGCAACATAATATTTGCAATCTTTTTTTGTCATGAATTTGACAAGCACAAAACTATTTAATTTAACATCATTTAAATCTCTTATGTCTTCATTTATATTGTTATCTTCAAAACAGTCAATTTCATCAGAGTCAGTTAAATCTAATATTTCGTCACTACTTTGACTATCAGAAGAATCCATTGCTTGTACCAGATTTTCATTAAGGTTTCTTATTATGTGCTTCTTTTACTGTAAATCAACTTTTCTTTTCTTTATTGCATGCTCTTCTTCAATTCGATTATATGTTGCCGTACTAGTTAGAATTTCCGTTGTTTTCTTTTTTCGACCTTGTTTTTTTATCCGTTAGAACAGCTTTTGGGAACGGCTTTATAACTTCTGGGCTAATAAACTTTTTTGGTGTCGTAGTTTCATGTTCTGTTTCACTAGGACTATGACTTGGCCCGGCTTGTAATGAATCGATTTGTCTGTCCAAATTAGTTGCTGGTTTTTGTAAATAAGTCTGATAGGTAACAGAGCAGGCAAGAAAATCGTCTTCGTTGAAGATCAAGTTATTGAAGGGAAAAAAGCCAGTTGACTTAAACCCCGAAACACAGTTACTTATTGAAAATGCTAGAGGATAAGCTTGACCAAGTAATTCTGCGATTTCGTAAATAGTTATCCGTTTGCCTGGATTATTCACTAGCCACGAGTGGCAGAAATTATTATAATATTTTTTCAAAGGTCCATAAACACTTTTGTCCAGTGGTTGTAACCTGTGGCTAGTGTGTGGCGGAAGAGTTAATTAAACTACATTGTTTTCTCGCGCACACTTTATAACTTCAAGTGAGGCGTGAGTTTCATGATTATCAATGATTAAAAGGACAGGTAAATCAGCTGTTGGTTTGCTACAGTGTATAAAATGCTTTAGCCACTCAAGAAATATTTCGGACGTGATCCAACCCGATGGAGAAGCTGCTCCAATACTTCTAGGAGGTGCACCTTTGATCATGTGTTGTTTGGAAAAATTTTCTTGGAAATATTAGCATCGGAGGAATTGTATTTCCAACCGCATTTATTGCACCACACATGGTCACCCTTTCGTTAGATGTTATTTGCCCAACTTGCTTTTGTCCCTTTGCGATAATTTTATTTGTTGTCTGTACAGTCGTAAGCGCCGTTTCGTCCATGTTATATATTTCACTTGGACCAAATTTAAATTTATCAAGAACCTCTTTCAGATTTCGGAAGAAATTTTGAACCACTGGCTGGTTGAATCCCATGGCTCTACCAAGTGAAGTTGCTTCAGCTGATCTAATGGATAGGTTTTGATGTCTCTTTAGGAAATCTGTCATCCAATATTTTCCTGCAAGTTTATTCTCCTGCCACGATAAGGGCATTTTTTTCTTATTGGAATTAGCTAAATCAAATGCAAGTTTTCGCACATTTTTTGGAGTTAACCCGTGATGTAATTTAGCCATTATTTGAAGATAACCGCAAAGAATATTTTCTTCGTCCGTTGAGAAAATCTTATTTATCGTGTAGTTTGGTGTTAATCTAGGTGCTCCAATCAACGCAGGAGTACTCCAATTAATAGCTTCATGATTAATGCACTTTTTTAGATATCTTCTAAGTGTTGTCCGAGGAATTCCATATCTTATTGCTGCCGCTTTTACTGATAATCCTCCTACTTTCACATCGTACATCGCCTGCTTCATGGTCTCTTGACTTGTTTGGCCTATGCCAGATTTCTTCGGTTTTGGACGGGGCATCTCAAAATCTATTGACAAATTTACAATTCGACTGATAGGAACAGTGGCCAGTTCTTTCACTATTCTACAAGCAGTGGCCATTGTACCTTTTAGAATCTATGGCCACTGTTGCAATGTGCAGACATTTTGTTTAATTATAACCAACAAAAATTACGCAAATTTTTGAACTACTCTCTACGGTTACAATCATTGTATACTGTCCAAGTTATACAGTGTATATCAATATTTGGTTATTTAGTATGCGCATTTATAAATATTTACATTGAAACTTACCTTACAAAATAACTTTTGCACCAAAATTCTGACGAACAGTACACAACTTCATTACAAACGATAAGAACGCCATCTAAACACGATTTACATGTATAACTACAATCTTATGTTGTACACTACAGATGGCACCATGTACATTATTTTAGTTAAGAAGTTATTTAAAAGTGACTACTGTACCAACCTGGCCACTGTTCCCACCTCTCCCTTATGTGGTCTGTTACAGTATTTAACCTATTGTAATCCAGTCTTCTATAGTTGTGTACAAAGCTGCGATGTTCGCCACTTCTTTGCCAGTTTTGCGGACGGTTTTTCCCCTGGCACGAATGAGAAGCGACTCCGGACAATATGACTCCTCCCCGTCCTAGTCAATGCAGGGCGACGCATCAGGTTCAGATATAACACATTTAGCCTGGTAGCTTGTATAGCCACCACACCAGTTATTATGGTTTTTTGTTATGATGACATACATATGACATGTAATTATTATTAATAAATGCATAAGAGTTGTACTCTTTTGAAAGGAATCCAATTAGTTTCATTCCTGCTACTCTCTTTGTCTTACTTTCTTGACAGCCACTTCGGATTACGAATATTTTGGGCCTTCATTCTCTCATTTTTACACATACATACACACACACACACACACACACACACACACACACACACACACACACACACACACACACACACACACACACACACACACACACACACACACCGTAGTTTTTGGGGTCGTATCACTAGTCGGTAGCGTTACAGTGTATAACTTATTTTGTTGTGTTGTTCGAAATAAAACGTAAATAAATACAATACATGATTATTATTTTATTTATATTTTAAATAAATATTTTACTGCGCCACCGCAGTTTTGCACGGATATGTTATTATATCCTCGTAAATCTCATTTTCTACGTTGTCTACACAATCTCCATTATTTCTTATCATTTTCGTGACGTAGTCTAACTAATTGCCTATGTGTAGACAACTACGTATGTTACATGAGGTATATTACGTGCCCAAAACTGCTTACATAACTAGTCTTTCAGTTCGTGATGCAAACTTCATTCTCATGAGTAATAGCATACATTACATACTCATTGAATAAAATGCTATTAAGCATACCTATTATTAATTATTGTTGCTGACCAATAATTTATTAATAATTATTTACATAAATAGCAATGTGCAAATTTTAGCACGGTTCTAATCTTTCATTTTCTTTTAAGCATTTGGAATAAATTTATAAGTTTCGATTATTATGTATTTATTTACTTTGCACTTGATAATTAAAAATTTATTAATCATATTTGAAAATTCATTTCACTATTTTCATTAACATTCTACGTATAATAAAATAAATATTATAGAAAGGGAAACAAAATAAATTGTGAGATAAAATCTTATAAATTCTAATTAAAATTTGTAGTTTGCCGCAAGAGATTTAAAGTTGTAACATAAATAATTGTTTCGTATTATTCGTATAGCAAAAACAAAATCAGATTAAAGTGGATAAATTCTAAATGAAAACAAATCCCTCTACTTTGAATCCCCCGTCGTAATTTTTAATTTGATTGAACGATTGGAGAGCAGGAAACCCCATAAGTAAACTTACCCTCAGCGCTTGTTTACATATACAATTGAACGTAATAACTTCACGAGGGTGAAGAAGTAATCCGTTACGCCAACTCATCGAAGGGGATGAAACATTTATGTCCCTTATACACGAATGTGCGGGAAATAAACAATTTTTTTAAATTAAAAACACCCCACTTTGTTATTTACTTCTAAATTACCTTAATGCAGTCGATATAGTATTTTCAGTAGGTATTACATTACTTTATAGATTTGTAATAAGTGTATACTGTGAGACAAACAATTAGAAGTAGGAATACACAAAGTAAAATACAATTGTAACTAAAAATTTAAATATTAATATTTATTTGTTTATAAATAAGATTAGATTTTACAAATAAAAAACTATTTCGATTAGCTCATTTGTAAAAAAAAATATATTTAAGATGCTGAAACTATAATCTAGTTTTCTTCGCAATAAATCATTAGAAAGATACAAATCTGCATCAGTAGGTCCCATAAACTAATTGTTAAATATATTGAATAATTTATTAATAACAATAGCCATTATATATATGAACAAATAGATATATAAATGTTTGACATTTTATCTGACGGAATTTGTTAGCTATGATTTTTTTGTGTAATTTTCTTTTAAATGTTTTGTCATAGATTATAGGAAACGCTTGACAAAAATTAAATTAGTAAAGTTATAACAAAATCGAATTTACGCGTTATAGGTTATAACAAATTTTGACATAAAATGTCGTACATTAGAGTATATTTTTGTTCAAATGCCATGCTTTTAATACGAAATTCAATAAATTGAATAATTAATTTATGGGACAAAAATATTATATAATTTACGAGTACACGGATTTGGTGTTAAATGATGCAGAAAATTTTTATTTACCATTAATACCGCAACCATCATTTTCAATTAAAACGGGAGACAACAGTCTACAAAATCTAATTTTCCATATAAATCTCCTATGAATAGAAACACTCGGTAAATAACACTAATGTAGGGCGCGGAATTATAAGCATTTATTTTGAAAATATAGGCGCATATGAAAAGCATGAAAAAGCGAATAAAAAGCACCTATAATTAAGAAAATAACACGAAACATTAAAAAAAATCTCGACAAAACACGAAAAAGTTACAAAACACTATAAAAGGGGCAAAAATTGAAAAGCACTACAAAACTGACAAATATGTAATGCTTGTACTTAACACTTGCGCGCCGTAGTGCTATTTACAGGTCATTCCTATCAGCCATAACTGATTTTGCCAGTTTTCTTGTAAGGCACTACCGGTAACATAAAATAATAATAAAAACTAATGTGGCCAGCACATTAACTTTCGTCAATTCTATGTATTTTGTACAAATACTATATCAAAAGCTATTTAAAAAGATTCTATATAACTAGTAAAATTGTAACACGAACATATATTATTTTTTACATATTCCATACCGAAAGTTCCTCGGAAAATGTTCTATAAATCCAATGAAATTATAACACAAACATACACTATGTAAATTGCACTTGACACTAACTTCTGTCAATTAGAATTATTTGAATATATAAGCTATTTCCATGATTATAACAAAGTTGGCTGATTTATAAAAAAATATCTCTTTGAAATTCTTTAACTCTATATCTATTGAATATGAAGAAAATTTGTGGTCAAACCGTATACAAAATAAGATATTTTTTCATATTTATAATCGCATAAAATGTCAAAATATGAAATTTAACTGCGTTTTTTCAAGAAAACTTGTTAATAATTTTTGACACATATGCAGACAAACACATGCACACATACATACATACATACATACATACATATATTAATAATACATACGTCATTAAACTAGTAAATTCTTATTCTAGGGACACTAAAACGTGCCTATTCATTAAATCTCACCACCAGTATTTTTGACCAAAGGCAATACCTTCCTTACAACTAATATTGAAAGAACGTAAAAACATTATCATTATAATTCTTTGAAAAACGTAGTTACAGAAAATCGACTTTGAAGTTAATATTTCATAATCTGAAGCACTAAATTTAACACAGCACAAATTACATAAAATTAAACTTGCGGCTTATAATAAATTTTAAAAATTTATAACGTGTGTCACACGCCGGTCCTGAAAAGAATGTCGTGAATCACTGGTCGTACGTGCATAGAAAAAAAAAAACCTTCTAAATTGTAGTTAAATTAACTAAACAAATTCTTTAATTTTCAGCCTACTAACATGTTTCGTTAAATTCATATCTTCCAAAAATTTGTAATCAATCAGTATTACTTTACAACGATGTGCGCCAATTGTTATTTACATGTACAAGTAGAACGGGGAATCCATTCGTGACATGTATAAAAACATAATTATTATCTTCCGTTACTTTTAGGAAAGAAAGGTATTGTATTTAGTCAAAAAATTCGTTGGTGAGTTTTTAATGAATAAATACGTTTTAGGGTCCCTAGAGTACGATTTACTATTATTATTATTATGATGCTGTCTGTATATGTGTATGTGTGTATGTGTGTGAATGTGTGTGTGTGTGTTACAAATTTTTTCCAACGATAACTCCAATACTACAATTCTAAAAATTATAATTATTCCGTACTTCTCTTCTTTACAACAGCTTTTCTTGAAAAAACGCAGTTAAATATCATATTTTGACATTTTATGTGATTATCAATATGATTAAATGTCTTACTGTCTATACAGTTTAATTATACAATATCTTTCATATTCAATAGATATAGAGTTAAAAAATTATACATAGATTAACTTCCATAAATTATCCAGCTTTGTTTTAATCAATGAAACAGCTGATATATTCAAATAATTCTAATTGACAGATGTGTGTCAAGTAAAATTTACATAGTGTATGTTCGTGTTATAATTTTATTGGATTTATGGAATCTTTTCCAATGAACTTTCGGTATGGAATTAAATGAAAATAGTATATGTTCGTATTACAATTTTACTGGATATGTAAAATATTTTCCATGGAACTCTTTGTAATGGATATGTACAAAATACGTAGAATTGGCGGAAGGTATAAAAAGTTAAAACGATAACATTTTTTGTGAAATGTTGAGATCTCAAAGAAATTTTGTTCTGCTTACTGTACTACCAATAAGCCAAATGCTTCAAATTTGAGCTCTACACATAAGTAAAAAATTTAAATCTTGTTTGAAGCATTTAAAACCAAAGGGCACCTGCACAGTTCCAATAACACATGATGATGATAAAAGTGTTCAGACAATATTTTAGAAACATTATAAAATTCTGTACAAATACAAAAAAAAAAATTATGTAAATAAAAGAAACTGATTTTGTGTACAAAAAAGAGATGGGTTATAAGGGCTCATTTTTGTAAAAAAAAAAACTTTTCACGCTCGCAATTTGGTGCTCTTAGTTATCAATTTTTTCAAAATTTATCACAGTATTTTCGTTTTTAACATTTATTTTCTTCGCACATGAACCAGTTTCAGTATATGCGTGCTTTTTAAGCTATAGTATTATTGTGTAAGTAATATCAAGTTTTTATTAACTTATTATATATTACCATGTATTTTTCTCTCCTATTCTAGTCTCCAGTTGGTCTGACAATGGCTGCTAAGTAGCCAAAACCAGTCACATTTTTTAATATATAGAACAGTGTAATTAAGAGTTTTTATGGTTTTTATTTAAAAAACCTTCCTTCTCCTTGTTCCTAAATCGAAGTTGACTATGAACAGAGAAACGTATGACCATTATTCAATTCAAAGGTTAAGTTGTCAAAATTAATCTTGAATTGCAATATTCCTGAAATTTGTTGTAACAGGCAACAAAAGAATGTAGCCATTCGTTGTTTTCTAATTTATTTATGTTTCTAAAATAATATTCAACAAGAGTAGCATATAAAACAGTATTTACAGAAGGCATCGTATTCTAGCATGATTTAAAAATTCGCTCACGAGCGCGCACCAGCGAGTGAACGATGGAACGAGTGCTTGAATAGCCTACTGTGACGTGTGTTTTACATTATTTTTCTCTGAGGCTTTTATTTACATTATTTCTATATAAAAAATTCCAATTTCTATCAAGGGATATTTTTGGTACAGTTATACGTTGGCGACAATGATTTGTATTTTAATTCGGTCCGATGCCGAGATATTTAATGTTGGTACTTATTTATTGCAGTCACCCCAATCTCAAATAAGCAAATAACAAAATATCAACAAAAATTATTTAAGAATGACGCTTCTTCTAACATCAATATGCGTACTAGAATATAACATTCTAATTCCGAAACAGAAAAAACTTTGATTTATTTATATAAAATTTTTGACATGTGCAAATTGATATTTCATCAAAAAATACTTTTAAATTAACACATGTTTCTTTCTTCATAGCCTACTCCTAACATGTAGAATAGCAATTAACAAAATCAAACAAATCTATATGTATCTATATATATAAAAAAATAAGGTTTTTCTTTAGGGCCTTAGTTATGGATGGACTTCTACCGAACCGATTTTGATGATTCTTTTTTTAAATGAAAGCTATTAGCATGTAGATGTGCACAAAAATCTAAAATGTTAAGATTTTCAATTCAGTCTATTTTTATAAGGCCTTAAAGATTTTTTTAATAAGTACCGCTGTCAAGCGATAGATGGCAGCACTGAACAACAAAAAGATGAAGAGAATAATGTAAAAATACATACAATTTGTGAAAATTGCTACATGAATACTATTTTGTGTTATTTAGGGCTGATTTATCAATGCAAGGTTAAATAATTTAACAGGTAAATAACGTGCAAAGCTTTTATCATACAGAGGTCAAAAGTTAACCTTAATGACAGATAAATATGTCAACATGTCAACTTATAGTGAAACCAAAATAAGGAAATTTGCCCTCAAAAATTAATAAATATAATAGTTAATTCATTAAATCAAATATGGTAAGTAGTTTACATTGAGAAAAATTAATTAAGATATATTTTTTGTATTATAATATAATAATTTTTTTAAGCTAAAGTTTAAAAATTTATTGAATTATATATCCCATATATAAAATACATCATTATTACCTATTTAAAAATTGACCTGAGACAGGTGTACATTTACAGGTTTTTAAATAACGAAATCATTAAATTAAAAAGAGTATATTGCAATCAACCAGTTGGATGCCCCTATTTTTCCGCTCTTAAACGCAACCCCTTAATACTACCTTTTACAACATGTTTTTACACTTTTGAAACATCGCTTCACATTAACAATATATGAATTCACATTAACGAAAACTGATTTCACATAAATGAAAAGTGAATTTCCAATTCCAATACAGGTTTTTATATAACAAAATCATTAAATTAAAAAGAGTATATTACAATCAACCAGTTGGATGCCCCTATTTTTCCGCTCTTAAACGCAACCCCTTAATACTAGATACCGTTTACAACATGTTTTCACACTTTTGAAACATCGCTTCACATTAACAATACAGTGTGTCCCATTTAGAGGTGCCACCATTGGGATCTCGAGAACTATAAGAGATACGATGTCGGTTAAATGGAACATTTTGTGCACCTTTGGGAGGTCATCTCCGATGTGCTTTTGTTTTTCCAAAAATTCTCATAGGACACTAGATAATGACGAAAAACTAAATATTGTTGATTTTTTCTTTCTCAAATAACTTCTAAACTATTAGTAATTGAGAAAAACGTTTCAAATATAAAAGATAGATATTTTTATTAACTAACCAGTGGCGTACGAAATAAATTTTCATATCCGTAAATTTTCGAGATATAACACAAACTTATATTTTTTTAAATGGAACCCATATCTGATTTTAGTTTCAAAAAAATCAATATTTTTTTCTCTTTTCAATGGTGTAAGGATTATTATGTTTTATATTTATTTTGCTTCTAAAATTTAATTTTTCTCTTTATTTTCCTGAATTTTCTAATTATTTCCCAGAAAAACATTATTATTTTTATTAATTATATTGTATTTGATCAAAATAATTTGTTTTATGCCTTTATTACTTAATATTTTCATTCTAGACTCATAATTACAAATTACACTATGATGTGCCAAGGGCGACCAGATACAAAATATAAAAATTAATTTGATACGAATTTTGAGCAAATATTTTTAAGGAAATAAATTATTTAAATACAAGGAGTATTTCCAAATAGAAATCTACCAATATTTTCAAAATAATTGTAAATTTAATACAAAATAAGGAAAAAATAATAATTTTTGAAGGCAAAACAAATATAAAATATAATAACCCTTACATCGTTGAAAACAGAAAAAAATATATTTTTTTTGAGACTAAAATCAGATATGGGTTCCATTTAAAAAAATATAAGTTTGTGTTATATCTGAAAAATTTACAGATATAAAAATTTATTTCGTACGCCACTGGTTAGTTAATAAAAATATCTACCTTTTATATTTGAAACTTTTTTCTCAATTGTTAATAGTTTAGAAGTTATTTGAAAAAGAAAAAATCAACAATATTCAGTTTTTCGTCATTATCTAGTGCCCTATGAGAATTTTTGGAAAAATAAAAGCACATCTGAGATGGCCTCCCAAAGGCGCATAAAAAGTTCCATTTAACCGACATCGTATCTCTTACAGTTCTCGAGATCCCAATGGTGGCACCTCTAAATGGGACACACTGTATATGAATTCACATTAACGAAAACTGATTTCACATAAATGAAAAGTGAATTTCCAATTCCCATTAACGAAATATGATTTCATATTAACGAAAAGAAAAGTGAATTCACACCAATGAAAACTAATTTCAACTAAACGAAAACAAATTTCAAACCCTCAGGTTACTTACTTATTCTCGCTTCTAGCGTAACTAACATTGTTGTAATCAACTTTTATCATTGTTGTAATGAAGTTTCATCATTGTTTTAATCAAGCTCTCTTATTGTTGTAATCAAATCTAATCTTTAGTTATAGTTTCTTAAAAATACTATTCGCTATTTATTTAATATTTCATAAGTTTGCCTTATTTTTTGCCTTTCCAAAGATGGCTATTGCCCCTTCTTGCCTTTCCTTGGGGGTGCCCATTTAAGGTTCCTACGTAAGTACCAAACATTAAATATAACTACAGAAAATTTATAATTTAATAACATTACCCCATATTTTTTGTTGCAAATATTTGCAACGGGTACAGCTAGTATATATATATAAAAAAATAAGGTTTTTCTTTGGGGCCTTAGTTATGGACTTCTACCGAACCGATTTTAATGATTCTTTTTTTAAATGAAAGCTATTAGCATGTAGATGTGCACAAAAATCTAAAATGTTACAGTTTTGATTCCGTCTATTTTTTATAAGGCCTTAAAGATTTTTTATTAAGTAGCACTGTCAACCGATAGATGGCAGCACTGAGCAACAATGTGAAGAAGAGTGATTTAAAATACATACAATTTATGAAAACTGCTACAAAATAATATTTTGTATTATTTAGGGCTGGTTTATTTATGAAAGTTAAATAATTTAACAGGTAAATATCTTAAATCATGCAAAGCTTTTATAATACAAAAGTCAAAAGTTGACCTTAAATGACAGATAAATATGTCAACTTACAATGAAAACATGAGAAGGAATTATTTCCCTCAAAAATTAATAAATATAATAGTTAATTCATTAATTTAAATATGGTAAGTAATTTAACAATATTGAGCAAAATTAATAGAGATACGTATTTTGTAATAATTTTTTTTAACCTAAATTTTAAAAATTTATTGAATTATATATCCTTTATCTAAAATACAGCATTATTACCTATTTAAAAATGCACAAGAGATAGGTGTACATTTACAGGTTTTTAAATAACGAAATCATTAAATACAAAAGAGTATTATATTATAATCAACCAGTTGGATAACCCTATTTTCCCGCTCTTAAACGCTACCCCTTAATGCTATCTTTTACAATATGTTTTCCCACTTTTGAAACTGATTTCACGTTAACAAAATATGAACTCATATTAACGAAAACGAATTTCACACAAATGAAAAGTGAATTCCCAGTAACGAAATATGATTTCACATTAACGAAAACTGGTTTCAGGGGGAAAACAAAAACTGAATTCATACCAATGGAAACTAATTTTAACTAAAGAAAACAGATTTTAAACCGTCGGGTTACATATTCTCGCTTCTAACGTAGCTAACATTGTTGTAATAAACTTTTATCATTGTTGTAATCAAGTTTCATTATTGTTGTTAAGTGTCTGAAAAATGCTATTCGTTGTTTATTTAATATTTTATAAGGACAAAAAGACATTTTAATATATTTTAGAGACAATAAAAATGCTTTATTTTTTCGCCTCTCCAAGAGGTGGCTGCTGTCCCTTCTGCCCTTCCTTGAAGGTGTCCATTTAAAGTTCCTATATAAAATCTGTTTTCATTTAGTTGAAACTGGTGTTTAAAATTGTGAATTCTGTTTTCATTGTTACAAAATCGGTATTCAGGAGTGACAAATTAGTTTTCGTTACTGTGAATTCAAGTTTCCTTTGTGTGAAATCAAGGTTCGTTAATGTGAAATCATATTTTGTTAACGTGAAATAGAATTTCAAAAGTGTGAAATCATACTGTAAAAGGTACAGACATGCAATGATTATGCATATTGTTTTAAACCGAATAAAGATGTTAATTTGCATAATAGAAACACGTTAATCCCTCATAGATTACAATAATGTATAAAATTTTTGTGGACAATAAAACAGCCATTATTACTACAATAATTGAACTTGAAATCATAAATGAAACACGTTGATTACAACAATAACAATATTTGTTGGTGACTATAAATTATTTACGTTATAAAATGAAATGAATGAATAACGTTACCCCATATTTTTGTTGCAAATATTTGCAACGGGTACAGCTAGTGTATATATAAAAAATTAGGTTTTTCTTTGGGGCCTTAGTTATGGACTTCTACCGGACCGATTTTGATGATTCTTTTTTTAAATGAAAGGTATTAGCATGTAGATGTGCACAAAAATCTAAAATGTTAAGATTTTCGATTCCGTCTATTTTTATAAGGTTTTAAAGATTTTTTATTAAGTACCGCTGTCAAGCGATAGATGGCAGCACTGAACAAAAAAGATGAGAAAGATGAAAAATACATACAATTTGTGAAAATTGCTACAAGAATAATATTTTGTGTTATTTATGGCTGGTTTATTAATGCAAGGTTAAATAATGTAACAGGTAAATAACGTGCAAAGCTTTTATCATACAAAAGTCAAAAGTTAACCTTAAATGATAAATATGTCAACATGTCAACTTATAGTGAAACCATAATAAGGAATTTTTGCCCTCAAAAATTAATAAATATAATAGTTAATTCATTAATTCAAATATGGTAAGTAATTTAATCATACTGAGTAAAATTAATAAAGATATATATTTTGTATTATAATATAATAATTTTTTTAACTTGAAGTTTAAAAATTTATAGAATTATATATCCCGTATCTAAAATACAGCATTATAACCTATTTAGAAATGAACAAGAGACAGGTGAACAAGAGACAGAGTATATTATAATCAACCACTTGGATGCCCCTATTTTCCCGCTCTTAAGCGGTACCCCTTAATGCTACCTTTTGCAACATGTTTTCAAACTTTTGAAACATGATTTTACATTAACAAAATATGAATTCACATTAACGAAAACTAATTTCACACAAATTAGAAGTGAATTCTCAGTAACGAAATACGATTTCACATTAACGAAAACTAAATTCATGTAAAAGAAAACTGAATTCATACCAATGAAAACTAATTTCAACTAAACGAAAACAGATTTCAAACCCTCGGGTTATTTATTCTCACTTCTAGCGTAGCTAACATTGTTGTAATCAACTTTTATCATTGTTGTAATCAAGTTTCGTCATTGTTTTAATCAAGCTTTTTTATTGTTGTAATCAAATTTAATCTTTAGTTAAGTTTCTTAAAAATACTATTCGCTATTTATTTAATATTTTATAAGTTCAGAAAAATATTTTAATATATTTTAGGGACAATACATTTGCCTTATTTTTTGCCTCTCCAAAGGTGACTATTGCCCCTTCTTGCATTTCCTTGGCGGCGCCTATTTAAGATTCCTATGTAAAATTTGTTTTCATTTAATTGAAACTGGTTTTTAAAATTGTGAATTCTGTTTTCATTATTACAAAATCGGTATTCAGGAGTGATAAATTAGTTTTCGTTACAGTGAATTCAGGTTTCCTTTGTGTGACATCAAGTTTCGTTATTGTGAAATTATAGTGTACAAGGTATGAACTGATTATGTATATTGTTTTAAACCGAAAAAAGATGGTAATTTGAATAATAGAAATACGTTGATTCCTCATAGATTACAATAATGCATAATTTTTTTATGAACAATAAATTATTACTACAATAATTGAACTTGAAATCATAAATGAAACACATTGATTACGACAATAACAATATTTGTTGGTGACAATAAATTTTATACATTCTTCAGTGGAATTAAATGAAGTAAGAATAATTACAACATTGATTCATAATTATAATTTATAATAATAAAATATAACATTGAAAGACGTTGAATATGCGGATAATCTCTATTAGATGTTTTACCTTTTTCTTCATTTAAATTTATAACAGTAAAAAAAATCATAAACTGGTCAATTAAATGAATACCTACTGTAGTTTCTATAGAATTTTTATTATTATTTCTCTGTATAAATTGCATATTTTTAATAGGTATGTTTATCTGTTACAAAATTTATCATTGCTGCAGTTTGTTGTAAAATTTGTACGATAATATCCAAAGTTCCTCATCAAATAATTACGTATAGCTATAAAATCCATCCTGGTCCTGTATTACAAGACCTGTATTGTTTATGTATCAAAACAGTTTCATTTCCCAATTTATAGTTTTTATTTATAAACAGTCAATCAAACATTTAATTTACCTAACTAACAGTTACCATTACTTCACTTTTAACTTTGCATTAACAAACCGAACCTAAATAATTTACTTATTATTACCAGTGTTGTGTCAAATAATCTCCCTATTCCTATGTGCTCAACAAAGCAGCGGTGGATAAAAAAGTGTAGAAAAGTACCAAACATTAAATACAAGTACAGAAAATTTATAATTTAATAATGTTACCCCATATTGTTTGTTGCAAATATTTGCAACGGGTACAGCTAGTATCTATATATATATAAAAAAATAAGGTTTTTCTTTGGGGCCTTAGTTATGGACTTCTACCGAACCGATTTTGATGATTCTTTTTTTAAATGAAAGCTATTATCATGTAGATGTGCACAAAAATCTAAAATGTTAAGATTTTCAATTCCGTCTATTTTTATAAGGCCTTAAAGATTTTTTATTAAGTACCGCTATCAAGCAATAGATGGCAGCACTGAACATAAAGATGAGAATGATGAAAAATACATACAATTTGTGAAAATTGCTACAAGAATAATATTTTGTGTTATTTACGGCTGGTTTATCAATGCAAGGTTAAATAATGTAACAGGTAAATAACGTGCAAAGCTTTTATCATACAAAAGTCAAAAGTTAACCTTAACAGATATATCGTCGCGTTCAAGGCAAAACGGCCTAAGCGCCAAAAAATCGTAATTTGCGATTTTGGTACCTTTCGATAGATTGGCGTAACCTCCATCTATTAAACACAGTGGCATAAGTACGAAAAATTTATTTAAGTAGATATTTCACTTTGAAGTTGCGCAAGCGACAATCACAATTTTATTACGCAGGCTTAAAATGGCATATGCTCCATTTCTACGTAGTTTCTTATGGGTGAATGCAGAGTGAAATGGCCCGAGTTATTGATGTCAAAGTAAGTGTTTTAAAAAATCTGCTTACTTTTAATGCAGTTAAGACATTAAAAATATATTTGTATAAAAGCGCAGACAGTTATTTGTGTCTCCTGGCTTATTATGTAAATGGCGCTTGTGTCGTTTTGCCTTGAACGCGACGATATGTCAAACCATAATAAGGAATTTTTGCCCTCAAAAATTAATAGATATAATACAATAGTTAATTCATTAATTATAATATGGTAAGTAATTTAATAATATTGAGTAAAATTAATAAAGATATATATTTTGTATTATATTATAATAATTTTTTTAACCTAAAGTTTAAAAATTTATTGAATTATATATCCCGTATCTAAAATACAGCATTATTACCTATTTAAAAATGAACAAGAGACAGGTGTACATTTACAGATTTTTAAATAACTAAATCATTAAATACAAAAGAGTATATTATAATCAACCACTTGGATGCCCCTATTTTCCCATTCTTAAACGCTATCCCTTAATGCTACCTTTTGCAATATGTTTTCTAACTTTTGAAACATGATTTTACATTAACCAAATATGAATTCACATTAACGAAAACTGATTTCATGTAAAAGAAAACTGAATTCACACCAATGAAAACTATACCAACGAAAGTATTAAATACAACTGAGTTGGATGTCTCTATTTTCCCGCTCTTTAACACCCCTTAATTTTACATTTTACAAAATGGTTTCACACTTTTGAAAAATGATTTCACATTAACGAAACCTGATTTCACGTAAAAGAAAACTGAATTCACACCCATGAAAACTAATTTCAACTAAACGAAAACAGATTTCAAACCCTCGGGTTACTTATTCTCACTTCTAGCGTAGCGAACATTGTTGTAATCAAATTTTATCATTGTTGTAATCAAGTTACATCATTGTTTTAATCAAGCTTTTTTATTGTTGTAATCAAATTTAATCTTTAGTTGTTTCTTAAAAATACTATTCGCTATTTATTTAATATTTTATAAGTTCAGAAAAATATTTTAATATATTTTAGGGACAATACATTTGCCTTATTTTTTTACCTCTCCAAAGGTGACTATTGCCCCTTCTTGCCTTTCCTTGGCGGCGCCTATTTAAGATTACTATGTAAAATCTGTTTTCATTTAGCTGAAAATGGTTTTTAAAATTGTGAATTCTGTTTTCATTATTACAAAATCGGTATTCAGGAGTGATAAATTAGTTATCGTTACTGTGAATTCAGGTTTCCTTTGTGTGGCATCAAGTTTCGTTAATGTGTAATTATACTGTAGAAGGTATAGATATGCACTGATTATGCATATTGTTTTAAACCGAATAAAGATGGTAATTTGAAAAATAGATATACGTTGATTCCTCATAGATTACAGTAATGCATAATTTTTTTGTGTACAATAAATTATTACTACAATAATTGAACTTTGAACTTGAAATCATAAATGAAACTGGCTGGTAGCACAAGCCCTGTTTTAACTAAAACACTGTTTTAAGAAATGTCAAATTCAAATTTCAATATTTAATTTCACCTTTATGTTTAAAGAACGATTTTTTTAAAAATATTTATTTGAATACAAACTATGTTCTGCTTTAAAATCATATTTTGATAAATTTGATACTATTTATTATTGCTATTAAATAATGAAATTTGACATTTCTTAAAACAGCGTTTTAGTTATAACAGGGCTTGTGCTACCAGCCATTGGCTCGTAGTATGATCACGGTTTTAACTAAAACACTGTTTTTAGAAATGTCAAATTCAAATTTAAATATTTAATTTCACCCGTATGTTTAAAGAACGATTTTTTTTTAAATATTTGTTTGAATACAAACTATGTCCTGCTTTAAATTCATATTTAGATACATTTGTTATTATTTATTTTTGTTATTAAATAATGAAATTTGACATTTCTTAAAACAGAGTTTTAGTTAAAACCGTGATCATACTACCAGCCATGGATTACGACAATAACAATATTTGTTGGTGACAATAAATTTTATGCATTATACAATGGAATTAAATGAAGTAAGAATAATTACAAAATTGATTCATAATTATAATTTATAATAATAAAATATAACATTGAAAGACATTGAATATGCGGATAATCTCTATTAGATGTTTTACCTTTTTCTTCATTTAAATTTATAACAGTAAAAAAAAATCATAAACTGGTCAATTAAATGAATACTTACTGTAGTTTCTATAGAATTTTTATTATTATTTTTCTGTATAAATTGCATATTTTTAATAGGTATGTTTATCTGTTACAAAATTTAACATTGCTGCAGTTTGTACAATTTGTACGATAATATCCATAGTTCCTCATCAAATAATTACGTGTAGCTATAAAATCCATCCTGGTCCTGTGTTACAAGACCTGTATCAAAACAGTTTCAGTTCCCAATTTACAGTTTTTATTTATAAACAGTCAATCAAACATTTAATTTACCTAACTAACAGTTACCATTACTTTTAACTTTGCATTAACACACCGACCCTAAATAATTTACTTATTATTACCAGTGTTGTGTCAAATAATCTCCCTATTTCTATGTGCTCAACAAAGCAGCGGTAGTTAAAAAAGTGTGGAAAAGTACCAAACATTAAATACAAGTGCAGAAAATTTATAATTTAATAATGTTACCTCATATTGTTTGTTGCAAATATTTGCAACGGGTACAGCTAGTATATATATATAAAAAAATAAGGTTTTTCTTTGGGGCCTTAGTTATGGACTTCTACCGAACCGATTTTGATGATTCTTTTTTTAAATGAAAGTTATTAGCATGTAGATGTGCACAAAAATCTAAAATGTTAAGACTTTCAATTCCGTCTATTTTTATAAGGCCTTAAAGATTTTTTATTAAGTACCGCTGTCAAGCGATAGATGGCAGCACTGAATAACTTCCATAGAGAATGATGTAAAATACATACAATTTGTGAAAATTGCTACAAGAATAATATTTTGTGTTATTTAGGGCTGGTTTATTGATGCAAAGTTAAATAATTTAACAGGTAAATATCTTGAAACATACAAAGCTTTTATCATTCAACAGTCAAAAGTTAACCTAAAATGTCAGATAAATATGTCAACATGTCAAATTGCAAGTGAATATATAAGACGGAATTTTTGCCCCAAAAATTAATAAATATAATAGTTAATTCATTAATTCAAAGTTAGTAAGTAATTTAATAATATTGAGCAAAATTATTAGGGAGACATATTTTGTATTCTAATATAATAATTTTTTGAACCTAAAGTTTAAAAATTTATTGAATTATATATCCCTTACCTAAAATACAGCGTTATTACCTATTTAAATTTATAGGTTTTCAAAAAACGAAATCATTATTTACAAAAGAGTATGTTATAATGAATAAGTTGGATGTTCCTATTTTCCCGCTCCCGCTAACGCTACCCTCAATGCTGCCTTTTACAGTGTGTTTTCACACTTTTGAAAAATGATTTCACATTCACAAAATATGAATTCACATTAAAGAAAACTGGTTCCACATAAATGAAAAGTGAATTCACATTCACATCACAGTAACGAAATATGATTTCACATTAACGAAAACAGATTTCACGTAAAGGAAAACTGAATTCACACTAATGAAAACTAATTTCAACTAAACGAAAACAGATTTCAAACCCTCTGGTTACTTATTCTCACTTCTAGCGTAGCTAACATTGTTGTAATCAACTTTTATCATTGTTGTAATCACGTTTCATCATTGTTTTTATCAAGTTCTCTCATTGTTGTAATAATCACATTCTTTCATTGTTGTAATCTAATCTTTAGTAAAGTTTCTTAAAAATAATATTCGTTTTTTATTTAATATTTCATGCATATTTTTTTAAACCGAATAAAAATGTTAATTTGCAAATAGAAACACGTTAATCAGTCATAGATTACAATAATGTATAATATTTTTCTGTACAATAAAACATTCATTATTACTACAATAATTGAACTTAAAATCATAAATAAAACATTGATTACGACAATAACAATATTTGTTGTTGAGAATAAATTATATACATTATAAAATGGAATGAAATGAAGTAAGAATGATTGTATTTGCAACATTGATTCATAATTATAATTTATAATAATAAAATATAACATTGAAAGACGTTGAATATGCGGATAATCTCTATTAGATGTTTTTTCTCTTCTTTTAAATTTATAAAAGTGAAAAAAAAAAGAATTCAGAAATGTCGAATTTACCACTAGCATCAAATCTTCAAATGAGAAACGGATTCATTAAATGAATACCTACTGTGGTCCCTATAGAATTATTATTATTATTATTATTATTATTATTATTATTTTCTATATCAATTGCATATTTTTAATAGGTATATTTAGCTGTTAGAAAATTAAATATGGCTGGAGTTTGTTAATTTGTACAATAATATCCAAAGTTCTTTATCAAAAAATTAGCGAGCAATAAAATGCATCCTGTGCCTATGTTACAAGACCTGTACTTTTATCTGTCAAAACAGTTTCAGTTCCCAATTTACAGTTAACTATAAGTTTATAAACTGGTAGATAGACTGTAACCTTGCAATAACAAACCGTCCCTAAATAATTTACTTATTATTACCAGTGTAATAATCTCCCTATTCCTATGTGCCCAACGAAGCACCGGTGGTTAAAAAAGTATTGAAGAGTACCAAACATTGAATATAAGTACAGGAAATATATAATTTTACCCCATAATTTTGTTGCAAATATTTGCAACGGGTACAGCTAGTCTATATATATAAAAAAATAAGGTTTTTCTTTTGGGGCCTTAGTTATGGACTTCTACCGAACCGATTTTAATGATTCTTTTTTTAAATGAAAGCTATTAGCATGTAGATGTGCACAAAAATCTAAAATGTTAAGATTTTCGATTCCGTCTATTTTTATAAGGCTTTAAAGATTTTTTATTAAGTACCGCTGTCAAGCGATAGATGGCAGCACTGAACAAAAAAAATGTTACAGTTTTGATTCCGTCTATTTTTTATAAGGCCTTAATTTTTTTTTATTAACTACCGCTGTCAACCGATAGATGGCAACACTGAGCAACATGAAGAAGAAGAGAATGATTTAGAATACATACAATTTATGAAAACTGCTACAAAATAATATTTTGCATTATTTAGGGCTGGTTTATCAATGCAAAAAAAATAATTTAACAGGTAAATATCTTAAATCATGCAAAGCTTTTATAATACAAAAGTCAAAAGTTGACCTTAAATGAGAGATAAATATGTCAACTTACAATGAAAACATGAGAAGGATTTTTCTCCCTCAAAAATTAATAAATATAATAGTTAATTCATTAATTTAAATACGGTAAGTAATTTAATAATATTGAGCAAAATTAATAGAGTTACATATTTTGTAATAATTTTTTTTTAACCTAAATTTTAAAAATTTATTGAATTATATATCCTTTATCTAAAATACAGCATTATTACCTATTTAAAAATGCACAAGAGATAGCTGTACATTTACAGGTTTTTAAAAAATAACGAAATCATTAAATACAAAAGAGTATTATATTATAATCTACCAGTTGGATAACTCTATTTTCCCGCTCTTAAACGCTACCCCTTAATGCTCCCTTTTACAATATATTTTCACATTTTTGAAACTGATTTCACGTTAACAAAATATGAACTCACATTAACGAAAACGAATTTCACACAAATGAAAAGTGAATTCCCAGTAACGAAATATGATTTTACATTAACGAAAACTGGTTTCAGGGGAAAAAAACTGAATTCACACCAATGGAAACTAATTTTAACTAAAGAAAACAGATTTTAAACCGTCGGGTTACATATTCTCGCTTCTAACGTAGCTAACAATGTTGTAATAAACTTTTATCATTGTTGTAATCAAGTTTCATTATTGTTGTTAAGTTTCTGAAAAATGCTGTTCGTTATTTATTTAATATTTTATAAGGACAAAAAGACATTTTAATATATTTTAGAGACAATAAAAATGCTTTATTTTTTTGCCTCTCCAAGAGGTGGCTACTGTCCCTTCTGCCCTTCCTTGGAGGTGTCCATTCAAAGTTCCTATATAAAATCTGTTTTCATTTAGTTGAAACTGGTGTTTAAAATTGTGAATTCTGTTTTCATTGTTAATCGGTATTCAGGAGTGATAAATTAGTTATCGTTACTGTGAATTCAAGTTTCCTTTATGTGAAATCAAGGTTCGTTAATGTGAAATCATATTTTGTTAACGTGAAATAGAATTTCAAAAGTGTGAAATCATACTGCAAAAGGTATAGACATGCAATGATTATGCATATTGTTTTAAACCGAATAAAGATGTTAATTTGCATAATAGAAACATGTTAATCCCTCATAGATTACAATAATGCATAAAATTTTTGTGGACAATAAAACAGCCATTATTACTACAATAATTGAACTTGAAATCATAAATGAAACACGTTGATTACAACAATAACAATATTTGTTGGTGACTATAAATTATTTACGTTATAAAATTAAATGAATGAATAACGTTACCCCATATTTTTGTTGCAAATATTTGCAACGGGTACAGCTAGTTATTATTATAAACAAATAAATAAATATATACTGGTCTTTTTTTGTAATGTAACGCACCGGAACGGCGTTCCGGTACTTTTTTCCGACGGGTTTTCGTTTTTTTTTTTAAATTTATTTACTATTTTATTACCTCTTGCTAAGAGAGGTATTGGATTCATGCCAAAATTCGCATATCCAGATTTTATTGAATAAGCACAATTTAAGGTCCCTAGAATCCGATTATAACATTTTTAAAATGATGTCTGTGTGTGTGTGTGTATGTATGTATGTCTGGATGTTGTAGTCACGATTCCTCAAAAACAAAAACTATAAGACTTAAAAAATATTTAACTTCAGTTTCCTCAATCTGACATTCCTGGGAAGAGCTGAAAAGATTTTGGTAACAATTGAACAACCGGAAGTAGTAATTTCTTAGAAACATTCTTCTAAATATAATTTTTTGGGAGGTTTTTTTATTAAATATTGGAGAACATAAAATTCTCCATCTAATACACTTAAAATTTTTATTATATCTTGTATAGATTTGGAGATAAAGACACTATAATTTATAGAGTGAACTAATCGCAGAGGCTACGGCACTAAGGAAACCAGTTGACAAATTCCAATGTTTATAACATAATTTGTAAATTATACATGTCAGTGTCAAAAATCAACAGTTTTAATGACATTCTGATAGCCTTTACTGGGAAGTATATTTAATTTTTCTTATTGTTTTATTAATTAAATATTTGAAATTATAGGTAAAATTGTGGTAAAATGCATATATCCATCAGAAATACCGCCAATCTGGTTAATGAATTTAGAAACTTCCTCATAATATGAAAAATAGATATAATTAGAATTATATGTGTGCAGAAGACATGTTAAATACAATAAAAAAAAAACAATATTTGGGTAATGTTCTATATTTTGTAATAAAACGACGGTTCGAAAGCGAAGTGCAATACAATACTTATATAGCCTAATATGGAAATGACGAGAGGTCTTGTGCTGGCCACAACAGATTTTTTATTTTGATAATTTTATTAAGTTGTGGATATAAAAATTATGCCAATGAAATATTCACACATCTGAAGCACAGTATAAATATAAACAGTATTGCACTGCTCTGCGGTGTTGTTAATCTAGTAATTCGATAGCACATCGCCTAAGCTTCGACTCCTGATTTATACATATGCGCATAATAATAAATAACAAAAATATACGCTGTGTTAAATGTTTACACACAAGCTGTGCAGATGGAAATTATTATGAATTTTTATTAGTGTCATAAATTAATGCCAGCATATATTTTTTTTTTATACAAAACGTACAAAATTATTTTTTTATTTATTGTTGTACATGAAAGGGTAAAATCATGCTGCTTCACATCCCTTGAAAAAATTTAACTTTCAATAAGGCATTTGACCTTGAATAAAAAAAATTCGGGCGACTTTTTTTATGATACCCTGCACCTTTTTTTCTACAAAAAAAGCACTGTATATACATATATATACAGGGTGTAAATTTTAAAACGAGTCATAGGGCTATAATATACAAAAATAGTTTTTTAGACGCCAAAAGTTTCTATATTAATTTATTGAAAAAAGAATAGTGCATATTATAAAGAAAAAAATTACGAATTTTTTGATACGAAACACATTACATTTCTGTTTCAAATAAAGCCAGAAAATAAATTTAAAAATTTGTACAATGAAGAAAGAATATTAATAGCCGTGAAACTGACAGAAACAAAACAAAAAAATCTGATGTGGCCAACAGAAAACCTCCCGCTATTTAATTTATATTAATTTAAATACATACCTACCTACGTATTTTCGACGCTGCAAACTGTTCCATTGCAGAAAACTATTGCTTTATTTACTATTTTCTTTTTAAAATGTCACTATTATTAATTTGAAGTGATTAGTTTTTTGACAGTGACATTAACTGTCAGTAACATTCATTTGAAATATGAACTGTGTAACAAACGAATTATTGTGTTTATCTTAGGCTTCGCGACTAATAAAAAAAATTATTTTTAAATTTATGTGTAAAATATATAGAAAAAGTATTAATGTATTCCAGTAGAAAATTCAATAATCTTTAATTTTCATAAGACATAAAATGCGAAAAAATGGCATTTAATGGTATTTTTTGAAGAAAAACCATTATGAGCTTCAGGTAAAGTGCCATTTCCGGTTATCCGATTTACACCAAAATCTAATGGCTTCTATTCATATTAGAATGGGATGGAAATACAAGGTTTCAGAATTTTCTGAATAATAGTATTTGAGTTAGAGTGAAGACAAAATCCCTACACGTACACACACATACATACACACATACACACACATACACACATACACACATACAGACATCATCGTGAAAATGTTAAAAATGGATTCTAGGGAACTTAAAACGTGGTCATTTACTAAAATCTCGATATGAGATTTTTAGCACGATCCCTATACCTCCCTTACCAAGGGTAGCGGGAGGTAAAAAAAACAATAATATGTGTACGTCAAGGCAAAACTATTTGTTTTTCACAAGTTATTCAAAATAAGTATATCAGAATAAAAGCAACTTACATCGGTGGACTAAAATCAGTGAATTGCAAATATTGCTACAATAAAAGAACATGTTAAAAATATAACTTTTATAATTTTTAATAAGTGCGAAATACATTAAAATGAACTCATTAATGTAATAGGCAACTATATACTATAGACACAAAAGGACTAAACATCTACTGATGAATAGTACAGTAAAACACAAGTAACATATGGCAATCTGTTAATGTACGAATTCAAGTTTGGAAAACGAGCCGCCAAGCGAGTTTTAGAAAGGACGAGTGCGTTAACAGGCCTTATGATATAAGTTTTTTTACACTTTTTTTCTATTGAGGTAATTTTACAAAATGTTACAAAGAAATATTTTTTCTTTCGGAAAGTTCTGTCAATGTCACTTACTTATTTCTGTTTCACAAGTATATGTCTCTAAATTGGAAATATTTTTTTTTCCAAAGAATAAATTGCTATTTCGAGAAAAAAATACTAGAAGATCTTGTTGCATTTACCGAGTTCTATCACTGGTTAAAGTTAATGTTAAATAAACTTGTCATCATAATTTACTGATTTATAAATGATGTAAGGAAGTAATAAGAGCAGTATCCTAACTGTCGGAGATTTTGAAAATGACATGAATGAAATTTGTTGTCTTTTAATAATCTATATACTGAAGTTTTGCCAATATTTAATTGATTTTCCAAATATTTTGTAGACAGCTAATTATTTTCTTGTATTGTACGTAGCAAATTATTTTTATTTTCTTCGCGCAGTTTTTGTTATTGCTCTTTTCATATGATTCTTATCTAAGCATCCATCACTTTTAAATTTTGTATATATTCTCGATTTGGTCTAGGAAGTTCAGGAAATAAATTAGGAAACACCACAAAAACTTCTCAAACTATAACTAGCATTGTATCACTAACCATTCGATTTTTTTGTTCTTTATGAGTCCATGGTTTTAATTTTAAACAGTAAAGTACAAGATTTAGAATAATATTCTAAATTAAATAATGTTATTCTTAACAATATCCCCGAAAATCTCGGTGATAATATAAAAACTATGATTTGTGATTTCTAGCAAAAAATAGGTGACCTATTAATAACAGTGATATTGATGCTACCCATAGACTTCCTACCAGAAACTCCAAAAACAGCAGAAACATTATAGTCAAATTTATATCGCGTACATTGAAAGATACGGTTCTGCCAGCCAATGGCCTTAGAAGGTAACCAAAATAAAATTTATTTTAATGAACATTTGAGCTCTTTTAACAGTTTATTGTATAAAAAGACACGTGAAGATTTGAAACCAAAAGAATACAAATACATTTAGACAGAAAATTGAAAAATATATGCAAAAAAGAATGATTCTTCTAAAACCTACTTTATTAAAGACCTTCATGTTCTTTCAAAGCTAAAGTAATTTTTACTATCAGCTCTTGTCTTTATGGAACGCCGTTTGACTTTTTATTCAACATGAAATTCATATTTCTAATTGTTAATAGGACGTCGAACAATACTTTTATATATTTATATTTTAATATGTTTCACATATTTGTCATGTTTTAAATTTATCACAAACATATTTTTAAATAAATAAAAATATCATTGGGATTCATTTAATTCATTAAAAATGTCCTCTTACTTATTTGTAAACCAAATATAAACCCGCGAACCAGAGACGGACTGGTTCTTTGGACCGGCCCGGGAAATAAAATCCTGTGCCGGCCTCCTTGGTAAAAAATTATATACATATATACAAAAAATACATGTTTTTATTACTATGTATACAGGTGTTTCTAATATAAGTGGACTTAGCTTAACCACAGATTCTATGTGTTATTTTAAACAAAAAGCTTTAATAAAATTATGCCCGATTTCGTTTCCTTTTGGAATACCTACTTCTTGAAAATTACTCTATATGTATGTATGTATATATATACTTTTAATTCGGAGTTTGATGAATTTTTTTTGGCGCTTTTTGAAATTCTAAATAAAAAAGATCTGATTGGATTAACATTCGATAAAATGCATTGTTATCCAAATAACAAATTGCAGTTTTTTCGGTCATATATTAACAATTTTTTATTGCAGAACTAACAAAATTTAACAATTTATTTCAAATATGATTCTGAGTAAAAAATGTCATATAAACATATAGACCATATTCCTCTTATTTACCAAAATACGAGAAGGGAAAATTAACTGATATTTACAAAACTTTGAAAGGAAGAAAGAATACAAAATAAATGTGTTAAATTTGGTTACACGAAAATAATAATAGACACGGAATGGTATGTTATGGTAGCTTAATAAAAATTACCCTAAAAGAACTATATAGTATAACAACATTTCACAGTTTATTACACATTTCACTTTGGTTAAAAACATCATATAAACATAGGTCCTATTCCTTTTAGTTACCAAAATACACGAAGTGAAAGTTAACTGATATTTACAAAACTTTGACTTCTTGTATTTTGGGAATTAAAAGATATAAGACCTATGTTTATGACACTTTTCAAACAAAATTACATGTGGAATAAACTTTAAATTTAGTTACAGTACTTAAGTTTATTATTTTTGTTTATAATGATCCTTACGCTATGTCTACGTATTTTAAAGACACCGTATATAAAATAATTTTGAACTTTTCTACACAGACGTCTAGAAGAAACTTAACATAAAAACACATTTAATAATTTAACAAACATAAAGCACAATTTTTTAATAGTTTTGTTTTTTCTACGCTAATTACAATTTTTTTTTAAATTATACTGTGTTAGCCGATTTTAAGTGTGTTCTGACCATATTTTAACTTAGATTTTTTTATTTAGGTAACCTGTCCACTTGCAATACATACATTATACGACATTTTGTATCTATCATAGTCAGATAGTAAAATTCGTCTCATAAAACTGGGCCGGATTAACAATTCGTTGATTTAGCGATCTTTTACAATCCGGCTAGTCGTCTAGGCGTTTTGTAAAACAACGAATACTGTACCTACTTAGCTTGTAAATTTCTCTAAATGTAATAACAATAACATAAAGCCCGGTTTGAGTTTTCCCAATGAGATTTTCTGCGTTAATGTGTCTGTAAGCTGTTTGTCGTTTTATAAAACGTATTAGGATTATAGCAGTTTATATTTAAAACTTTGTTAGGAAAATAAAAAAATAGGCATTAAGCCCACCGGCCTCCTGCAAGTCGCGGCCTCTCGGGAATTTCCCGATTTCCCGGTGGCCCTGTCCGTCCCTGCCGCGAACAATTAAAAATAAGGTTGTATTTCCAATATGTATTTGAAAATATGGTTAGTGTGCTCGTGAATTATATTTTTAAAAACATATTTTTAATTCCCAATGCAAACTCAGTTTTATTTGAATTAAAAATATGTTTATGATATTTTTCATTTTCTGTCTCTCTCTTACTCATTGCCATATATGGGAGAAATAGAAAGAGACAGAGAATTAAAAATATGTATCAGTAAGTTTGTAACCATATTTCTAATTCGAAACATATTGGAAATTCAAACATATTTTTAAATGAGCATTTAAAATTATGTTTCGAGTTCTGAAATGTATTTAATAATATGTTTCATTTAATTTTTAAACGATTTAAATGCAGTTTGCTATTTGAAAATATGTTTTAAAATTTTTAAACCATTTTTAATATGTATAGTACTGTATAAAACATTTAATTTTTTACTTTTGTAAAACGAAGTGATTTGAAAATATGGTAAGATTTCTAATGCTTCTCGAATCGCAAATATATTTACAATGGTTCAAAATAAATTTAACCATAATTTCAAATAATTACTTAAAAATATGGTTGAATTTATTTTGAACCATTGTAAATATGTTTGCGATTCGAGAAGCATAAGAAATCTTACCATATTTTTAAATCACTTCGTTTTACAAAAATTAAAAATTTAATGTTTTATACAGTACTATACACATTAAAAATGGTTTAAAATTTTTAAAACATTTTCAAATAGCAAACTGCATTTAAATCGTATAAAAATTAAATGAAACATATTATTAAATACATTTCAGAACTCGAAACATAATTTTAAATGCTCATTTAAAAATATGTTTGAATTTCAAATATGTTTCGAATTAGAAATATGGTTACAAACTTACTGATACATATTTTTAATTCTCTGTCCCTTTCTATTTCTCCCATATAACGCAATGAGTAAGAGAGAGACAGAGAATTAAATATATCACAAACATATTTTTAATTCAAATAAAACTGAGTTTGCATTGGGAATTAAAAATATGTTTTTAAAAAGATAATTCACGAGCACACTAACCATATTTTCAAATACATATTAGAAATTCAACCTTATTTTTAATTGTTCGCGGGTTTATATTTGATTTACTAATATGTTTGAGAACATTTTAAATAAATTAAATGAATCCCAATGATATTTTTATTTATTTAAAAATATGTTTGTGATAAATTTAAAACATGACAAATATATAAAACATATTAAAATATAAATATTTAAAAATATGGTTCGACGTCCTATTAACAATTAGAAATATGAATATCACGTTGAATAAAAAGTCAAACGGCGTTCCATATGTCTTCGTATAGAATTATAATTTTTATAATACTTAAAAATAACACGGTCAATGTCCTCGGATATAACATGTTTACATATGCAAAAATAAATGTTAGTTCTTTAATTTCATGTTTTTAAAATGTAGTAGATTTAATACTCGAACAAAATTTTGATATTGAAGCGGTGACTGAAACGTGGATTACCGACAGCTCCCTTTCGCATCTATTTAATACACGCGGGATAATTTAGTAGGCTTACCTTAATAATAAGCGTAGCGGAGGAATGGCTTTTTATGTTCGCGACATCATTTTTACTTCTTTGTACGAAGTAAAGGAAGTATTGTAATCGCGAAAAAATTCGGTTTCCAGATTTCAACGGAAATATCTATTTTGACCATCCCTGAATCCATTTTGACTAATTTCGTCGTGACGTCTGTACGTACGTACGTACGTACGTACGTATCTCGCATAACTGAAAAGCGGGAAGCCGTAGAAAGTTAAAATTTTGTATTTAGGAATGTTATAACATCTAGTTGTGCACCTCCCTTTTTGGTCATAGCATAACTTTTAGAAGTGGTACTTTACTTGAAGCCTATAATAGATTTTATTGGAAAACTATATTAAAATATAATCCAAAACTTTTCAAATTTGGTATATAAGACTTTTATATCAATGGGAATAACATAATAGTTTTTAGTAAAAATGGTCTATTCGGAAGTAGTACTTTACTTGAAGCCTATAGTAGATTTTAATGAAAAACTATATTAAAATATAATCCAAAACTTTTCAAATTTGGTATATAATACTTTTATATCAATGGGAATAACATAATAGATTTTAGTTAAAATGGTATACCCGGAAGTGGTACTTTACTTGAAACCTATAATAGATTTTAATGGAAAACAATATTAAAATATAATCCAAAACTTTTCAAATTTGGTATATAATACTTTTATATCAATGGAAATAACATAATAGACTTTGGTTAAAATAGTCTAACCGGAAGTGATACTTTACTTGAAGCTATTATCAGTTTTTCTTGAAAAAAATGATGTTATTTTGAATTTAACAATAAATGCTTCAAATAAAAGTTTTAGAGAATTGAATTTTGCGTCGAAAACTTCAAGTATGATTAAATTAGTTCTTTGTATAAGCGAGATATTTAAATTTAAACATTATGTACTTTTTGGTTTCTGTAATTAAGTTTGCTATGAATTTAATGTCAATGTCAAATACGTGCAATTTTATGATTGAGTCTGTTATTATACATATTTTAATTATTAACAAAATATGTTTAGTGTAACAGGCGTACAAGGAAGTCATGTGGTGTCCACATCAGATATTTACCTTCCGTGACCTTTAGGTAAGGAAGGTATTGTCTTTGGTAAAAAAAATCATTGGTGAGTTTTAAATGAATAAGCAAGTTTTATGGTCTCTACAATTTTACTGGTTTTATGATGTCTGTATGTATGTATGTATGTATGTGTGTGTGTGTGTGTGTGTGTGTGTGTGTGTGTGTGTGTGTGTGTGTGTGTGTGTGTGTGTTTCTAAAAGTTAGTATTCTTTCATATTCCTCTTCCTTACAACCATATGAAGAGCTGATTAGATTTGGGTTATAATTGAACAACCGGAAGTACCTTTATTTGAAGTTCTTAACGCAGTTAAATATCATTTTTCGACATTTTATGTGATATCAATATGAAAGAATAACTTATTCTCTATACGGTTTGATTATACATTTTCCTTCATATTCAATAGATATAGAGTTATAGGGAGATTAAGAGAGAGTAACTTTCAAAAATCAGTCAGCTTCGTAAAATTGTGAAAACGGAAAGTGGAAAGTATAGGATTAAAAAGTGATATAAGTGACAGAGTGTCCCTCGCAAGAGACTTGCCGTTGCAGCCTCACCTCAAGATAGGAACTTAAATGCCGGGATTACGAGAGAGGCCAAAGAGCAGATAGAAGGACTGTGTAGCAGAAGATTTGAGAGAGGAAGAACTGTGTCAAGAAAATGCGTTGGACAGAAATGCGTGGAAGAGAAGACTAAGAAACAGCGACCTCTATTATAATAGGGAAAAGTTAAAGAAGGAAAAAGTGCAATTTTCATAATGTACGTTCGTGTTATAATTTTATTGGATTTTGGAATCTTTTCGAAGGAACTTTCGGTATGGAATTTGTAAAAAATAGTGTGTTCGTGTTACAATTTTACAGGATATATAAAATCTTTTTCAGAGAACTTTTGGTATGGGATTTGTACAAAATACATCGAATTGACGAAAGGTTTAGTGCTGGCCACAACAATTTTTTTCATTTGTGGATAAAGTGCACTCTCAATAAGCATACCATTTGCTTCGGTGTAATATACAATCCAAATGCAAGCTTTTATAAAGATCTCGAAAATCTAGATATAGTATTAACTGAATTCACTTATTAATATGATTATGTAATCTGCGCGGGAGACATAAATGTCGAACATACTCTCTAATAATTATAAAACAAAATTTGTATATCTAATAATAGTATGCATCAAATTTTAACTCAACTCACCAGAAGAATTTCAAAAACTCTCTTAGATATAATTCTTGTATATGTTAATAATTTCTATGTGGATACAAAAACACTAAATACTATCGACATTTCAGATCATGACTATATTTATAGTAGGTACCTTGCATTTTCTCTAACTAATTGTACTATTTAAATTATATTATTTCTCTATTTGATTAGCATACTCCCATAAGTACAATAAGAATTAATAAAAAATACAGTCCTTGAATGACACCAGTCATAAAGATTATGAAAATAAAGAGAAACAAAGCATTAGCTCAGTATAAAAATTCAAAACAGATGCTAAATTAAAACTATATAAGGAACTTGGATATTTAACATCTGCAATTCGCTGCAAAAAGCAAGCATTTTTTGAATATAATATTAATGAAGATATAAATAACTCCAATGAGCTATGGAATTACTTGAAATGTGTGGGAATTAAAAATGAAAACAAAATGGAACTACCTGAAACTCTATTGAAACCAAATGAATATGGTGAATATACTATTAAAAAAGTCAATGTTACGGGTATAAACTCAAAAACTTTGGACTATTTTAACAACAATTTTTATCAAAATAATAACAGCATTGAATATTTCGATTTCAATTGTGTTGATAAAGAGGAAGTAATAAAAGTAATTCATTCTAATGTAGTAGGTGCAGACGGTATTTCCTTAAACTACTAAATATAATCATGCCCAAAATTATTGACCACAAGTTTTGGAGAAAATTTGTTGTGAAAAAATTACTAATTATGTACAAGATAAAAACACTTTCCCACCTACCCAGTCTGGCTTCAGAAAGCGTCACAGTGCGAATACATATCTATTAAATATCGTTGATTTTATAATTACAAATTTTGATAATTCTAATCTGATTCAGGTAGATTTTTCTATAGCTTTTGACATTATTTAATATTTTAAAATAAAATTGTAAAACAAATTTAAATTTATTCTGTCAAAATAAACATGAAGTTAGATGTTATCGTTATAATCCTGATAACAATAACTTAAAACAATGGCTGGTAGCACAAGCCCTGTTCTAACTAAAAATATTTGATTGAATACAAACTATGTGCTGCTTCAAAATCATATTTTAATATATTTGATGTTATTTATTTTTGTTATTAAATAATGAAATTTGACATTTCTTAAAACAGTGTTTTAGTTAAAACAAGGCTTGTGCTACCAGCCAATATGATTAATAGAGTAGGTGTTTGGCATTTGTCGCTATTAAAGTCTTTAAACCATATGTTTAGTCAAAGTCGTTTGGTAACGATATCGTTATAATAAAAGTACAATAAAATAGAATATGATGGTGACACTTGGTGAAACAGTTCAAATAAGTTAAAAAAAAATAACACTTAACATGTTTCACAAGATTTCGTTATACATGTTTTTAGTAGAATAGGCTTATTATATATTGCTGTTATTTATATGCTATGAAAATTTGTTGTGGCCAGCACAAGACCTTCCGTTAATTTGATGTATTTTGTACAAATCCCATACCAAAAGTTCATTGGAAAAGATTCTATATATCTTGTAAAATTGTAACACGAACACACTTTTTTACAAATGCCATACCGCAAGTACCTTTGGAAAGATTCTAAAATCCAATAAAATTATAACACGAATGTACCTATATTATGTAATTTGCACTTGCTGTTTCTTACTCTTCTCTTCTACTTATTCCTGTCCAACGCATTTTTTTGACACAGTTATTCCTCTCTCAAATCTTCTATACAGTCCGTTTGGCCTTTCTCGTACCCCCGGCATTACAAGTTCTTATCTTGAGGCGAGGCCGCAACTGCAAGTCACTTGCAAGGGACACTATGTCACTTATATCACTTTCAGATCATATGTTTTCCACTTTGGTTTTGCACTTGACACTGACATCTGTCAATTAGAATTTTTTTAATATATCTGCTGTTTTCATAATTTTAGCTGCGTTTTTTCAAGAAAAACTATTAAGAACTTCAAATAAGGGTACTTCCGATTGACTAATTATAACCAAAATCTAATCAGCTTTTCGTATGGTCGTAAGGAAGAGGAATACGAAAGAATAATAATTTTTAGAATTGTAGTTTTGAAGTTATCGTCGGAGAAAAATTTGTCACACACATACACACACGGCCACACATATACTTATTCATTATGAGTATAAGTTTGAAATTAGGTGAAAAAATCTGTTGTGGCCAGCACAAGACCTTCCGTCAATTCGATGTATTTTGCACAAATCCCATACCAAAAGAACTGTGGAACAGTTTCTATATAACATCATGTAAAATCGAACCCGAACACACACTATTTTTTACAAATTTCATATCAAAAGTTCATTTGAAAAGGTTCTATAAATCCAATAAAATTATGACATAAACATACACTAACAAAAATGCACTTGACACATTTTACTTTCTGCTTCAGCTTTCCCCTATTTTATTAGGTGTCGCTGTTTCCTCTTCTCTTCCACTCATTCCTGTCCAACGTATCTTCACACAGTCCTTCCTTTTTCAAGTCTTCTGCGATACATCTTTTTTTTAGCCTTTCACTGCATGTCAGTTGAGAGGACCACTATGAAATACTAATTTTTCATCCCGTACTTTCCATATTTGGTTTTTCATTTGCAACACACATCTGCCAATTAGAATTTTGAATGTATCAGCTGTTTCCATGATAAATAGCAAAGCTGACTAATTTTTGAAAATTAATTTCTTTATAATGCTTTAACTCTACATCTATTGAATATGAAGGAAAATGAATAATCAAACCATATAGAGAAGAGTATTTTCTTTAATAAATATAATAACAAAAGGTCAAAAAATAATATTTAACTGCGTTTTTTTAAGAAAAACTGTTAAAAACTTCAAATAAGGGTACTTCCGGTGGATCAATTATAACCAAAATCTAATCCACTCTTCATATGGATGTACAGAAGAGGAATACGGAAGAATTATAATTTTTAGAATTATAGTATTGGAGTTATCGTCGGAGAAAAATTTGTCACACACGGACGCACATACACACACACACACACACACACACACACACACACACACACACACACACACACGGACACACACACACATACATACAGACATCATTTTAAAAATTAGTAAATTCGTATTGTAGGGACCCTAAAACGTGCTTATTCATTGAAAACTCACCACCGAATTTTTTGACCAGACAATACCTTCCTTACCTAAAGGTGACGGAAGGTAAAAAGGGACAGGAAATTTATTTTCAAAAAGTTACTTAAATAATGGGGGCAGCAAGAGTCAAAATAAGCCCGTTACGCACTCGCAAGGTTAATTTAATTTCACTTTATCGATGTTTTGTGATCTACTCAATGTGTGAAATATATCAATATGAATAAAATTAAACAATATTTGGGTTTAGTTCTGTAGATATTTTATTAAATTAACAACGTTTCGACAGCAAGGTACTGTCTTCTTCAGGTTTTAATAATAATTAATTAATTAAAATAATAATTAAATAAAATAAATGTTTTATTTCAACACTTCCCCGAAAACTTTAGTTTTATTTTAACATTTAAACCATACCTAACATACTACGTAAGCGAACAAACTGAACACGAGGAACTGGTGTCGTCAAGATGTCGGCAATTTGGTCCTTAGAAGATACATGTGAAATTGCCAAATGACCATCTTCTAACTGCTGTCGAATGAAGTGAAACCGTACTTCTATATGTTTCGTCCTTTTATGAAAAACGTGATTCTTTGCCAGTTTGATAGAACTTGCATTTTCGATCAGTAATATAGGCATCGTTTTCAGTGGTGAAATTTCTATAAATAATCGAAGTAGTCAAACAGCTTCTTTTGCCACCTCGCTTGCAGCCACGTATTCTGATTCTGTGCTTGATAAAGAGACACACTGTTGTCGTTTGCTTGCCCAAGTAATTGCACCACCACTGTATTTAAATATAATTCCACTTACAATTATTAATTCACCTATGCGGCCATTTGTTTTGTAAAGAATACCTTTTGATGTTGACCCCCTTATACATTTATTATCCTTTTTACCAGTATCCAGTGTCGTTCTTGTGGTTCCTCTAGAAATTGTGAAGCTTAATTAACTGCAAAGGAAATATCTGGTCGCGTAGCGACAGCTAAATACATGAGACAACCTGTTGCTTCCCGATATGGAGAATTTGTCTTTCTATCCTCTTCTTGTAGATACTGCTGTATTGGAGTTGTTACTGGATTTGTGTGTGTCATATTAAATCGTCGTAGAATACTTTCTGCATCATTTTCTTGATTGATGAGAATAGAGCCATCCTCATGACATTTAATTAACACATTCAAAAAAATATCCAAATGGTTCAATAGTTATTTGAAAATTCTCTCTTAGTTCCTGAGGAAATTTGTCAATGTCACTTCTTCTATTCACTAATACAAGGCCATCGTTGACATAAATTACTGTAATTAGTTTCTTACCATCCATTTTTCTATAAAATAAGCAAGGATCTGCTTTACAGACCAAAGTTTAATAAAACTTCTTTAAAACGACGATTCCAACATCGCGGACTCTGCTTCAATCCATACAAACTTTTTTCAAGTTTGCATATGCGTTCTGTTCAATCTTCAAAATCTTGAGGTTGTTCCATGAAGATTTCTTCTTCAAGTATCCCATTTAGGAAAGCCGTTTTTATATCAAATTGTGAAATTTCTAATTTTTCACTTGCTGCGATGCTTAAGACTGTCCCTATTGTGTCAAAACGGGCAATGGGGCTGTAAGTTTAGTTGTAATCGACCCCTTTCTGTTGACTGAAACCACGAACGACTAACCGTGCTTTATAACGGTTAATTGAGCCGTCAGGTTTTCGCTTGATGCGATACACCCATTTACTAGAAATAGGTTTCCTACCTTCTGGCAACTGGACCATCTTCCATGTAGAATTTTCTTTTAGTGACGCCATTTGCTCTTCAATTGCTAATTGCCAATTTTTATGTTCTTTCGAATTTATAGCTTCCGTATAACTTGTGGATTCTTCTACTTCAGCCAGCATGGTCTCTATTAGTCTTTCAGGACCCTTGATGTATACTCGATTTCTTAGCCTTGTAGTTGATGTTTCATCTTCTAATTGGGAATCTTCTGTCAATTTATCTTCGTTTATGTTCGCAGTATCTACTTCTTTACTGAATTCTTCATTATTCTTGTCAACTGGAAATATTGATTTCGTCTTGCTTGCAATTTCTGGTTCAAAAATGACATTTTTACTTCGCAAAATTTGATTTCCTTTCTTCATCCATATGCGAAAGCCATCTATATAATCAGAGTATCCAACAAAAATACCATGTTGACATTTTGCGTCCCATTTCTTCCTGTGCACATTCGGTACATGCACGTAACATCCAGTTCCGAAAATATGAAAATTTTCAAGGCGTGTTTTCTTCCCCGTAAAAAGCTCATAAAGATTTTTCTCAATATTATTAATTGGTCCTGTTCGATTCAATACATACACAACAGTATTTACTGCCTCTGCCAATAAACATTTTGGTAAATCTTTGGCAAGAAGCATTGTACGAGCCAATTCTACGACTGTTCGATTTGTTCGTTCAACACAGCCGTTTTGCTCTGGGGTATATGGATTAGTAATGACAAGCTTCGTACCTGTTGACTTTAAAACTTTCTTCACGTTGACATTATTAAATTCCAAGCCTCCGTCACAGAGAATTGCCCCAACTTGTCGTCCATAATGATTTTTAATTAATTCTAGCATTTCTTTAAATTTCTCCACAGTTTCAGACTTTTCTTTAAAGAAGTAAACCATTCGGAATTTGGAGAAATCGCATGTAAAACAAAGGAAATATTTAAAACCTCCCAAAGAAGCTATCTCCATAGGACCGCAGAGGTCTGCATAAATATTTTCACCAGGAGTATTTGCACGTTGCTGTCGAGTTTGAAAGGTACTTCTTTGCTGCTTAGCTTCAAAGTAGGCTCCGCAGAATTCTTCATTACCAATTGCAGAAATTCCATTTTGTTTTAAAATTTGTTGTACATGACGTTTATTTTGGTGATTGAATCGTTCATGCCAAATTTGCAATGAATGTTTTAAGGTCAAATTTATTTCATTTCTTGATTCTGGCTGTTTTACACGAATTAACATTCGAAATAATTGTCCATGTCGTACTCCGCGTGTCTTTTACAAATTCACACGCGAATTTAGAAGATTTAAATAACAGACCTTTATCAACAGCGGATGTCACAGAAAATAAGTTCCTTCTTGCTTGTGGAACACATAAAACATTTTCCATATAACAAGGTAGCCATTCTCCATTAACTGCAGGTTCAAATTTAATCGTACCTTTTCCTAGCGCACTCATTGTTATTACCTGCGTGGATTTCGATGAGTGTAGTAAATTGTTGAAACGATGAATACCATTCCTTACAATTTGTCACATGGTCGGTAGCACCCGAATCAATAATCCAAATGTCACTGTCAATCTCAGCATTTAATATTTTTCTAATAAATGCCTGTTCATGTTTATTAACATTCGAAGAGTTCTCTTGATTCTTCTTCTTGATTTGTTTAAGATAATTTCTTTTAATATGGCCTATACCACCACAGCCGTAACACTTAAAAGTAATTCTTTTATCTTTTGTCTTTTCGTCCGCTGAAAATTTGTTTACTTTCTTTAAGTGTTTAGTACTAACTTGTGTCTTAGTTTTAGCAGCCACCAAAGCTACTAATTCTTCTTGTTTTACAGTTCTTTGCAATCTTCGTTTTTCTTCAGATGTTAGTACACTAATCAAATTCGTAAGTGTTTCATGCTCATCCGGTAGTGTTTCAAGTAATTTTACCATTAAAGATGATTCGTCTTGTTTAACATGTAACTATTGCATTCGAAGTGATAAATCTTCGAATTTTGCGATATGTGTTACCATGTCATCTGTTAGAGACATACTAAAAGCAAAAAATTCTGCTTGAACGGTATGGGCAGCTTGTTTTGTTTGCTGCTCATACATTGAATGTAGCTTCAACCACATTTCTTTAGCAGAATTGCATGTGACCAAAAGAGCAAAAACTCTAGATTCCAGGGACTTGACAAGAATTTGACTTGCAGCTCGTTCTGCTTTATCCCATGCTTTTAGTTGCAAATTGTACGCTTCACCATTTTCCATTTGTTCTGGTTTTTTAAGTTCTCCTGTACATACTTCATAAGCTCCCTCTATTCCACGTAGTAAGTTTCTCACGGCGAATTTCCATACACTCCAGTTTTCAGCACCTCGCAATTTCTCAGTCCTGTGAACCTCCATGCTATTGCAAAAATTCACAACACGAGCAAATACCGATAACTATACGAATACAAGCATATAATTCACGACGCTCTTCACAACTACTACTTATCACACACAACGAGAACTACGCTCTGCTACCATATATCAGTATGCTTTAATTAGCATATAATAAAATTCAAGTCTGACAGATAAACCAAAAACTTATATTTTTCATATATTACACTATTACCATAGTAACAATAAATACATACTTGATTGACTAAAATGTTGAAATAAAAATAAATGTTTTATTTCAACACACTTGAATGTATAAACTTCTAAATAAAGATATATGTATTCGAATCAAAGAAATTTTTTGTATCATTTCTATTTTAGAACTTGTACATATCAAAGATCTTTTAGTATTCTACAACCTAGATCAGAGAAAGAACTTTACATTAGCAATCTACTCTCGTGGCGATTAATACTAACACGAATAAATTGCATTTACTAGCAAATGCATGCGGTTTTCCATTATTTTGTATAATCCAAGGAAACTAGTTTATTGATCGCTGAACGTTAAGTAACGCTACCTCATCGTAAGTATGCTGGAGTTACAAAACCGAAAACTAATTACCACGTTTATATTCTCTATTAAATTTTAACGGTAAAGTGAGCGAATTCCGCAAATATGTATTGCATGTTAACACAGTTCAGACAGAATATTTACAACAGTACGAAAAAGGCAAACAAAAAAATGTTCTTGTGGTTATTCAACTCTAAAATTGTACAGATACTTATACATTTGTCGTATAGAAGTTTGGGTTAGTTCATAACTGCAGGATTCATCTAATTATATAGATTGCTGTACTTGGCTTTATTCAACATTCCATTAAAACTAAGAAGTATGTACTGTATATATGGAGTACATATATCCGTTTCGCAACTAATACGAGACCCGTCTCACAGTAGTTGGCTCACTTTTTAAATATTCCTTTATCATTACTTAACTAATAGAGTTTGTAATATTAATTAAATAAATCTTTACTTTTTATTTAAAATGAAGAGTTTCAACATTGCGCAATGCTAAATTAAATATTTCTCTAAAGATTAAAATTTTAACGGTATAACAGTAACAGTAATCGATATACGTATTTTTTTCACGTTATTTATCAATATTGGGTAATATCGTTTTTTATTCTAAATTACTTCTGTAATTCTTTTAGACATTTTATTTAAGAAAACCTAACAACTTTACGAATTTTGTTTATTTTTTTTTGTTTTCCTTAAATTTTTGGTTCTAAGTACCAATTAGTTTATTCTACATTAGAAAATGAAATATTTTAGAAAACATATCGTGCTACGTGTCATTAGAACGACAAAATGTTTGTGATATTAATAAAAAGTGACGATGATTTACGTTAGTTATTATTTGTATTATAATTAACAAAATAAAATGAAGTTAAAGCGGGTGGGCCAACTGCTGTGAGACAGGGCTCGTATATTCTACTTTCATTACAACGAAAATCAATGTAACAGCTTTCAATATTCCATTGTAATTATTGTTATTGAATGTGTTGAGGCAGTATGGAATTAGTAAAGAAAATCGATTGAAGGATAAAAAACAATGGCTCGTAGTATGATCACGGTTTTAACTAAAACACTGTTTTAAGAAATGTCAAATTTCATTATGTAATAACAATAATAAATAATATCAAATTTATCAATATATGATTTTAAAGCAGAACATAGTTTGTATTCAAACAAATATTTTTTAAGAAAATCGTTCTTCAAACATACGGGTGAAAATAAATATTTAAATTTGAATTTGACATTTCTATGTATTTTATTTAAAACCGTGATCATACTATGAGCTAATGCGACAGAAAATTCATATATACAGCATGTTTCCTTTAAAACAACCAGCGCCTTCTTGGGCGAACTAATGAGTAGAGAAAAATGTTATATATAAAAAATGACCAGGAAAAAGGGCCGTAATTAATACAAACATCAAATAGAAAATTAAACCAGTGGTTCTCAAATGGTAAAATGAAATTATATTTTATTAAATGGAAACCTATATAAATTTTTAGTACATTGGATGGATTTTTTCTGATTTCAACAATATAAATATGATATGGGGATGTATAACAATTATTTCGAGAACAATGATATTAAAAATCAGAAATAATTTTACAATATTGAAGTAGGCTATGCAATAAACAACTATTAATACGATTATTGCCTAGGTCGCAACCTTCTAGTATAGTATATTATTTTCTTATATCTAAAATAACGTGTTTTACTAAGAAATTAATAATAACAAATGAACTATATAACGAAGAAGTACCAGAAAATAATAGTAATAACATAAAAAGAAAAACAATATGATAGAAATTATTTACGATTTATGCAGCCATAGGTATTTTTGCTATTTTTTTCACTTAAAAGTATTAATTTTTTTTATAATCTATGTTCAAAAACACCTCCTTGATTTTGAAGACAAAGTTCAATTCTTCTTCTCAATTCGGAAGATGTAGCACATCTAATAAATTGAGCATTTAAGTCTCTAATTGCTTGACGAATGTTATTTTTACATTCATCCTCAGTTGTTGGAGGAACACTTAACACTTTGTTTTTAAGATAGCCCCAGAAAAAAAGTCTAATGGAGTTAAATCAGGCGATCTAGCAGGCCAAAGTATTGGACCATTATTGCCTATCCATCTATCATCAAAAAGTTGATAAAGTGCTAGACTGACACGTTGTGTATGGTGTTCTGGAGTTCCATCCTGTTGGAAATAAGTTTCTCTATTCTGATTTAACGGCAGATTGTCAACGAATAGGGTTAAAAGACCAATAAACTTGATGATATCTGCTTCGATTTATGTTTAAATTTTCATCTGTCCAATAATGAATATTGTGGCTGTTAAATAGTCCATTTTTAGTAAATTTACTCTCATCTGACCAAATAATTTTTCTACAAATATCCGGATCATCTTGCGACTTTTTTATGAACCACTCACAAAACTGTATTCTTCTGTTATCATATTGGTGCAAATTTTGAGTCAAAGTATATTTATAAGGACGACATTTATACTTTTTTAAAATTTTCCATATTGACCTGTTTCCAATTTGAAACTCTTGTGCTGCTTCTCTAGTAGATGCATTGGGATGAGCAGCAAAAAATGCTAGCACAGCAATTTCAATATCTTCGACAATTATTCTGGGTTGACGTTCCCTTTTCAACTGGTGAAATGACCCAACAGTTTGGGCATCTCGAAAAATTGTTCTCAATAATTCAAGAGTGGGTTGCAATTTTTGGGGATAAAGCCGTGAAAATCTTTGTATCGTTGAAATTAAATTTCTCCCACACTCTCCATACATAACAGTAAGATTAAAATAGTCAAAATTTGTTAATGCTTGCAACTGCAAAGCCATTATTTATTAATAAGTAATTAAACAATTATGAAAACAAACACTTATTAACGTAAGTAACAAAACTATCTGTCACCTGTATCATTTGTTTGCATTTGTTTATTGTATATCCTACTTCAATATTAGAGCTGGCAGCATTTCAAATAGTTAAATACAAAATGTACATTTAAAATGCAAAATACCTATTTTGCATTTTACATTTTAAATGGTTTCAGATATTCACATTTTCATTTTCAATTTAAAATATATTTTTTCAAGTCATTTACATTTAAAATAGTTTCTTAACGTCGCATTGGCAACATGACAACTTTGTTGTGACTGCGCAAGCGCAATGCTGTAAAATTTTGAAATTTATTAATTCTAGGAATTTAAAATCTTAATTGAAAGTTTTGAAAGAAGTGTAAAGAGACCATTAAAGTTTATTGACAAAAAAAGGAATACAAATTGTTAGAGCAGAAAATAATTACAAAAATCACAAAAAGTAAAGTTAATTATCTTTATCCCTGGATGGCCCACGCTCCTCCCTGCGAGCGCCAACAGTCTGAAAAGATAACAATAGATGAGTACACTCCCTCTCTCAGTGAGTACCTAGGATCAACGTAAATACTTAAAGGCCTCAGCCCAATATTGGGATTAGGATAGGATTAGGTACCAGTCCCAGCCGCACTGTAGACTCTTCCTCAGCCCGCAGGCGAGGGTATAGCTGAACCGCAGAACAGCTCTTTCTCAACACCGCAGCGTGAGAGCACTCAGTCTCATCTCCGCAGAGAATGAGATAGTCCCAGCCACACTGTAGACTCTTCCTCAGCCCGCAGGCGAGGGTACAGCTGAACCGCAGAACAGCTCTTTCTCAACACCGCAGCGTGAGAGCAACCACATATAATAACTACAAAACCATAGCACTCACCGTTACACAAAAGAAGTAATTGCACTAACTTTAACTTGCTGTCGCTTCGAAATCACTAGCACAACTGACCGATAATTAACGAACAGTCATTTAATATATAAACGATCATGTAATTCTACTTAAAGCTGAAATTAAAAATTAAAGAGAGAAATAAATAAACATAATACTTGCATAATTCAAATTGGCGCTAACAGTTCGGCTATCCTGACTCTTTTCGCGTCCTCGCGAACTAATCTGCGACACCGTGTACATCATCATCGGAGTCGCTTAATTCACTGGATGAATCAGACATTGCCTGTGGTGCTACATACGGTTTCATGCGGTCTACAGCTATTACATTACTGTACTTTGCTCGTTGGCTTCGTTTTGATCCCGGTAAGTCCTCAACTAAATATCGATCATTAGGTAAAACTTTCTTTATTTGAAATGGCCCATCGTACGGAGCTAGAAGTTTCCTACTGGTGCTTTCAGACGCTATTTGTTTTTTAATAAGTACTAAATCGCCCATTTTGTACGTTCGCCCCACAGTCCTATGTTTATTGTATCTGTCTTTTACCCGTTGTTGTTCATTTAACAGGTGTTGTGCAACCTCTTCTCTAACATCTTTCATATTTCTTATTACTGGTCGTTCTGGTTGAATTTCTGTGCTTAACATTGCATCTATATTGGACCTGGGTCGAAAGCCAAATAAGAGTTCGCTTGGGGTTTTCTTTGTTGACGAATTTACCACATTATTGAGGGAAAATTGTATGTCGATGATCTTTTTGTCCCATTTTGTATCTTCTTGCCCTGACGTAGCTAGTGCAGACAAAACTGTAGCATTCACTCTCTCGCATTGTCCATTTGCTCGTGGTGTAGCCACAGCATTCATAATATGTTTGCATCCGTTTTGCGTGCAGAATTCCCTAAATTTCTTTGCTGTAAATGCCGTTCCTCTGTCTGATATAATTCGAGTTGGTGACCCAAAAATCTTAAAAATGTATTGTAAGAATTTGATTACATTTCTTGTCTTCGTGTCTCGCACTGCTTTTAAATGTACAAATTTAGTGAAAGCTTCAACTACTACAATGATGTACGAATTCCCTGATGTTGTTTTAATGAAAGGGCCTAGGTGGTCAATGTGTAGTGTATGATACGGTACAGCCACTTTCTCGATAGGATGAAGTAAACCTGGCTGTTTTCCTCTAGGTTGTTTATGGTACAAACAGTTTAAACAACAACTGACGTACTTCTTCACATAACTTCGCATACCTGGGAACCAATAAGTCTCGCTGATTTTCTGCAAAGTTTTATCTAAACCGAAATGACCAAAATCATCGTGACATGCTTTGACAATTTGATATCTCTGTCCCTTTGGTACAACCCACGATATTCCTGTGGCAGTAATCCGATACACTCGCCCATCACGTAAACAATAGTCCTTATATATCTGTCGTTCATATTCAGTTTCTGGTGGCTTACTGAGGATATCTTTTATTAATTTCAATTTTTCATCAGTTAACTGTCCTGCTAAGATCCAGTCGTCTGCTTCTATCCTTAGTACACATTCTCCAGACTCAAACTCATTTTCTTTCAACGGATTTCTACTTAAAGCGTCAACATGTGCCATTTTTAAACCTGGACGATATTCCACATCAAAGGTATATTCTTGAAGGATTAACCACCATCTTCCTATCCTTGGTGTTAAATCCTTCTTTTTGCACGCACTTCGTAATGCATTACAGTCAGTTACTAGCTTAAATTGGATTCCAAGTAAATAAACTCTAAATTTCTTCAGAGTTTCCACCACGGCTAGTGTTTCCAATTCGTAAGAGTGATATTTCATTTCCGCTGATGATGTTTGACGACTAAAGAATGCCACGGGGTGCAGTTTGCCATTATTTTGCTTTTGAAGTAAAATACCGCCCAATCCTATTTTGCTGGCATCTGTATGCACCTCCGTTTCGGACTTAGGATTGTACAGTGAAAGTAAGGGTCTCTCCGTCAAACTTCTTTTTAAAATATCGAACGATGTTTGTTGTGCCTCATTCCAAATCCATGGCGAATCTTTTTTTGTTAGCATAGTGATTGGTTGTGCAATCCTGGCGTAATTCTTAATAAAATGCCGAAAATAACTGGTGAGTCCTAAAAATTGGCGCACTTGGTGAACGTTGATAGGAGCAGGGAATGCTTGTACCGCTTTAATTTTCTCTACACCGGGCCGAACTCCACCTCGATTCACCTCAAAACCTAGATAAGTGATGGAACTTTGAAAGAAATGGCATTTCTTGATGTTGAACGTCAGGTCATTATTACGAAAAATTTCGAATAATATCGTTAATCTTTCTATTCCTTCCTCGAAAGTAGAACTAGGGCAGATTATATCGTCCAAGTAAGCCATAGCAATGGTATTGCGGCACGATCCTAAAACCTTGTTTATTAATCTCTGAAAAATAGACGGTGCGTTAGTTAATCCGAACGGTAAACGATTAAACTCGTACTGTCCATCCGGCGTGACAAAAGCGGTTTTAGGTTTAGCATGTTCTGCTATTGGTATCTGGTAATACCCCGATGTCATATCCAAAGTGGTAAAATAGTTTGTTCCCTGGAGACGATCTAACTGATCGTCTATCCTCGGTAATGGGTATCTATCCTTCACAGTTACCTTATTCAATGCTCTATAGTCAATGCACATACGGATCTCCCCATTTTTCTTCTTGACGAGTAATATAGGTGCAGAAAAAGGTGAATTGGATTCTCTGATGATATCGGCGTCCAAAAGTTCTTGGATGTGTCCTTGTATTTCCTTCCTCTCGTGCGCAGACAGACGGTAGGGTCGGTAAGTAATTGGTGTATTGTCCGTCAAAATGATGTCAGCTTCTAGAGCTTTCGTTCCTTTTATTTCCCTTACATCTTTGGCAAAACAGTCTCTATACTTTTCCAACAGTTTAATTAATATTCTTCGTTGTTCCATGCTAACATCATCCCCTAAATTCAAATCTTCGGTTGTAAATTTATTATCCTGTTTAATTGCTAATATTTCTTTGGCCTCTGGTATGCACTTCCATCCGCGAGCTAAAATCTTATCCTTTTGGATCGATAAATCTGTATCCGAAAGATTTACTACGGGAATTACACAACCTAATCCTTCGTCGACATCTGTAACTGTTCTCGGGATCATGTGTTCTTGTCCTTCTGCTGTGCGCATACTTAAGTCAATAAAGAATTCTCCTTTTTCATCTGCATTACAAAATATGTGACCGACATATCCTGGGGGAATAACCGAGGACTCCTTAGGTTTAAAATTTATCTTTTCCTTTCTTGTGTCCGTAGCTATATCTAGTACGTAATTATTATTCTTTACTACTCTCAATTTGTCCGAGTCTTTAAGGATTAGGACTTCAGGTGACTCTGTAAATGGCTGTCCTACAATCATCGGAACTGATTGCACACAATCTGGCACGATATCTATATGAACTTGTACTTCGACTTCATCGATTTTTAATTTTTCTTCGCCTGTTCTTCCTAAAGTTTCCACGTGTCCATTACCAAATCCTCGTAGAATGATTATCTTCTTTTTATCGAATTTAAGATTCATATTTCTTGCAACCGATTCTTTCATTGTTATACATGATGACCCCATATCCACGTATGCTTCTAACTTGTGTTCATTTATCCAACATGATACGAAATATTTGCTATTTGCACTTACCTCGGTGATCAATACTGTTTTCTCTGGTTTATGTCCCTGAAGTTGTTGTGCTGGTTGACCGCGTGATTGCGGAAATCTATTTCCTTGGCCCTCATTCCTACGTCGCTTTCCACATTCATATGCCTTGTGTCCTATTTGTTTACACGTAAAACATCGAATGCTAGAGGCCCTGTCTGGTTGTCTATTTGCAGTTGCATATGATCGTTTCGCAGAATACTGACGGGAGCGTTTGCGAGGTGAGTATTGAGGGCATCTTTTCGGTTGCTCGTTGGTAATTGTTTTTAGAAATGATAGAAGTGCCTCTGGTTTCTTACAATCTCTAGCAAGAGCAGCTGTGCGAACATTGCTGTCGGCGATGCCACCTATTATACAAGAAACGGCCTTTTCTTCTTTTATTTCACACATATTGAGCAAAGCGAGCTTTTCGTAGAAATATTGTATCATCGACTCATCTTCTCGCTTATGTCTAGCCATCATTTCTTTCAGCATTTGAAAATAATCCTTTTGGGTGGGGAAAGCTTCGACTAGCATTCTTTTCCACTCTTGCCAGGAGTGTTTCAGACTTGGTAGGCTCTTGTACCAAGTTCTAGCGTAGCCTTGCAATTTCGAGGTTGTGTACATAATAGTGGTCATTTCATCCCATCGATACACTTCACGTAGATCTTCTATTAAGCGAAGCCATTGTGTCATTGTTAGACTTGTCTCACTTGGGTTAAACGATGGAATTGACTCACGACTCTCAGAAAAACCCCTTGAAGTAGATGGCTGAGCGTTGTGTACTTGCGTTTCTTGCATTGTTTGAATGCTTTGTGTCAATTGCAGCATAATCTGTGACATCTGCTGAATACTATGACTCGTACTTGCCTCATCACTTCTCATTACTGGTGTAGTAAATAAATTATCCGGATTGGAATCGTGTTCACCTCTCCCGCCGAATCGTTGTTCAAAATTCTGTATCCAATCTGACATAATGCGCATAAACAAGAGTTCTTTATCCCACTTCTGAAATGTAAAGAGACCATTAAAGTTTATTGACAAAAAAAGGAATACAAATTGTTAGAGCAGAAAATAATTACAAAAATCACAAAAAGTAAAGTTAATTATCTTTATCCCTGGATGGCCCACGCTCCTCCCTGCGAGCGCCAACAGTCTGAAAAGATAACAATAGATGAGTACACTCCCTCTCTCAGTGAGTACCTAGGATCAACGTAAATACTTAAAGGCCTCAGCCCAATATTGGGATTAGGATAGGATTAGGTACCAGTCCCAGCCGCACTGTAGACTCTTCCTCAGCCCGCAGGCGAGGGTATAGCTGAACCGCAGAACAGCTCTTTCTCAACACCGCAGCGTGAGAGCACTCAGTCTCATCTCCGCAGAGAATGAGATAGTCCCAGCCACACTGTAGACTCTTCCTCAGCCCGCAGGCGAGGGTACAGCTGAACCGCAGAACAGCTCTTTCTCAACACCGCAGCGTGAGAGCAACCACATATAATAACTACAAAACCATAGCACTCACCGTTACACAAAAGAAGTAATTGCACTAACTTTAACTTGCTGTCGCTTCGAAATCACTAGCACAACTGACCGATAATTAACGAACAGTCATTTAATATATAAACGATCATGTAATTCTACTTAAAGCTGAAATTAAAAATTAAAGAGAGAAATAAATAAACATAATACTTGCATAATTCAAATTGGCGCTAACAGAAGTTTTAGTAATATTTTAAATTTTGATCCCACCATAACAGATGCATTGTTAGCAAGTTTGACATCCTTTTTTAAATTAAGGTGGGTACTAAAACATTTGAAATATAATGTACGGGACATTTTTTTTTAATGAAATACTTCGCTTTCAACCAGCAAAAATATGCACTTCTACTGCTTCATGTAATAAATCGGTTGAATATGATTCCAATGCAAGTATAAAAATAAGAAGCTTGCAAGCCCGAGATATATTTTATAATTTTAGTGAATCTTCGGGTACAGATTCTGACTCTGACAAAAACAATGCTAATGTTAATACTGATACTAATGATACTAACGGCACAAAGATAAAAATTCGTGGAAAACACAAAAATGTTGCCCAGTTAGAAGGTTTACAATATCTTCAAGATATAGACAATTCTTTAGATTATTTAAATAAATATTCAACTATTCTAAAGCTTTTTAAAAAAATATAATACGCCTTTAGTATCGTCTGCGCCAGTAGAACGATTATTTTCATATGCAGGTATGATAATGAGACCACATCGTAGAAGCACGTCAGATGTCAGATGATATGTTTCAAAACCAATTATTGTAATTGTAAATTTCCATTTTAAATAATGTATTTTCATTTTCTATTTTAAATGGTTTTGTCTAAAACCATTTTCATTTCATATTTAAAATACTTTGTAGCAAAAGCATTTTGTATTTGATACAAAATAAGTTTAAGCATTTTACATCGTTAAAATCAGAAAAAAAATTCTATCTAATGGATTAAAAATTTACATAGGTTACTATTTAAAAAAATATAATTTTATTCTATTGTTTGAAAACCACTAGTTTAATGTTCTGTTTGTTATTTCTATTAAATAGGGCCCTTTTTCCTGTTCATTTTTTTGTATATAACATTTTTCTCTAAAGTCATTAGTTCGCCCAAAAAAGCGCTGGTTTAACTAAACTTGCTTCTACCGGAAAGTGTACCATTTAGCCAGAATTCTGCTTCAAAGTTCTTCGAAAAAAAATTAATTTTGCTTATAATAACAGAACGCTTTTTACGATTTGGATGAAATTTGGTACGACACTTCATATGGTTACAAGTCATCTTTTGAGGTGATACTTCTTATTAATAGTGAACCACTAGTGTATGAAACTTAGGTGTCCCAACATTGATTAGACCGTATTATTATTATTGTCGGGAGGTAGTTCATTCTTGCCCCTGTACTGCGACATTTCTGGTCTATTGTACCCTCCGTGTTTCCTCCTATTCTAGGAGCCCTGTATGTTTTGTACACTCCAGGATTTTTTTTAGACTAATGTCCTTTAGTGTCTCAGTGTGCAATTTCTTTGCTCCTAAAAGGCTATGTCTGCTTGCCATAAATGCTTCGCAGTGACATATTAAGTGTTCAGGGGTTTCATCCTCTTCTCCACATCCTCTGCATGTTGGTTCTTGTTTGAGGCCCAACCTATGCAAATGTTTATTTAATTGACAGTGTCCTGTTACTAGTCCTGTTATTAGTCTGACATCTTGCTTGCTCATTACAAGTAAGTTGTCTGTTCTTTTCTTGGATGGTTCATTCTGGAAGAGCTTGGAATGTTTTTGGCCTGATGTGGCTGTTCAATGCCGTTTGTGCCATTGCCAAAGCAAAGTATTAAGTTCTTCCTTAACTTAACTAAACTTGCTTCTACCGGAAAGTGTACCATTTAGCCAGAATTCTGCTTCAAAGTCTTCGAAAAAAATTAATTTTGCTTATAATAACAGAACGTTTTCTACGATTTGGATGAAATTTGGTATGACACTTCATATGGTTACAAGTCATCTTTTGAGGTGATACTTGTTATTAATAGTGAACCATTAGTGTATGAAACTTAGGTGTCCCAACAATAATTAGACCGTAACTTTTTCATGGCCATGCCGATAACCTGAATTTTTTTTTTTCGGAAAGATACATTCAATAGTAAACTTTTTTTTCTCTGTTTATTTTGTGATATCTGTTACTTATAACCATATAAACTGTCATACCAAATTTCATCCAAATCGAATGAAGCGGTTATTATAAGCAAAATTAACATTTTTTCAAAGAACTTTAAAGCAGAATTCTGGCTAAATGGTACACTTTCCGGTAGAAGCAAGTTTGGTTAAATCGTTTTATTTTAGCCTCAGGAATCTGTGGTTAAGCCATGTACCCCTATTTAGTAAATATATATATATATATATATATATATATATATATATATATATATATAATAATAATAATAATAATAATAATGTATTTATTTGTTTTGAGGTTCTAATGACCTATACAAATTTCATTACATCTATGTTACACGCTATACATATATACAATTTATTTACAGAGAAATTTTTAGTGCCCTCTGTTGACACCCTCGTTACATGCAGAGTGGATTATAGTGATATATAGATAAATTTTTGGACAAAAATTATTGGACAAAAAATATAATTTATAAAAATTTGGACAATAAAAAGATTTGACAAATAGCCAATTTTTAATCCCATTAAAAATATTAAACCCAACCAAAAAGGTTGCCAAAAACACAAAAAGTTAAGCAGAATATTACGAGACAAAAAAAGGAATTTAAAGCAAAAGTGAAAGCGTTAAACGCTGGGGACCGGTGAACCGTACTGGTTATTGGTTCAGCATAAAAAGTAATAGTTAAACAGAAAAACTATTATCGCCTCGTATTACAAAAAAACCTTAATTTTGAATAACCATAAGCCAAATGTGAGGCGATAGCCGTTCGGGTTATTGGCGGTGCAGCTACGGCATGCGCTGACGGTGTATCGTTTTATTTTAGCCTCAGGAATCTGTGGTTAAGCCATGTACCCCTATTTAGTAAATATATATATATATATATATATATATATATATATATATATATAATAATAATAATAATAATAATAATGTATTTATTTGTTTTGAGGTTCTAATGACCTATACAAATTTCATTACATCTATGTTACACGCTATACATATATACAATTTATTTACAGAGAAATTTTTAGTGCCCTCTGTTGACACCCTCGTTACATGCAGAGTGGATTATAGTGACCTCTGCTGCCACTCGGACTCGTCTGTGTGTGTGTCGGTTTTTTTATTAAAAATCTGACTCGTGCGGGACTCGATCTCTAGCCCACACGAGCAACCTTGTATTGACAGGTGAGCACTCTGACCGCACGACCACAGACGACCGTTATATATATATATATTGTGACGTAATAGATAAAGTAAAAAATTAACAAAAAAATTTTGACGTGATTTTCTGAGGGAAAATCACGCGTCACACTTACCCTCAGCAGCTCAATGGTTGGTCGTGGTTGCGCGAGGTCGAGGGTTCCTAAAGGGTGGTTGTGCAGGGATGAAATGATGGGCGCCAGTTATGTCGGGTTAAGAGAAGACACAACAATTCAAAAGAAGTTACAATAAAATTTTAAGTTTATTTAAAATAATTAGTAAATAGTAGTTTTTTAGTTAAATTTTAATTAAAATTATTAGTTCAAAAAAACAACCTAAAAAAATATGGTCGTACACACCTGGTTGAAGACCTGATTTGGGGTTACAAAAAACTGATGGATCCTAGAGATGAGTGGGCCGCTGGAGGGGGGAAACCTATCGCACGGCGTCGTGGTAAGTTCGGACCGACTGCCTCGCTGATGATACTACGATCTGCCAAGTCCGCCTCGCTGATGACGGCTACGATCTGCCAAGTCCTTCTCTCTGAATATGCCGAAACGTTGTCCAGCTCTCGTCAGAGCAGGTTCACGCTGATGGTGACGTTAAAAACGCAGGGCGGCATCCAGAGCACGTAGGGCTTAGGCGTGGTGGTGATCGCTCTAAGTCTTAGGAACGGCACTTTCAGGCAGCGAGTGTGTATAGCTTGCGGAAGCGGTCTCTCGTCTCAATGGGAACTTTGCGGAGATGATTCCCCGCCCCAGCGATCCAAACAACTCATCCGGACCGGGACGTTGAAAAATCATAAAAAAAGACCATAAATTTTAGGCGTTACTACAAAAAAATTTAGTACAAAAATACAAAAGAATCGTATCTACAACAATCGTAATAGTAAAAATATTTCGGATAAAAATGTGAAACTACTTGTCAAAAATAAATTTTCCTTTTAAAAAAACTGTACACAACAAACAAGAAAACAGCTGGCCAAGCTGTAGTGGACAGTGAGAGAAGAAATTAGAAGAAGATAGGGTTAGTAAAATTATTTGAGCTCTAGCTTTAAGAGAAAATTCTCTACCCGGCGGAATTTTATAGTAACAAAATTATGAATCTAGGTAGCCTAAAAATGACTAGATAAAAGATAAGATAGATAAAAGGCTTACCCAGAAATCGAAGATACTTCAAGATAGTTTTAAGATAAACTCGTACTAACTTGAACAAGCAACAATACAATTTTGTTACTGTGACGTCAAATCAGCGTTAGCCACGTCTCCAACTCCCCGTATAAGATAGCTAACGAGCGGTATAAAAATGCAGTAAAACTTAATAACAAATTTGTTATATGATCCCAAAAACCTATTAAAACTTTATATAAATTACCCAAACAATTTTAGCCAAAATTATGAAAATAGATAAATTTAGAGATAAATTTTTGGACAAAAATTATTGGACAAAAAATATAATTTATAAAAATTTGGACAATAAAAAGATTTGACAAATAGCCAATTTTTAATCCCATTAAAAATATTAAACCCAACCAAAAAGGTTGCCAAAAACACAAAAAGTTAAGCAGAATATTACGAGACAAAAAAAGGAATTTAAAGCAAAAGTGAAAGCGTTAAACGCTGGGGACCGGTGAACCGTACTGGTTATTGGTTCAGCATAAAAAGTAATAGTTAAACAGAAAAACTATTATCGCCTCGTATTACAAAAAAACCTTAATTTTGAATAACCATAAGCCAAATGTGAGGCGATAGCCGTTCGGGTTATTGGCGGTGCAGCTACGGCATGCGCTGACGGTGTATGTAAAATTTTGACAAACAACTGATAAGAACAAAAAAATATAATTGAAACTTACCAAATCAGATGTTAATCTAGCCAAATAAATGAATAAAAGATAACAAAAGTGTATCATGACACCGATGATACAAGATAAAAAAATATCACAGCAAAATTTGGAAAAAAAAATACAGTCAGCTCACACGTGTAGTCTCCGTCACGCCAAGAACACGACTCGTATCAAAGTGAAGTGACAACATGTGCTCGTCCACTCTTCAATTCACGCGGAAACAAACAAAATATGTCGCTAATCAAATTGAACACTAAGATTTTGAAAAAAACCGCGTAACGATTTTTGAAATCGTTACACTGCCCCCTCTCCAAAAAAAAGGACGATTAGGTAAGGGATGAATCGTCCGATACGTTTAGGGATGATTCATGATCGTCTCGTAGATGGCTGATTTGCTCCACGGTAAGTGCCATTTTCGGGAATACAAAAAAATTTTAATAACAAAACTATAATTTTTATGGGAATTGTTAGTATTGAAACAGAAGAGACAGTGAAAGAAGAGAAGGATAACACGATCCAGCACAACCACAATTTCAAAAAAAAATTAAATAAATAAATTTAATAAAAGTCTCACAATAGTAGACGTCAAAATTTTTAACAAAGCCCCACGTTGTCGAGCGCTATAAATTATGGTGTGTGACGTAATAGATAAAGTAAAAAATTAACAAAAAAATTTTGACGTGATTTTCTGAGGGAAAATCACGCGTCACACTTACCCTCAGCAGCTCAATGGTTGGTCGTGGTTGCGCGAGGTCGAGGGTTCCTAAAGGGTGGTTGTGCAGGGATGAAATGATGGGCGCCAGTTATGTCGGGTTAAGAGAAGACACAACAATTCAAAAGAAGTTACAATAAAATTTTAAGTTTATTTAAAATAATTAGTAAATAGTAGTTTTTTAGTTAAATTTTAATTAAAATTATTAGTTCAAAAAAACAACCTAAAAAAATATGGTCGTACACACCTGGTTGAAGACCTGATTTGGGGTTACAAAAAACTGATGGATCCTAGAGATGAGTGGGCCGCTGGAGGGGGGAAACCTATCGCACGGCGTCGTGGTAAGTTCGGACCGACTGCCTCGCTGATGATACTACGATCTGCCAAGTCCGCCTCGCTGATGACGGCTACGATCTGCCAAGTCCTTCTCTCTGAATATGCCGAAACGTTGTCCAGCTCTCGTCAGAGCAGGTTCACGCTGATGGTGACGTTAAAAACGCAGGGCGGCATCCAGAGCACGTAGGGCTTAGGCGTGGTGGTGATCGCTCTAAGTCTTAGGAACGGCACTTTCAGGCAGCGAGTGTGTATAGCTTGCGGAAGCGGTCTCTCGTCTCAATGGGAACTTTGCGGAGATGATTCCCCGCCCCAGCGATCCAAACAACTCATCCGGACCGGGACGTTGAAAAATCATAAAAAAAGACCATAAATTTTAGGCGTTACTACAAAAAAATTTAGTACAAAAATACAAAAGAATCGTATCTACAACAATCGTAATAGTAAAAATATTTCGGATAAAAATGTGAAACTACTTGTCAAAAATAAATTTTCCTTTTAAAAAAACTGTGCACAACAAACAAGAAAACAGCTGGCCAAGCTGTAGTGGACAGTGAGAGAAGAAATTAGAAGAAGATAGGGTTAGTAAAATTATTTGAGCTCTAGCTTTAAGAGAAAATTCTCTACCCGGCGGAATTTTATAGTAACAAAATTATGAATCTAGGTAGCCTAAAAATGACTAGATAAAAGATAAGATAGATAAAAGGCTTACCCAGAAATCGAAGATACTTCAAGATAGTTTTAAGATAAACTCGTACTAACTTGAACAAGCAACAATACAATTTTGTTACTGTGACGTCAAATCAGCGTTAGCCACGTCTCCAACTCCCCGTATAAGATAGCTAACGAGCGGTATAAAAATGCAGTAAAACTTAATAACAAATTTGTTATATGATCCCAAAAACCTATTAAAACTTTATATAAATTACCCAAACAATTTTAGCCAAAATTATGAAAATAGATAAATTTAGAGATAAATTTTTGGACAAAAATTATTGGACAAAAAATATAATTTATAAAAATTTGGACAATAAAAAGATTTGACAAATAGCCAATTTTTAATCCCATTAAAAATATTAAACCCAACCAAAAAGGTTGCCAAAAACACAAAAAGTTAAGCAGAATATTACGAGACAAAAAAAGGAATTTAAAGCAAAAGTGAAAGCGTTAAACGCTGGGGACCGGTGAACCGTACTGGTTATTGGTTCAGCATAAAAAGTAATAGTTAAACAGAAAAACTATTATCGCCTCGTATTACAAAAAAACCTTAATTTTGAATAACCATAAGCCAAATGTGAGGCGATAGCCGTTCGGGTTATTGGCGGTGCAGCTACGGCATGCGCTGACGGTGTATGTAAAATTTTGACAAACAACTGATAAGAACAAAAAAATATAATTGAAACTTACCAAATCAGATGTTAATCTAGCCAAATAAATGAATAAAAGATAACAAAAGTGTATCATGACACCGATGATACAAGATAAAAAAATATCACAGCAAAATTTGGAAAAAAAAATACAGTCAGCTCACACGTGTAGTCTCCGTCACGCCAAGAACACGACTCGTATCAAAGTGAAGTGACAACATGTGCTCGTCCACTCTTCAATTCACGCGGAAACAAACAAAATATGTCGCTAATCAAATTGAACACTAAGATTTTGAAAAAAACCGCGTAACGATTTTTGAAATCGTTACAATATATATATATATATATATATATATATATATATATATATATATATATATATATACAAAATGTCTCTTAAATAGGGGGACATGGCTTAACCACAGATTCCTGAAGTTAAAATAAGACGATTTAGCCAAACTTGCTGGTACCGGAAAGTGTACCATTTAGCCAGTATTCTGCTTCAAAGTTCTTCGAAAAAAAAAAAAAAATTCTTATAATAATCGGACGCTTTATTCGATTTGGATGAAATTTGGTATGACAGTTTATATCGTTATGTCATCTTTTAAGATGATACTAGTTATTATTAGTGAACCACTAGTGCATGAAACTTAGGTGTCCCAACATTGATTAAAGCCGGAAAGTGTACCACTTAGCCAGAATTCTGCTTTAAAGTTCTTTGAAAAAATATTAATTTTACTTATAATAACCGGACGCTTTATTCGATTTGGATGAAATTTGGTATGACAGTTTGTATGGTTATAAGTCATCTTTTAAGATGATACTTGTTATTATTAGTGAACCACTAGTGCATGAAACTTAGGTGTCTCAACATTGATTAAAGCGTAACTTTTTAATGGCCAAGTAGATAACGTGAAATTATTTTTTTCAGAAAGATACATTCAAAAGTAAACTTTTCTCTCTGTGTAATTTGTGATATCTGTTATAGTTCACACAGAAAATAATAAAATCTGAGTTTCTGCACCGCTAAATTTTTAAAATAAATTTTATCTAGCAGTCTGTCCAAATGCCAAACATTTAATTTTTAATGTCAGTGACGAATTGTCAATTTTCACAACTTGTTTAGGAGTAAGCTAAGATATGTAATCGCCTTATTTATAATAATGGTAGTAAAATATTATTAGGCCGAACAAACGGATGTTACTAATTTTAGAATATTGCGAAGAAAATTTTTGACAACCCACAAATTAATTGATACTGTCATTAGAAATTAGCTGTTTGACATTTGGATAGACTACTAGATTAAATTAATTTTAAAAATTCAGATTTTATTATTTTTTGTGTGAACCGTAACAGATATCACAAATTACACAGAGAGAGAGAAAAGTTTACAATTGAATATATATTTCTGAAGAAAAATTATTTCACAATATCTGCTTGGCCATTAAAAAGTTACGGTCTAATTATTGTTGTGACACCTAAGTTTCATATACTAGTGGTTCACTATTAATAACAAGTATCATCTTAAATGATGACATAACCATATAAACTGTCATACCAAATTCATCCAAATCGAATAAAGTGTCTTATTATTATCAGCAAAATAATTTTTTTTTTCGAAGAACTTTGAAGCAGAATACTGGCTAATGGTACAATTTCCGGTAGAAGCAAGTTTAGATAAATCGTCTTATTTTAGCCTCAGGAATCTGTGGTTAAGCCATGTCCCCCTATTTAAGAGACAGCCTGTATAACTTGTCCACACTCTACATTTCTATGATAACAATATTTTTTATTTATCAATGTATAGTTGGTAATATTGTAGAGAAGTTTATTAAAAATATAAACTCAACATTCTCCTTTAACCGTAAACCTGCACAACAAATCAATATATTTAACAATTAATTCATTATGATAAAGACCTAACATTTCTTTCATTATTATATGTTTTGACTTTTACAATGCCGTCGTTAATACAGCCGCAATCTGATATTCACTGCTGACTTATTCGATACTATTTGTCCTTCTTTGTATAAATCTCGTAAAAAATGATACCAAATGTCTATATGTTTTGTGCGTCGGTGTTATCAGGATTCTTGATCAACTTGATGGCATTAACATTATCGATGAGTAGTACTGGTTCGTTGATCTTCCCACCACAGTCGAGTTAACCAAACGATTTCTTTGACTGCTGTCTCTGCTGCAACATACTCCGCCTCTGTGGTAGATTGTACGACCATTGATGTTTCTTGCTCTGCCAAGTTCTTCACACCATACTTGTTGAATAGTCGAGTTGTTCTTGTCGCTGCTGCAATATATCCCGCCTCTGTGGTAGATTGTGCGACGCATTATTGTTTCTTGCTCTGCCAAATTATCGCTGCTCCGCCGTATTTGCAGACGATGCCACAAGTTGACTTTCTTGTTTCTTCATCTCCCGCAAAATCAGAATCAATGTAACACTCGAATTGCCTTTACCCGCATAATACAAACCTACATTGTGAGTGCCTTTGATTTAACGAAGAATACGTTTGACAAGCACCCAGTGCGTTGTAGTAGGCTTGTTTAGAGCTCTTGATGCAACGGTAATGGCAAAAGCTATATCAGGTTGCGATACAACTTGAATATATATTAACGCACTAACTATTTCACGGTAAAGTACCTTTTCTTCAATTTTTGAAGAATATTGACTCATCCATCCGTTATTAATCGGAGTAGGTACAGCATTTGAATTAATCATGCTAAATTTTTCTAATAATTTCTTTTGGTGAATAAATATTGAATTGTTTGCTTTTTGATCAATTTCAATTCCTAAGTAGCTAGTTACATTTTCTACTAATATTGCCTTAAATCTTCTCTGTAAATTCTGAAGAAAATAATTTATATCTTGTAGATTTGTAGCAGCAATAAAACCATCATCTACATGTAAAATGACCAGAAGTTTCTACAAACCATCCAGTAATCGTATATAAAATTTGGAATCAGAAAAGCTTTCTTTAAGTTCATATTTTTCCATAAATTCTACTAAACAATGGCTTCAACCTCAAGGAGCTTGTTGTAAACCATATAAACTCTTTTTAAATTTACATATCGGTGATATGCCATCTTTAAAGCCTTCTGATTGTTTCATATACAATTCTACATTCAAATTTCCATATAGTAGCCTTTCACTACTAATCTTGCTTTGTAGCTCTCTATTGTACCATCCGATTTGCATTTTATACGATAAACCCGACGATTGTCAATTACATGCTTTCCAATTGATCGTTCAACTAATTCCTATGTTTCGTTCCCATGCAATGATTCGATTTCTTCGTCATTGCTTCCTTTCATTCATCTACTTCTGAGGATGCCATCGCTTCAATAAAACTCCTTGGTTCATGCTCGTTTAACATAGGAGTCTAGTGTACAAATCGATCTGGTGTACTTAATTTGGAACGATCTCGTAACTGTTTACTCATATTTTCATTATCTTCCTTTAAATTTTTTTCTCCTGAGTTAACAGTTTATCATTTTCCTCCGCATTTTTTCTATTACTGTCATTATTTGACATATTCAACTTGCCAATAAAAATTAAAACTGGCGATAGTAGCTCATCTTTAAATATTACATCATGACTCACTATGACGTATGTTAATTCTGGAACGTAAATTCGATATCCTAATACATTGTCATAATATCTGACAAATTAACCTTGTAACCTTTTTACCTCTAGATAAGAAAGGTATTGGATTCATGATAAAAATCCATATTCAGATTTTAGTGAATAAGTACGCTTTAAGGTCCCTAGAATCTGATTTTAACATTTTTACAATGATGCCTGTGTGTGCGGATGTTTGTATGTATGTATGTATGTATGTATGTATGTATGTATGTATGTATGTATGTATGTATGTACATGTGGTGGGCGTGTGTGTATTTGTGTATGCGTGTGGATATTGGAGGGATGGGAAGAGCTGAAAAGGTTTCGATAACAATTGGACAACCTGAAGTAGTAGTTTCTTAAAAAATCTTCTAAACAATATTTTTCGGAAATTTATGTTATTACAAAAAAAATACAATTCTCTATCCAATACGTTGAACATTTTTATTATATTTTCTAAAGATTTAGAGGTGGAGAATTATAAATATATAAAATAATACATTGTATAAAGAACCAAACAGCCCATGGAACCAGTAGAAAAATTAAAATGTTTGTAATTCTCAGTGTCAAAAATCCATAGCCATTTTTGAAGACTTTTCAATTCATTTAATATTTCTTATTTTATCATTAATGAAATATTCAAAATTACAGATATTACTGCTGCATGTTAAGTTGATACTGTCTTTGAATGCGAAAAATCTAAAATTCGGAGTTTAATTAGTCGAGATGTAATAGTATTTATAGTATGCTATTGTTATAACGAAGAAAAGTCTTTGCCAACGTCTGAAATTGGTATAAAAAGAACGGGGATTCATTTATAAGCCAAAGTATGTACAGTATCAGTTTCAACTAAATACGCGCTTGCTATACATATATTTGGAAGCATCTCGAACATTTAGAAGAGGAGGAGGAAACAGATTTAGTTAAAAAAAATTGTTTATACCAGAAATGTTAAATACAATACTTATATAGCCTAATATGAAAATGTCAAGACGTATTATGCAGGCGACAACAGATTTTTTATTTAGTTTTTGTCTCTTTTCCTGTGGAATGCGTACAAAACATACTGTTCCGAAAACACGCAAATGGTTTACTGATGATACTTTTTCATCATACCAAAGTTTAAAAGGTGTTTTATTTTCACATTTCGTTGGACCTGTTATATTGAGGGCGTAGACAGCCGTATTAACTACTTCAGCTCATAAAAACTGGAATATCTGATTTTGAATACTTCAACGCTGTTTCAATAATTATGCGATTCTCTCTTTCTTCCGTACCATTTTGTTCCGGACAATAGGGAACCGTTGCAGTGTATTTTATTCCCATTCGTTCAACAAAATCCCGTACATCTTTATTTACATACTCTTTTCCGCCATCCGTACGAATTTCTTTTATATTCTGATCAAAACGCGCCCGTATTTCGTTACAAAATATTTCGAGTTCAGGTTTAACTTCTAACTTTTCTTGTAGAACATAAACTACGCGGTAACTACTATAATCGTTTTTAAAAATAATGTAATAACCATTTTTACCTAAGGGTTCAATGTTCCTTGGCCCACAGGTCTCGCGGTTTACGTTCACTGAAACTTTGTCTATGCTGTTTACCGTATGCGCAACCATCACAAAATTTTCGATCTGTAGTCTCAACATTGATATCAAATCTCTTCAAAAAATCTATAACATGACTTTTGTTTTGATGTACAAGGCGTGCATGCCAAAGATAAAGCACATTAGATTTTACAGTTAAGCACGCTGTTTGTGGTATATTATCACTCGTAAACGAATTTTGTACAACTTACCAGCTTCAGTGCCGACACCAACAATTTTACCATTTCTTGTAAATAAACATTGTTTTACTTTATTCCGTATCGTAAAATCTGCATCTTTAGTAGCTGCTGCTTTGACGGAAAATAAATTTACCATTTAAATATGTTTCTATATTAATATTTCTTTAACCGATGACTTCTAACTGATCTCCGTTAGCAATTCGTATCGTAAACATTGCTGAAAATGGCTGAAATTCACTGAATCATTCTTGTCGGTAACTGATATGATCACTTGCACCCGAATCAATCAAGCAGTCGTCATAACTGTTGATTTGATTACTATTTCCGACAAATGCTCTTGCAGATTTACTCTTATCTGATCCTTGATACTTGTTTAAATTATTTCTGTTTGGGCAATTTCTTGTGATGTGTTTCCTTATCGTTTTCTTTTTTATGACTGTCTGTTTCTTTCCATTTTCTTTTCCGTTGTAGAATCCACTAATTTTTATTTTTGTCATAAACACTGATATTTTTATTTCTTCTGTTTTTTCTCCTGGTTTCTGCATTCAAAATTCTTCTGTTAAAAGTCGCGTTGTTAAATTATCAATTGTTCTTTTTGTAGACTGTCGAATCCCACACGCTATAAATGTTTGAATTCAGCAGGTAGAATTCACAGTGTTCGAGCCATAATCATTGACGTCGGAACTTCAGCATTCAGTTTCTTAAGTTTACTTGCTAAAGACTCAATTTTAGAAATATGCTGCCCAATATTTTCAGCAGGATCCCATCTTAAATCAAAAAATTGTTTTTGAACAGTACACTTTCATCATATTTCATGTCAAAAACACTGTGTAACTTCATTCACATATCGTAAGCTCTTTCATAATTTATTAATAACTGCAAACGTTTAGACACAACAGTTGTAACAACTAATCGCTTTGCTGCCTTATTTATTTGGTCCAATCTGCTAAATATTTATCGTAGTTTTTCTTATCCTTCTTAGGCATCTTCATCGTATCATTGCGTAAATCTAGAACATCTTCGCTGTCTAGTAAGGTACGCAAACTGCCACTGTTGCCAGTTGTCTGAATCACGAATCACCCCATGTTGATGACGCACTTTGAAAGTTCCTTAGGTACACAACTAAAAAAACCCGACGACACGCAGAAATATGTCCGTTATGTAATTATCATGTAATACCTACAACGTTATATGTCGGAAACGTAGAAAATACGTAAACAAACTATACCAATTAAATCAAATTTAATTTACTACATATTGTGAGCCCATAACCTGTTGAAGCAGTATGGAATTAGTAAAGAAAATCGATTGAATTAAAGGAACTCACGATAAAAACACATGATGACAGAAAATTCATTTATATATTTATAACTTGTTAATACTATATTTCTATTACAAAAACAATTTTTTTTATCTATGTATATTTGTTGCGATAGACGGCGTTGAAAAATAAAAACAATTTAGTTTAATAAAAAATAGTAGGCAATTAAAAAAATAAAATAAAATCTGTTAAAGTATTAAAAATTAATTTGTTAAGATATTAATTAAAAATAAATAAAAGACTGAAAATGTAAATAATATTATAAATAATACTATGCAATTCATTACCTAATTAACAATTAAATTATATTTGTAGCTTTAAAGTAATTCCAACAATTGTAGCAATAATTACAATTTCATCAATAATTGTAACAGTTAATAAAATAAATAAAATTCCTAAAATAACAGTCTACCTTCTAGAAGATGTCTTAACAAAAAAAAAGAAAACTTAAAGATTTTAGTGCTGAGGAAGACATCGTACAGTGTGATAAATGAACAAAATGGTTTCATTTCTCCTACGCTGGTGTAGACAACAGCGTAACAAATCGAGAATGGGAAAAATACGATATGAGTTAAAAATAAACAATTAAGCCAGCATAGTAGTATAAGTAAAGTAAATGAATTGGTAGAAAAAGATCATTTAATCACACTACATAAACATGCGGATATTCAGATGCTGAAAATTTAATAAGGTTACAAAGATGTCTTAAATACAAAGCGTTAGAAGCAGTCCGAAGTAGATTACTTCTACCGTCATCCGTACCAAGTTTGATCTTAATTCTGGAACTTTTATATGGGAGAGCAGAAATTCTTATTTATTCATTACTGAAGAAAATTCGTAATATTCCTGAACCTAAAATTGAACAATTGGAATCCCTTATAAAATTTGGTTTAGCTGTACAGAATTTGTGTGATTACTTAGAAGCAGCTGGTCAGGAAAAGCATATAATAAACCCACTTCTTCGTCAAGAATTAGAAGGAAAATTATCTCCTCAGATAAAATTAGAATGATTGATGTTCAAGATAAATTATGAAGATGTGACAAATTTAGAAAATATATGTAACAAATTATTTCAGCAGCAAGTGAAGTACTGACATTTATTGATGCAGGAAGAAGCTAAGAAAAATCATGGATACAGAAGAAAAAGAATGCAGTAAATTGTCATAACAAATCACAAGAAGATAGAACAACAAAAAAAAAAGAAAAGAAACTGCGTGGTGTGTAATGAAGCGATTCATAAAATCAAAGAATATGAAAAATTTAAAAATTTAAATATTGAAGAACGCTGGAAAATTATTCATTCCAAATATTTTTGTCGTTGTTTAAATTACCATGGAAGATGCCCTTGTAAATTTTCAAGACCATGTGGATTGGAAGGGTATGAAAAGAAACGTCATCATATGTTACATTCATTTCGTTTAGAAGATTGTAAATTAGAATCTTCAGTTCCAGAAATATCAAAAGGAATCAATGCATATCACAATTGGAATTTACCAGTTTTATTTCGCATTTTACCCGTAACCTTATGGTAAGAATAAATCTGTAGAAATATATGCTTTTCTTAACAGAATAAAAAATAGTTTGGCAAGAGAACTTATTATTAGAGGAAAATCTGATCCATTATGTTTAAAATGGACAAATAATGTAAAGAGAACCGAATCCGAGCCTCAAATAATACAAATAGAAATTTCTGCATATGGAAATGGTAATAGATACACGCTGAAAAACGTTCGAACAGTTAATAGCCATGAACTTTTCACTCAAACACTTTCATTTAATGAATTAAAAAATAAATATGTAAATCTCAAAGTACTTCCAGTACAAAGTTGCACCGAAGCAGTATCTAGAATATTAATTGATTTAGGTAATTCTAAACTAATAATTCACAAGAGAAGGAAATCCATATGAACCAATCGCATCGAAAATAAGACTTGGTTGGTGCACTCGTATATATGGAAATTATGAAATAAGCAAGAACGCAAATAATTAGTCTTTTCATATTTGCCACTATACATTTGACGATGTATTCATGAAAAAGTTAAAGAATATTTTACAGTTGAAGACACAGGAATTACAAATCGAATTTTAGAATCAGAAAAAGATAAAAGAGCTAGAAAAATATTAAAAACGACAACTGTAAGAATTACAAATAGATTTGAAACTGGACTTTTATGGAAATACGATTATTTCGAATATCCAAATAGTTATCAAAATGTCATACGATGAATCAAATGTCTAGAAAGAAGGGTCCAAGTAAATCAGGAATTATATACGAAAATAAATAAACAGATTAAAGAATACCAGATAAAACGATATGCACATAATATCACAGAAAATGAAATTATATCTGCAGATCCAAGAAGAATATGGTATTTACCCCTCAATATTGTAATAAATCCGAAGAAACCAAATATGCTGCAGCCCAAGTGAAAGGAGTGTCATTTAATTCAATGCTACTAAAAGGTCTCGGATCTACTCACTTCTTTACTAACTGTTTTATTTCGTTTCCGTCAACGTCAAATTGCAATTTGTGTTCCACCAAATAAAAATCAGAAGTAAAGACAAACAACCACAAAGATTTTTATGGTGAGAAGATTCGTCAAAAGACCCGACAATTTATGTAATGGACGTAGCCACATTTGGTGCGACGTGTTCTCATTGCTCAGCACAATACGTTAAAAATCCAAATGCAAAAGAATATTCAGTTCAATTTCCAGATGCAGTTAGAGCAATTTTAGAGAATCACTATGTGGATGACTATCTTTACAGTTTAGATACAGTTGAAAAAGCTATAAAGCTTGCAAAAGAAATTAAATTTGTCCATTTTCGGGGAGGATTTGAGAAACGTAATTGGCTGTCAAACTCACCACAAGTACTTAAAGAAATGGAAGAAATAAATTCCACAGACTTAAGAAAAATTTTTGACAATCAGAATAATATCGAAAGAGTGCTAGGAATGATTTGGATACCAAAAGAAGATATGTGTATATTTTCTACGAAGATTAAAGAATAATTACAACCATTTATTTATGAAAATGCCACACCAACAAAACGTCAAATACTCAAATGTGTAATGAGTATGTTTGATCCACTAAGTGTATTATCATTTTTCAGCATTCATAAGAAAATATTAATTCAAGTAATATGGCGTTCATCAGTAGAATGGGATGAAGAAATACCACAGAATCTTATTGAAAAATAGATATGATGGGTGAAATTATTGTCAGAAATCGACAACATAAAAATTCCACGAAGCTATTTTAATAAATATTCAACAGGTAGTTTGAAATCAATTCAACTCCATATTTTTGTTGATGCGAGGGAATCTGCATACGCCTGTGTAACCTATTTTATAATTAGAGAAAATGGTAAACCTCGCTGTGCATTAGTATCAGCAAAATCTAAAGTAGCACCACTTAAACCAATATCCATCCCAAGATTAGAGTTACAAGCTGCGGTAATTGGAACACGCTTAATGAAGACTATTTGTTCCAGTCACAATTTAATTATTTCTAAGAGATTTCTTCACACGGATTAAAGTACAGTACTACAGTGGATACAATCTTATTCGAGAAAATATCGACAATTTATAGAACTGCGAATTGGAGAAATTTTAACAGAAACAAATGGGTTCCCACAAAGCTTAACATCGCTGATGAAGCTACAAAATGTAGAGAAGGACCATGATTGAACTCAAATAGCCGCTGGTTCACTGCACTTGAGTTTCTATACCAACACGAAGAATATTGGCCAAAACAAAATATGTCTTAATATTACTGACGAAGACACTAGACACTGTAACGTTCATCAAGAAATCAGAACGGAAGAACTTATTAAATATAATAATTTTTCAAAATGGGAACGTTTAGTGAGAAATATTGGTTACTTATTGCGATTTATTAAAATTTGCAGAGGAAAGAGAGTAAAATATACTAGAAGATTGAAACAAGAAGAATTAATTAAGGCCGAAAATACTTTGTTTCAAATGACACAAAAAAAAACTTACAAAAAAGAAATATCAATATTAACAAACAAAAATCTGATAGACAAGAAAAGCACAATTTACAAATTGTTACCATTCGTAGATGAATTTAGAATAATTTGGGCCGACAGTGGAATTCAAGCAGCTCCTAATACAACGTATGATACTAAATACCCAATTATTTTACCGAAACACCATAAAATTACTTACCTTATTGTACATTATTGTGATCGGAAATTTTATTATGCTAATCAAGAAACTGTGGTCAATGAAATAAAACAAAAATTCTATCTCCCAATTTTGAAAGTAATAGTCAAGAATATGTCAAAACTATGTCAATGGTGTAAAGTATATAAATCAGTTCCTGTAGCACTAAGTATGGCTCCACTTACTAAATCAAGACATGTCATTTGTAGGCCTCGATTATTTTGGACCCAAAATGATTAATGTAAAAAGAAGTAAAGAGGAAATACGGGTAGCTCTTTTCACATACAAGGACAAGATGGAAGAATTCGGCAAGCTATAGTTAATAATAAATTCCTTCGTAAATCAGTTGTGAATCTCGCCGTACTGGATTTTCAAAAATATAGTAAAGTTGAATTAGGAAACTAGTTTTACGAGGAGGAGAATGTTACGATAGACGGCGTTGAAAAATAAAAACAATTTAGTTTAATAAAAAATAGCAGGCAATTCAACAAATAAATAAAAATCTGTTAGTGTTAAAAATTAATTTGTTAAGATATTAATTAAAAATAAGTAAAAGACTGAAAATGTAAGTAGTATTATAAATAATACTATGTAACTCATTAAATAACAATTAATTTGTACTTGTAGCTTGAAGCAATTCCAACAATTATGACATTACAATTTCATCAATAATTGTAACAGTCAATAAAATAAATAAAATTGCTAAAAGAACAGTCTATATTCAGCAAGATATCTTAACAATTGTTGATATTTTGTATACAGTAAGTTTATTAAAAATATAAATTTAGAATGATGCAATATACGAATATCTCAGAAAAAGATGTCAATAGCTGACTTACATATTCTATATATTGTTTTAAACCAAAATGTTCTTATAAACATACGAGTATATTCGATTTTGTAAGGCAGCGTTATTCAAACATTTTATTAGTGTCTAGTATGATCAACATGATACCCATGCATTTGTTTAAATTAAGTCACGAAATAATCAATAATATTATTCGTATTATTGTAATAAATGTAGAAAAAATATTTATATTATTTTTACTTGGTTATACTATGTAAGTGTTAATTATTGGAAAATGTGGTTTTGTTTACAAAATTACTATTCTGACAAATTTGAAAAAATAAATATTCATCTTCAATTTATTTCATACGCCATGCGACCACAGGTAATTTATTTGCGACCCCAAATCCTCTAGGGAAGAAATAGTAATCTCTTGGAAATGATTCTAAAAGTTTATATTTTAGCTTCTAGTTTGGAAACGGTCATAGTTAGAATTATAAAATTTCGTATATTTATTACCGCGAAAAAATATGTTCTGTAATCTTTCGCAGTACTCCCTAATGATAATCTGAAAAAAGTGGGTGTTCAAATACTGGAAACTTTTTTATGTTTTTTGTGATAATAGAATAGTGCTCTCCATCCTTTTCGATAACGTGACACATATGTGACATTTTAAAAAAGTGTGCCACCCCCAACTATTATTTTTTATAATCCTCTCGAGCGCCGTGCCATAAGAGCAATTATTACTTCCGTATAGAGGTGCCATTAGATATTTCACGTCAAAATAAATCAAAATCTTATACTGCTCGTAGTAAAATTATTGCGTATTTAGTGAAAAATCTTAGTTGATGCTCAACACAAATTTTACCAGAAATTTAGGTAGAATATAATATTTTTGGCATAATATGACATGTAACACTTTTTTTTTGGATATATATATACGAGGGGAGTTTTTTATGTTTTCTACCTAGCTATGAAAACAATATGCTATCGCGACAATTTTCTTATGTTAAGTTACTGTGACTTTTTCATGTCTACAAAGACACAATTAAGAACTTGAAACCGGCTATACGCGAAAATAAGACCCCACAATTATGCTCAGAAAATGCTGCTTCTGCACAACAACTGCAGGGTGCATAAAGCACGAATTGTTCAAGCAGTAGTCAGTGAATACGGCTTTGACGAATTACAACATCCACCTTACAGTCCTGACCACGCCCGACTATTATTTCTTTCCAAAACTCAAAAACATTTGAGAAAGAGTCGCTTTTTATCGAATGATGACTTGGAAAACGCAGTGGAGTCGTATTTTGCAGAATTACCAAAAGATTTTTTTTTGCAGGCGTAGCTTTATTAGACAAACGTTGGAATAAGTGTGTTAGTGTTAACGGTTCTTACGTTGAAAAATAAAATTTTATTTGTTCTCTAACTCGGTGATTTCATAGCTAGGTAGATAACATAAAAAACTCCTCTCGTATATATATATATAAGCTTCCTGAGGACCCTCGTGTTGCATTCACGTGACATAGTAGGCACATTTTCTTCATAATTCTTTCAAATTAACTATTTAAACAAAATGCATCCTCCATAAATCTCTACGTGCATATGCCTATGCTAAAAGTAGTATGAACTAGTAATAAATTTACGGCGTAATACAGAACCAAAAGCAAAGGAATCAGAATGTCAGTCTAAACATCTGCAGTATAAGAAGTCAAGCAGTCGGTGCACATATCGTTTACTGCAAGCCGCATGTACGTGAAACACACACTAAGCCATAGCCACGGTTCTTTGCAAAAATTCATTCATGGGCAACAGTTCTGTCTGTATGTTTATCCCTGTGGTTTGGACAAATTACGTGATAAAAGGAAACAACCATTATAACAACGTTATAATTGCAACGGAAAAATATTTAATTAACTTTTTTGTTTTCTTATAGAAAAGAAATTGTCAGTATGCAAGTGTTTTTATTAGTGTTTCAACTTTTTTATTCTATAACACGGGGTTTAATGGGCAGGCAACCTACATTGCTTTCGAGTGGCGCAGGCTTTTTAATATAGAAGGCGCTAGACTTGGTTAATATTAAGAAGATATACAGAGCGTTCCAGCATTAAATAACTAAACTTAAAATTTAAATAAAGAGACCAAAAATAAGTGGACAAGTTTATGTAAGCAAAATCGCAAATAATTTGTTTCTGAAATATTAACATAAGAAGGTAATAGCAATGAAATAAGAATTAATTTTAACATATTTGCTATATTCTTTTTATCTGAGTACTAGTATTGCCACAAGACCAAGACCGGTCTTGGTCTCGTCTCGTCTTGGCTTGTCGAGACGAGACCATCATTTGGTCTCGATTAGAAAAGTCGAGGCGAGACGAGACCAGCATCAAGTCTTGTCGAGAAAGTCTTGAAGTCTCGACAAGACTCTCGACTTCAGATCAAAGGTATTTTTTAAACATATATTCTAAAAGTGCTCCAAAAACTGAGAGTATTGCTGTAAATACTGTTTGAAAATTCGAATAAATAAGAAAGATATTAATTTTTCAAATTTTGTACTTTTATACTGTCATAGTTGTGTTCCAGAAACATTAATTTAAGTAAATATAATGTATTCCTTATTCTTCTAAATAATCCAAATGTAAGTTTTAAATGAATTTCAATTACAATGTAGGTGGGATGAAATGAAAGAAGTAGGTATAAATTTAGAATTCTTATGTTATTTTAATGCATCAATATTTTAATTAAATTAAAATTAACCTTTATTTTATAATATACATGTTTTGTACGTATACATATGTTGATTTTAATTTAATTTTTGTTTAATTATCAATTATTATATTGGTACTACTATGTATATAAAATACTGACTAAATCTTGAAAAATATTTCCAATTTTCAAATAGCATACAAAAATTACATCTGTGGTGCATGCTCAACCTTAGCAATTAATTTAGTATAACAAAAGTAACGTTCCCTGCAAATATAAAATATACAGTATTTTTTTTTATTTTTAAAGAATTTATTGAGATTCTTAGAATTTTACGAAAATGCAGACAAAGATTTTAGGATGTTATAATTTTATTGGATTTATATAATTTTTTCCAAGGAACTTTCGGTATGGAATTTGTAAAAAATAGTATATAATATATAATAATAACTTTATTTAGCATAAAAAAGCTATACAATAATAACAAAAAATAAATTTGCATATATACAATAAATATACAATATACAATAATACATAAGTATAACCTATTTACTTAAATAATAATCTCTTAATTTAACCTTAAATTTTTTTAATTCTAAATTTTTGAACATAACAGGTAAATCATTATAAATTTTTACTCCTTTAAAAAACAATGTATTTTGCCCTTGTATTGTGTTTCTTTGTAATGTGTAATATTTATCGTTATTGCGAGTTTTATAGTTATGTACCTGTTAAATTTTAATTAATTTATTTTGAAAGTACTCTGGATGAAGCCCTAACTTTATTTTATGTATCAATAATATTATCTGCATTTCTACTAAATCTTTAATATTGCACCAATTTAATTGTAAGAGCATATATTGTACACTTGTATACCTATTGCAGTTTAAAATTATTCGCATTGCCCTATTTTGGAGTAATTGTAATTTTTTTATATTTGTTTCACTACTCAAATACACTAATGATCCCACAAAATAAAAATGTGGTAAAATAATAGAATTATATATCGTTTCTCTCGTTTTTACCTTCCGTCACCTTTAGGTAAGGAAGGTATTGTCTTTGGTCAAAAAATTCGGTGGTGAGTTTTTAATGAATAAGCACGTTTTAGGGTCCTTACAATACAAATTTACTATTTTTAAGATGATGTCTGTATGTACGTGTGTGTGTGTCCGTGTGTGTGTATGTGTGTCCGTGTGTGACAAATTTTTCTCCGACGATAACTCCAATACTACAATTCTAAAAATTATAATTCTTCCGTATTCCTCTTCTGTACATCCATATGAAGAGTTGATTAGATTTTGGTTATAATTGATCCACTGGAAGTACCCTTATTTGAAGTTTTTAACAGTTTTTCTTAAAAAAACGCAGTTAAATATTATTTTTTGATATTTTATTATTATATATATTAAAGAAAATACTCTTCTCTATACAGTTTGATTATAGATTTTCCTTCATATTCAATAGATGTAAATTTAAAGCATTATAAAGAAATTAATTTTCAAAAATTAGTCAGCTTTGTTATTTATCATGGAAACAGCTGACATAATTATTCAAAAAAATTTAATTGACAGATGTCAGTTGCAAGTGCAAAACCAAATATGGAAAAAGGTGTAGGATCTAAAATTGATATGTCATAGTGTTGCTCGCAAGTGACATGCAGAGAAAGGCCAAAGAGAAGATGGACGGACATTACTTAGTGTAGTTTATGTTATAATTTTATTGGATTTATAGAACCTTTTCAAATGAACTTTTGGTATGGAATTTGTAAAAAAATAGTATGTGTTCCTGTTCGATTTTACATGATATTATATAGAATCTGTTCCAAGGACCTTTTGGTATGGGATTTGTACAAAATACATCGAATTGACGGAAGGTCTTGTGCTGGCCACAACAGATTTTTTTTAGATAAATCTTTACTACATCTATTTAGAAAATAAAGTTTTCTAGAAATTTTCTTACACACATAATTCACATGTTCATCCAATTTCAAGTTACTGGTCAATATAACTCCCAAATATTTATGTTTCTTTACAATTTCTATTTGTTTATCATTAATTTTAATTTGGAAATCATCATTGATAATATTTTGTATTTTTTTATCAGTACCCAGTACCATACCTTTTGTTTTATCAGTATTTAATTTAAGTTTATTTATACTTAACCACTCATCTAATTTGCCAAGGTCTAAAGTTAATTTATTTATCATTTCATTTTTATCTTTACCCTTTAAATATATTACCATATCATCAGCGAACAAACGGAACTGACAAAACTGAAAAATTTGTTTAACATCATTGATATATAAAATGAAAAGTAAAGGCCCTAGTATATGTTCGTATTACAATTTTATTAAATATATAGAATATTTTCTGGGGAACTTTTGATGTAGGATTTGTACAAAATACATCAAATTGACGGAAGGTCTTGTGATAGCCACAACATTTTTTTTATGTACTAAAACTTCTTTTACATGTTGTAGAAGGTACAGTTAAAAATAAAATCAAGCCATGGAGTAAAAAAGGATAGAATTTTTTGGAGATATCTAATAATTCTTCATATGGTATTTTTTCTCAAGAGGTTTCTCTTTCCACTTATGAAACCATATAATGATTCCTCATAAAATTGTTTATGTTATGTTTCATTTAATTCTTGTATCATCCGTTTATGCTTTTCTTTATTACATGGTTTTATATTTTTAGGATGCAAAATTGTTAGATTGACGAAAGTATTGTATTCTGTAATATTTGGATTTGGGTTTAGCAAACCTACCTAGTTTTATTACCAGCAGATGTCTAAAAGTGGTTGTTATTGTCTGGTAATATGCAGCATTTATAGCACAGGCCGTTGTAAAATTTATTGTTCCATTATTGGATTTTTACAAGAAAAGAAATGTGTTATTTTTTACCCTATTTTTGTTTTATATTATGTTATATTAGGGATTAGGAAAAACAGTTTGTTTTACACATTTGTGCATACAAAGTTTTAAGGAAATTGTTAAGAAGGGCTTTTATATTTACATTTCCTTTAAGGCTTTAAGTCAGCGTTGATTATTGTTTTCAATTTTTTCATATGAATGAATTAGGTATTTATACAATGTATTTAATTTTCTCAGGGGCGTCAAACGCAAACTTTTGAAAAAAAGCAGAGGTTCTCAACCTGTGGTACGCGTACCAGGGGATACGTGAAAGGCTAGTTTTGTTATCTGCCTATTTAACATTTATTTATTAAAATGCAAAAAAATAGCGAAAGAAGTTACTTTTTTGGAGATTTTTGTCTATTTACTTACTGCTTCATTTTAAACATATACATAACTGTTTAACTATTGCTAATAATTCTGTAGCTAAGGAATTGAATATAATATATTTTATGTTTAGTAATGAGAAACAACACTCAAAATATACGTATATTTTCATATTAATTATTTCAAGAGCTCAATTATCAAGTTGATGATATTCATAGAAAACTTAATAATAAATATCTCAAATATTTTTTGGAATATTTGAATCGCGAGTGTACTGGTGTTCTTTGAATTTTATGTACTATTAGATGCGATTATACAAAAATTGTTTATGGAGGCAAAGTCGAGAGTCTTGTCGAGACTCGAGACGAGACGAGACTGACATCAAGTCTCGTCTCGACAAGACCAAGACGAGATCACTCTAGTCGAGACCAAGTCAAGACCAAGACAAGACGGACCCCAAGTCTCGTCTCGTCTCGACTTCCGGCAACAATACTGAGTACTCAGTTCTTCTTCAGCAAAAAAATGACAGTGAAAATTGTGCAAGCTCTATTTACGCTGCTCAGTTGCACTGAAAGTGAGTACTTTATCTCACCCTTTGCCGCAACTGAGCAATTCATTATTGACAGTCGTAGATAATACGTATTTTCAAATCAAATCTCTAAAAAGCATGATTGAAGTAAGGAGCAGTACACTTAAATTTAACTTTAATAGAAGATATATAAAAGGAACAGTATGATTTAGTCGTGTCAAATTGAAATGCAACGATAGCACATGAAAATATTTTTTTTTACATCTGTTAAAAAAACTACATTTTTTTCATTAAATAGATTTATAAAATGTCTTTTTTAATACAATGAAAATGTGAAATAATGTACAGTTTCTTTAACGCTACCGAGTAAAATAATGAAACGTTACGGCACTTTATTTGACACTTTTATTGCAGACGTAAAAGAAAATTGTATGCAACTCGAGCAAAAAAGTGTCTTATTTCACGCCTGTGGCTCGTTCGGTCAAGCTTTTCTTCCTATTAGTGAAATAAGACTATACTTTTTACACTTGTTGCATAAATAACTATTATAATTAATTATTAATGAATTAAAAATGAAATGTCACTTTCATAATCAGGCTTATTTAATACTTGTGGACACCGTGCAAAAATGTACTCACTTTACATAACTATAGAAGTTGTTTTATTTGTGAAGCGGCCGCTTGCTTTTTTCCGCTTACTCCCAATTTGCTCAATATATTCACAAGTGAGCGCTTAGATAAGAAGAATACAGCAATTATTGTACAAAACTAATTAGGTATCACACTATTTTCTCACAAAATTTGCTTAATATGATGACTTTCAACATTCAAAGATATGCGCACAGGAAACTAGCAAATATTCCTGATTTAAACAAAAAAATATGATTAAAGGGTGGTTCACGCCAATAATGCGTGCCCGTCAGGTGACGCCTGATAATTAATATTGTTTTGATTAATTTGGTACATTCCATTTTAAAACGATGCTCAATGTTTACAATACTTTCGCTGAAACGTAAGTATATTTATTAATTCAGATATAATGTCTTGATTCATACCCCAACGTTATTTTAGAATTATACAATTCGTGGATTACCTTGTAGGACTTCTTTAAAAAATATTGGACATTGTTATGATACGTAGAAGTAAAATAATGTTAAATAAAAATTCAGAGTAATATTAGGTCAAGTTTTCGGAAATATTTCCGCGACGGTACTACTCTTTCAGGCTATCGTTCCCTATACATATTAACTGCAGCTCGAGAATTTTTTCTTGATAAAATGTATGTTTCAAACATCTCAACTTTTTCAATGTGAGTAAAATTATACATTTTTAAAATTAAATTAAATGATTTTGAACTTCACTTGACAGTTATGATCACTTAACAAAACAAAATATTCACTTATTTCATTCAGAGCACTCTAATTCCAGGTTAAAAAATTACTTGTATTCAGTTTTTCCATTCATGGCACTCTTAGTAATATCATATTTTAAACAAATTAATTTAAAACTTTATATCTATTTTACTCAAAAAAATCGTTATGTAAGGATATGATAATATTATATCATTGAATTCAGAATTAAATTCTCTATCGAATAAGCAAATAAAAAAATATATTCACATTCAAAATAAAAAAGTTGAGTCCCGTATTTTGAGAACCACTGGTCGAAAAAACATTTTTTCTGTTCCCTAAATTTGTCTTGTATTCGCGACTAAAATTAACTCGTAGCCACCTAGCGAGGAAAATCGGAAATTCTCAAAAACATACTCAGCTTACAGCTGATTCAGCCAGATAGTGCTAGATGAATTGATTTATTTGTTGTACATACATGCATATAGGTATTCTGCAGTTTTTGTTCGGTAAATAATTGAACTGATTTTTATTTATAATATTTACATTTTGTTAAATGTACTATTATTTAAAACTTCCACCATTCACTAATATATTTTTAGCGACCTAACCTGTATCATTGTTTCAAGGTGGAACAACGATTAATTAAATTAAATGAAACAATGAATTCACCGAGAAAGTCTCGAAAAGCTGATAACACTAATTGTTGTGTATACGGTTGTTCTTCTAAGAAAAGTAAAGACAAAAATCTTAGTTTTCATTTATAAGAGCGGGAGAGAAAAAGGTTAAAATTCAAAATAAATTAGGACAAACAGAACAAAACAAACATCGTCCACCTTTTCCTGCTTTACATGAATATAAAAAAGACAAAAAAATTATATTATTTTTATACGCTAAAATACCAGTGATCTCATGTGGATCTGACATTAGAGCACTAGTTTGTAAGACCAGTGCAAAAATATAACATTTTTCCTCGGTCGTATTTGTAATACCGCATAAAACCACCAAACCACTATTTATGACTTCTTCTCCTTCCAAAAAATTTGTTGAGGCATTCGTGGCTTATAAATAAGAAAGTAATTCCCTCTATATTAATCGAGGATTTTTTCCTTCAAACATATTCATGATTATCTGCAAATAAAAATGTTATGACATGTATAATCAAATAATAAACCATAAATACGTACCCTTCAGCTAAAAGACACTTTAAATAACAAATTATGATTAACGCCGCACAAAACAGATATTTTATCATATATGGACATTTGCAGCTGTCATTCAAAGAGTATGTTTTTGAGCGGCCATGTTGAAAAGCACACTAGCGCTGCGGTGGTAATTTTAGTCGCGAATAATAAAAATTGTTTGCCCATTTAACCGTTTTTGTAGCTCTTATAGTTCTCGAGATAGCAATGGTGGCCCATTTAAAATGAACACTCTGTATATATATATATATATATATATATATATATATATATATATATATATATATATATATATATATAATATTATATTATATTATATTATATTAAATCTATAATTTTTATCTATATCCGCCTCCAATTTACTAAATAAATTTCCTATAGTTTTTCTTTGTTTGAAACCTATATTCATATTTATATTAGTTGAGTTTTTTTTAAAATTTCCTGTAATGCCATCTATGTATGTTAATGGGTAATATAATTTTTTATCAGTTTCTTTATTATTTTAATTTGAATTTTTATTATTTTGTATAGTATTGTTATTTTTATTTTTGATTTTATTAATTAAACTGTTGATACCTTTATAATAATTATTTAAAATTAGTAGTTGTTTAATTGTATCAATTGTTTCTTTATAATAAGATTTTGAGGTTAGGTTAAGTGATCTTGATATGAGTTTTGTTGCATTGTTTAATAATTGATTTTTAGGATGTTTCGATTTATAATTAAGATATTCATAACAATAATTTGTTATGAAAATTAATACGGTATTCATTTTTCATAAATGTAATATGTTTGGCAATAAACAATATTATCAAAAAATATTTATTTCATAAAATTATGACAATATTAGTAATTCTTTGAGATTTTTCGACAATAAGAATCACGCTTCTAAAAAAAAAAAAATCACATAAATGTGCGTACCACTAATATTTTTGGTATTAAAATAATTTGACCTTAAAATATATGAGGTTGGAAACTTATGGAAATGTTTAAAAGTTAAAACGAATATTATGAGTTTGTGTGTTCATTTTGTTACATGAATTACATTACAGGACGTTTCGGATACAAAATGTATCCATCAACATTTATGTACATAATATTAACATTAAATCTCAGCATACAATTGATTAAATTTTACAGGTTATGTTTCTCGTTACATATAAATTTATCTAATCTAATTATTATCGTAAGTAAAAAACTGTATATGAATGTGTAGAAATCATTTTACATTTACATCTCAAAGTAACGCGTATGAAATGACGGTAAACGTGACGGAGCATGTCTCGCACCTACGATAATTAGCTTATACAAATTTATAATGTAACGATAAACGTAATCTGTAAAATTTAATCAATTGTATAGTGAGTTTTAATTTTTATCTTACACTAGTCCAGTGAACGAAGCGATTTACCCTACAAAATGTCGGGTAGTTCTGAATTTTTGATATGTTATATTGCATAGTAGGTTAGTGAAAAATACAAATTTCCACACTCCTCCCTCCTTCGTGCCGCCCGCCATCTTGTAAAAACCACCAAAAATTGGCACTTTTTTCAGTTTATTGCATATAACTTCTTTCTGCTATATTTTTGTGCAAAAAAAGTTATTTGCCGCCTTAAAGAGGACAAAATTTCCTGCAAATTAGTTATATAAAGTTATTTTATACGATTAATAGCAACGGAGCTATGAAGCCGACAAAAAAGGCTAAAATTGCTTACTTAGCAAAATTTAGAGTTTCTATGCATTTTACATTGCAATAGCTCCATAACACATCATTTTAGCGTAAAAATCCTCATAACCGAACTTATAGATAATTTAACTAGCTGCAAAACCCGATTATTTTTTACGACCAAATGCAACTAAGTGGGGGTCAATTTACAAAAAACGATAAAAATGGCTTTTTCTAGTTTAGTGCAGCAACTCTTTTTGGTTCATTATTTCTAATTATAAAAGTATTATTTCAAATAAAATTATCTGTATAGATGCAAAATGAACTGACTTATGTGTTGGCAAGCGTTTGTGAAGTATCGAGGGACTACCAAAAAAAAACAGCACTTTCTTCTTGTATTTGCTTGCGACTTCTTTCTATTGCTCTTTAACTCAGAATAAATTATTTGCCTAGTATTATATATATCCTCAAACACATTTTTCTAAAACTTTGGCGTATTATGTCTGTTGTGAATACAATAGCGGTGGAGCTGTGCCATTCTCAATAAGGCAATAGTAGCGATCTTAGGAAAATATTGAGTTTTTTTTATCACTTTTCCTAGGTATAAATAAATAATTATCAACAAATTTCATTATGTTGTTTTAGATATTGTATTCAGCTCCTACAGATACGGAATGGATGAAACATAGAATACATAGATTACCTCCAAATATCTATTTTGAAAAATTGCTTCATTAATATTTTAACCACCGAAAATCGGCAATTTTTCAGTTTTTTGCTTGTAACTTCTTTCTGGTGCATTTTAACGAAAAAAAGTTATTTGACGAGTTGTAAAGGACAAAATTTCCTGTATACTTGGCGAATGAAGTTTTTTTGAAAGAATAATAGCAACTTAGCTAAGTTTTGAGTTTCTTTCCAATTTACATATCGCAATAACTCCGTAACACTTCATTTTAGCGTAAAAGTACTTATGATAAATTTTGAGAATTTACTTACCTACAAAATCCATGTATCAATTTTTTTTATGACCAATAAAACGGAGTGGGGGCAACTTTACAAAAAAAATACGAAATAGTGATTGTTTTCATGTTTAGTGCAGCAACATAGTTCCTCTAGTTTTTGGCACTATAGGTACTTGTTTTTATGATGCAGAATTAACGTAATGCGGATTAAACGTACTAATTCTGAGCTGAAGAGCAATAGAAAGAAGTCGCAGACAAATAAAAGAAGAAAGTACTGTTTTTTAAAAAGTTTTTTCTAATAGTCCCATGAGACTTCTTTGACATTTGCCAACATGCAATTACGTCGATTTTGCATCTATACAGATTATTTTATTTGAAATAATACTTTTATAATTAGAAATAATGAACCAAAAAGGGTTGCTGCACTAAACTAAAAAAAAAAAAAACATTTTTATCGTTTTTTGTAAATTGACCCCCACTCAGTTGTATTTGGTCGTAAAATATCGGGTTTTGTAGCTAATTAAATTTTCTACAAGATCGGTTATGAGGACTTTTAAGCTAAAATGATGTGTTATGGAGCTATTGCGATGTAAAGTGGACAGAAACTCAAAATTTTGCTAAATACGCAATTTTAGCCTTTTTTGTCGGCTTCATATTCAGTTGATATTACTCGTATGTATAAAATAACTTTATATAACTAATTTGCAGGAAATTTTGTCCTCTACAAGTCGGCAAATACCTTTCTTTGTGTTAAATTTCACCAGAAAGGAGTTATAGGCAATAAAGTGAAAAAAGTACCGATTTTCGATGGATTTTACAAGATGGTGGTGGAAGCGGCGGAGGGGGGATTGTGGAAATTTAGATTTTTTACTAGTTAACCATCCTATACAACATACCAAAAATTCAGAACTACCCGACCTTTTGTAGGATATCCCCCCTTTTCAGCCTCCGTTCACTCGACTACACCACGTATGGTTAATATTAGGTATTTTATTGATAAATAGATGATGATAGATACATTTTTTATGCGATACGTCTTATAATGTAAAAAATAAATAAATATATCATCACGGCATATTAGGGCAAGCTGTTGGGTCTGAACTTACGAAAAGATTTGAAATGGGATTTAGAAATAGAATCAATCTGTAATAAACTTGCACCACTGTGTTATGCAATTCGTAGATTATTAGATGTAACTAGTTTCAATACAATAAAAACATTTTATGACACAAAATTCTGTTCAATAATAAGATACAGCATTGCATTTTGGGGCAATTCTCAGTCTTCAATAAGAGTTTTCAAATTGCAAAAATGTGCTATACGACACATGTTTAGATTACCTAGGAACACTTCTTGTCAAAATGTTTTCAAACACAATAAGATTCTTACAGTGCCTTGCATTTATATACAGGATGTCTCTTAAATAGGGGGACATGGCTTAACCACAGATTCCTGAGGCTAAAATAAGACAATTTAACTAAACTTGCTTCTACCGGAAAGTGTACCATTTAGCCAGAATTCTGCTTTAAAGTTCTTCGAAAAAAAATTAATTTTGCTTATAATAACAGAACGCTTTATACGATTTGGATGAAATTTGGTATGACACTTCTTATGATTATAAGTCATCTTTTAAGGTGATACTTGTTATTATTAGTGAACCACTAGTGTATGAAACTTAGGTGTCCCAACATTGATTAGACCGTAACTTTTTAATGGCCACGCCCATAACATAAAATAATTTTTTTTCAGAAAGATACATTCAATAGTAAACTTTTCTCTCTGTGTTTGTTTTGTGATATCTGTTACGGTTCAGACAGAAAAAAATAAAACCTGAGTGACTGCACCGTGAATTTTTTAAAAATAAATTTAATCTAGCAATCTATCCAAATGTCAAACAACGAATTTCTAATGACAGTAACAATTGTTTATGGGTTGTCAAAAAATTCCTTCGCAATATTCAGGAACTAGTAACATCTGTTTGTTCGGCCTAATAGTATGTTACTACCATTTTTATAAATAACACGAATAAATATGTTGGCTTACTCCTAAACAAGTTGAGAAGATTGACAACTCGTTATTGTCATTAAAAATTAATTGTTTGACATTTGGATAGACTGCTAGATTAAATTTATTTTAAAAAAATTCACGATGCAGTCACTCAGGTTTTATTTTTTTCTGTCTGTACCGTAACAGATATCACAAATTACACAGAGATAGAAAAGTTTACTATTGAATGTATCTTTCAGAAAAAAAATAATTTCGCGCTATCGGCTTGGCCATTAAAAAGTTATAGTCTAATCAATGTTGGGACACCTACGTTTCATACACTAGTGGTTCACTAATAATAACAAGTATCATCTTAAAAGATGACTTATAACCATATAAACTGTCATACCAAATTTCATCCAAATCGTATAAAGCGTACTGTTATTATAAGCTAAACTAATTTTTTTTCGAAGAACTTTGAAGCTGAATTCTGGCTAAATGGTACACTTTCCGGTAGAAGCAAGTTTGGTTAAATCGTCTTATTTTAGCCTCAAGAATCTGTGGTTAAGCCATGTCCCCATATTTGAGACACCCTGTATATGAGTTATGAGTTTTTACGTTTACCGACAGTAATTTTCAAAGACATGAACAAATACAAAATTACTGTACCAGAAATAGATAAAACCTCGGACTAAGGAATCATAAAACTAAGCTTTTTGAAAATAATCCTTATTATAACTATTGTATTTTATTCAATAGCTTACCCAGCGACATAAAAAAATCTCAAACCTTGCATTCTTTTAAGTGCAAATTAAAGAATTTTTTTATTGAACACAGTTTTTACTCTGTAAATGAATATTTAAGTATTTAACCATTTGTAATTTTTTGTATCTATGATCTATTGTGACTTGTGACTTACCTTATATTACTATGTAATCTTCTGGGCTAAATAAAGTATTATTATTATTATTATTACCCATTTCTGAGTGTGCCACAATCTGCTTTATCGCAGATATCGGTAATGATGATGACATCTTTTTGCCGTGCGGACGTTTACCAGACGTAACCTGACGGGCATTCATTGCTGGCGTGGAGACTGCACCACAGGGATCACTTTTGTGCCATTTAAATTTCGATATATTTGGCGTCGGCCGGGATCGAACCCGGTTTGCCAGGTTCGCGACGAGACACTCAAAATCGCACGAGTCCATGATATTCGTTTTAAAATTTTTTGACCTAACTCAACAAAATTAAACAAAAATGAATGTAGTATCTGTGCCTGTGCATAATTTACAAGACTTTAACTTTATCGATATTTCGATGCACAAAATTTACAAATATGTAGAACATATTAAATATCTTAACAGTTTTTAGTATGTTTTACTTTACGCAATATAAAATAAACAACTTATAATTCTAGTACATCCACGCACTATAGTTATTTATGTACCGTGCACACAATTCAATATTATTAACACACTTCCAGAAAGCCAAATCTTTTTCGTTCTTGTCCGTAAGATATATCTAAAAAATACGGTAACTCCTATTAATATTAGAAACTGTATCGTTATCGGTAAGGTAGGGTATATGTTACCCCAGGATATTTAAAAAGTTGCTAAGCTCACTAAATTGTACATAAACGTCATTCCACTAACAACGCCAAAAACGTGTATAGTACAGTACTTGAAAGGTACAGGAGGCTAGGAGTCGTAAAGTATATACATAGAAAAAATACTGCAGGTAGAATAACCTTGGGGTAATATTTATCTGGTATTGGTATTTTCTGAATGATATGGTAAAAATTGGTACGATTTGGGAAACCGAAAATGATTTACGTGATGTAATATCAGCAAGGCTTTGATTAATCCACGAAATGAGTTATATCGTCTTGACTAAGATCCCTCTTAGGGTGGAGATCAACCACAAGTGAAATATTCAATCGACAAGCCGGCGATCATTGAATTGGGTAAATGGATAGTCTGGCTAGGCTGGACTCGTGCGGATTTACGGCTAGGGAGCTTATCGCACAAACAATGCAATTACTGCATTCGATCTGATTGCATCCGTACACACAGACAGAGGGAGAGATGTTGCATTATGGAACAGAAGTACTTGATCGACGAAGACAACAAAGAAGGGATTACTGATAAAGGGAGATATTGAATCAAGCGCTGTCAAGGCTGCTTGACTCATACTATAATCATATTTTATCATTAAACATGGGGAACTTTACAACATATTTTTAACATTGCAAGTTTAACACTGCAAGTTGTAGTTCTAAGTTCTTTCTATAATCGATTTTCCCGTAGATTTCGAAGAACGCGAACATAATATTGTACATAGTTTTTCGTCATTAGTTCCAAAATTTAAAAATGAAATTCAATTGAATGAATTTTGATATCATGTACGGGTATACTCGTGTTCAATCAATGTTTATACTCGCATGTTGTTCAAAATCAGGGGCAATATTTCAGAGTTTTATTAGAGCCGAGACAGATGATAAAAATTAATGATCATTAAGGGTTATATATAGTATGCGCACCTGAAGTTGAGACTGATGACAGGTATCAAAATTGCGTCTATAACAGACAAAAAAATATTGAACGTAGTAAGCATATACTACTTATTGTATTGTACTCGTACAGTACAAAACAATAAGTAGCACGTGCTTATTACAGTCAATATTTTCTGGTTTGTTAATACACACAATTTTGACATCCGACAATAGTATCACCTTTAGGTAGGCATACTGTAACTAACCGTTAACGATTATTAATTTTTGTCGTCTGTCTCGGCTATTACACACTCCTGAGTTTAAATGACTTAAAATAGTCGTAGTAATATCAAATTTTTCTCCGAGTTCATGAGTTGTAACAAAGTCCCTAAAGAAAACACTCACGTAGTGAGATTTTAGTGACTACTCATTTTGTCAGTCATTTTGAAAAGTGTTCTTACTTTCGTAGTTAGAAATTGTTATGTAAATTAGAGTTATGGTTCACTACCGTTCGTTATTAACATCATCCTCTGAATTTGACATATAATTATTTTATTTGGGATATATATATATCGGGTGTAACAAGAAAACCGGGCCATAGGTATTTCACATAGGAAATCAGTTACTTATTAGTATAAAGTATTATTTTGACAAAAAACTATATTTTATAATTTCTGACAGGCAAAATGTAATAAAATTTGTTTCTAATTTTATTTGAATACCATAGCTAACACTATAAAGAAATAAGTTTTATAAAATTTTAAATTAATTTTTCTCCGTTATCAGACATGCGAAAAAAAAACACGACTATTGGCTTTGATGGAGAATTTAATTCTCTACAACATTTATTTGAAGCATTTTTGTCTAAAATTAATAGGTCATTTTTGTGCAAGGAAAAACTGCTTTTCTATGTTAAACGCCTATGGGTTTTCGTCTTACACCCGGTATATATATATATATATATATATATATATATATATATATATATATATAACATACAACACATAACATAATAAATATATAACATATAACATATAACATAATAAATATTCGATACAGACACATTGTTGGCTGTGTGTTTGATTGTCTGGTCCTGAATATGGGGCCCCGGGCTCGATTCTGATCGACGATTTTCATTATTACAACTGTCATATACTCTAAAAATATTTGTCCTTGATCGTTAAACAACTTTTAATATTAAAAAAGACTATTTTTTATCTTATAAATAAAATATGTGGCCAGGCAATTTTAAAATATTAAGTCAGTATTTATTTTAGATTCCTGTTTAGTTGAATATTTCATTATAATATCAATTCCAAGTTTTTTCTATTCAAAGAGTAAATAAAAATATCTTCGCATGACTCATGCAGTTGTCTATGTATTTTATTGTATATTGTGCACATACTTTGTATAAATTTCTAATAGGTATATCTATACAGTGAAAATGTGCAGCTTTAGACAGGGTATTTTAGTTATTTAGTGTATCTTCAATTTGTACTCACTTTTCTTCAAACTTAAAACTATAAACACATAATAATAAAGACAGCTATACACAGTCTTGTAGCACTACACTAATTATTATAGTCTTACATGTAGTAAGTATACAATCTAAACAATAAATATCATTTATACTGAAGAGCAGTACTTATAATTTATTTATGAATCATTCTTACATTCACAATTTGTAATTTTCTTCAAAATACTAATTTCTAAGCACGAAAATGCACTCATGCGTGAATAATATTTGTGTCTCGGAAAAGCATATTTTCTATAAAATGTTGAAACGGCTATCATTTCCTCTTTTTCCTGAGTTCGACTCTGTCTACCTTCCGCGAGTGCGATGCAGAGGTCGCAGCGAGCGTAGCTAGGAAAGTTCACGTTTGGAAACGTCCTCTTTGCCTGCCGACAGCCAATTGAGGAGTACGTTGTCTTGTCAGTTCAGTATTTTAGTTAAAATCCAACGACTTTTGGTTTATCTACCGCTCTTGCTTTATCATGGGATCTCCGTTACTTTTTAGTATGTATTTATTCGGCTTTTTATATTTGCTTACTATGGTTTGCTAAATTCTCTAGCCTTTTACGTAGCAAGTCAACGTGCTGCGCAGTGTTGTGCTGTTCGGCCCTTTTTGGCCTTTTTTTATGATAATCAAAATTTATATTAATTTTTTTTTACTGGCAGTCACTTTAATTGTAATTTTTGGCTATTTTCTTTATTATTCAAAATTAATTTAAATTTTATAAAAGTAATTCTGTTTAACTTCCTTTATGTTGGCGCGCTTTACCTTGCCGCTAAGGTTCTCCGTGTCATAAGAAAGACACTTCACCTTTGTTAACTTACATTTTAGTAACATTCTGTTTAACTTTTAGTAGATAAGCCAACCTTGCTTACTACAGTGCCACGTGCCACATAGAGGCACTTCACGTTTTGCTTTTGTTTGGTCATTTAGAATACTAGTAATTCTGTATAAATTCCCTTGTTTTAGCGTGCTTTACCTTGCCGCTAAGGTCCCCCGTGTCTTAAGAGAGACACTTCATTTTTGTTTGACTTCATATTTAGTAGTATTCTGTTTAACTTTTAGTAGATAAGCCAACCTTGCTTACTACGGCGTTTTGTGTCGCAGTAGACACTTCAAATTTGTTTTTTTTTTTTTTTTTTTTTTTTTTTTTGTCACATATTAGTTTCTTAGTAGTTCAGGTTATAATATTTCCCCCTTTTGTTTGATGAGTCATTCACTTTCATACATTTCACTAGGCATTTGTTTATTGGGTATATTAATTACTAACAACTTTGGGTATTCAACATTTCATTCACACCATAAACACAGACTGACAGACCGACTACCATCCTACCAAACTGATCCTTGTGAGAGTGACGAGTGGATGTTTGTTTTCTATTAGTAAATTCTGTATGCAGTTCATTTTACAGTCGCGTACGCGAATTTTATTCATTCACAATCCTGACAACAGTTTTATTTTTGCTATTTCGTTCTATGTTGTTGCTCCTCACAGAGAAATTTTGTTTGTTGGATAATAATTTGGTTCTGTGGCGAACAACACACTGTTCTGAGGATTTTGTAATTCTTCCTGCTCGCTTCAAGCGTAAAACCGGCAAAACTCCCCGTCTTACTTTTTATTTGCGTCGCGTCTTGCTGTGCATTTTAATTTTCAGTTCATCACCACATTCATAATATTTAGCTAAAATATTGTATTTGGTTAGGCAGTCTAGCACTGCACTTCTCTGAATATCATTCATTCATTTAGTTAGTTTTCTGTACGTTTCTACAAATATTTATTTTGGTTTCTGTATAAATTTTCTCACAACATTCTTTTTTGTTTGCTATATTATTGCAATCGAAGATATTCGTCTGTTTCATTTTTTTTTTGCGGTCAATTTTGACCTGTTGCTTAATTGTTTTTATTTACAAAGACATATTTGCGTTTGCAATAATACAAAAATATTTTGTTTTGCACATTTATCTGCTGCTTATTTTTTGTTATACAACTTCCCTGGTTTGGGTGGCCGAGTTCGTTCGGTGGCGGGCTGCGGTGCACATTTTGGCCTCAAGCGCAAACCGAGAGCAGCAGCAGCAGCGGCAGTAGCAATACTTTCCGAGGGCAGCTGTTTAAAGCAACGCTATCTGCGTACTACTCCTCGGAGACCCAAAATCAGGCCACCATATCAGGTTCGCCTGACTAAGTAAAGCGGCAAACTCACAAGGACGGCCACCACATCGAGAGCCTACAGCTGCTCCAATCGACCCACTAAGCTGCAGCACAGTACCTCTCGGGTCCACTCAGCCCAACGGAAGCGACTTTTGTAAGATAAGTAAGCTAAAATTTTTGTAATTCAATAACTGTATCTGTAAAGTTCTTTTTCTACTTTTGTAAAGTGCCGGCAATAAATCTCGATAATTTTATGCACCTTCAGTTATTTATGCGAGAATCACCGGTGGCCTGGCGTACACCGTTCATTTTTTTGTACACCCTCATTCGCGCCAGTGGCGCCCTCTGCGATTCATCCTTGCTCTCATTCCCGTGTTACAACCCACGACCCTTTGCTTCCGACTTTTAGGGCTACAGGCACAACTCTATGTGTGCAGTGATCGTGTAATTTCTCAGTAGCTGCCGATTACGTCACAATGTTTTTTTAAATTATCTCTGAAATAGAAAATAAGGTTTTCTTGTCTAATTTGTTTCTTTGTTACATGCATAAAGAAATTTCCTACAAAAGGCGCCTTTTGTAGTGAGACAGACACATACAATAAATCTTTTCCAGTTGTTTACAAAAAACAAAACATAACAAAATGATATAAAAATTTTATGTTGCGCTTCACTAATTATTATAGTCTTATAGTTACTATACAATCTAAACAATAAATATCATTTAAACTGAACCGCAGTACTTATAATTTATTTATGATTCATTCTTACATTCATAATTTGTAATTTTCTTCAAAATACTTTTAAGCACGAAAATGCACTGATGCGTGAATAATATTTGTGTCTCGGAAAAGCATGTTGTCTATAAAATGTTTTTTATTTATCTCTTAAATAGAAAATAAAAGATTTTTTTGTCTAATTTGTTTATTTGTTACATGCATAAAGAAATTTCCTACAAAAGGCGCCTTTTGTAGTGAGAATCAGATTCATACAATAAATCTTTTTCAGTTGTTTACAAAAAACAAAACATAACAAAATGATATAAACATTTTATGTTGAGTGCCCACATTCAAAAATAAACTAACCCTATTCGACCTTACGAAAATTATAAATTTTGAAAATACAGAAGAAAATTATTATCTTTAACACTCCTCCTTAATTATTTTCTTTTTAATGTTTTCGTAAATAATAATATTTAACGGTTTTGTCAGAATGTCGGCAAATTGGTCAGAACTTTTGACGTGTTTCAGTTCTGCGGTTTTGCCGATATGTTCTTGGATGAAATTCCTGGGAATTTTAATGTGCTTCTTTGCTTTACCCTCATATGCATTGCAGACTGTTTGTTGACTCATAATGTTGATGAGACTGCAGCTTCCGTGGTAGATGTGGCTATTAGTCGCTGCTTCTGTGTATACCACACAATAGGTCCTCCTCGCAAAACTAGGATTCCACTAGTAGAATGTTCCGACCCTCGATCTCCTCCGTAATAAGAATCTGTATATGTACAGAGTAATTTGTCCACATTGAAATCTATTCCCAGGTTTTCAGATCCTTTAAAATATTGGAAAATACGTTTTATCATCTTTCATTATCTGTTCATCGGTTTGCTTAGGAATCTACTCACATAGTTTACGGCAAAACTGATGTCTAGGCGGGAAATTGTTGCTAGATATAATAAACTTGCGATGACTTTACAATAAGCAGCATATTTCTATAGAGGCTCGTCATTTAAATAATTTTCTTCCTTTGCAATCCATTCCTTTTTCATTGGTTGCGGATGTAGGATTGCTGCTGTCAAAGTTGAGATGTTGAATTATATTTTGAATATAAGAAGTTTGCAGTTTAAGTAATTTATAACACTGCGAGTATATTTGCTTCGTCTCTTCCATTTCATCATCAAGGAACAGTGCAATTAATATACTTTTATCCTCATTGTAATAAATGCAGGGATCTTCATCATTGTTGGCGAATTTCATTGTGTTTGGAAACGCAGAGATTTTATTGTTCCAAATTTTGTTTAGTCTACAAATTCGTTAAGAACCATCATTTATACCTTCAGGTTGATACATATAAATTTCTTCTACGAGATCTCCATATAAAAAGGCTGACAGCAATTTCAATTTCTCAGAGGCTGCAAGACTCAGGGTTAGTCTGATTGAAGTGTGACGTACAACTGGACTAAACGTTTCTATGTAGTCAATTCCCTTTCTTTGTTCAAAACATCTTTCGATAAGGCGAGCTTTCAGTCGACCATTCTGTTTTTTGTCGCAGCACCAAACGGCAAGTAAGTGGTTTTGCATGTTCAAAGGACTTCACATGTTCCCACGTTCCCATTTTGATTAAGGGGTTAAATTCTTCTGACATGGCGGCGTACCATCCTTCATCATTCAGTGCTTCTGAGATAGATATGTGTTCAATTTCTCCTATCATTGCAAGATTAGCTTCATATTCTCCGCGATGATAGTCCATTACATAACTCGAAAATCAGGCGGGTGTTGACTAGGTTTGACGGTTACGTAAGTTTGGTCTTCCGGGTTGTTCATCTTCTACTACAGTTTTAAATTCATCTCGATCGTTTCTGATAGTAGATTCGTTTTCTGATACTTCGGTTTCTATTTCTTCTAAAATATCTGAGTTTTCAAAATTTTCGAGTTGTCATGATGACAATTTCTCAAGAATACTTGGACATCAAAAATTACTGTGTCCGAACACATAATATTACGTTCTTTGGTCAGATAGATTCGGTAGTATGGAGAATCCAAATAATATCCAATAAAAATCCCTTTCTTAGACATCCTATCCAACTTTCTTCATTTATGGTTAGGAATTAGGACATAACAATCGCATCCGAAACTTTTCAGTCGATTTAATTTCATCTGACATTCAAACCAAAGTTCGGCATTACTTTAGCCCACAAATTTTTATTTAAATTTCGTGCTTGTATAATTGTTCTAGCTAATTCTACGACAATTTGCATATCTCTCTCAATTCTGCCGTTTTATTGAGGAGTAAATGCATATGATTTTATATACAGGGTGTTAATACTAAGTCGTTACACCCGAAAATGGTAGTTAGAACTCATTAAAACAAACAACTTTTCTTTGTTCCAATTTTTGATTTGGAACCCCGGTTCGTAGTTATTGGAATTCTTTTGTTTTTTGAAAAATCGTCATAACTCCCTTATTTTAAAGACTATTGAATTTTTTTTTTAAACTCACCTTTAGGATCTATAAAACATTTGGCATTTTCAAATATTTTAAATTTTTTAAATGACAAAATGGCGAACGATCAAAAATTTTAATACATGATTTTTTGATAACCAGTCCATCGATTTTCGAAAGTCAAACATTTATAAAATCCTTAAACTATCTACTACAACATTTGTCCTAATTATTTTTTTCAATCTATTCAAAAACGTTTTTATTCATTTATTTGAGTTACATAAATGCAGTGTGTTCAGAAAAAAAACCTAATTCGGAGTAAGCTATGAACACATAAACGTATGTCTGATCATTATTCAATTCTAAAATCAAGTTGTCACATTGATCATGAGATGTAATTTTAAGGAGAAAAGATAATAAAGAAGGATACAGTTTATGCTAAACATCGTTTCTAATTTATTTCTATTTCTAAAATAAGAATTCAAGAATATTTTTGACAATATCTCGTGTCAAATTGACATATAATTAAATACTTTCAAATTAATGTATAATGTTTTATGTTCGTAGCCTACTCGGAGTTACGATTGTGTTCGGATAACTATACCTACTTAGTTGTAAGTCAAGTAAATGAATAAAAACTTTTTTTTTTGGGATTGAAAAAATGTTTAAGACAAATGTTATAGTAGATAGTTTAAGGATTTTATTAATGTGTTACTTTCGAAAATCGATGGAGTGGTTATCGAATAATCATGTATTGAAATTTTTGATCAATCGCCATTTTGTCATTTGAAAAAATAAAAAATATTTGAAAATGCCAAATGTTTTATAGAACCTAAAGGGAAGTTTAAAAGAAAAAAAATTAATAGTCTTTAAAATAAGGGAATTATGACGATTTTTCGAAAAACAAAAGAATTCCAATAACTACGAACCGGGGCTCCAAATTTATTTATTTAATTATTTATTGAACCAATCCAACAGAACTATCAAGTTCCAATTACAGGATGATTATCCTAACATTAAAGCCCTGCAAAAAGTACACAATTGTAAATAATAGAAATAAATGCTAAGAAAAATTTAAATTTTAACAGAATAGTAAAAGTAAATTATAACAAGTAATAATTAAATATACATGCATCTATAGCAATTTATCAACTCTCGTCCAAATACATTCTATGAATCAGCAAATACATCTATTTGACAAGGGATTTCATTAAAAATATTATACATTTACCAGATTGGAGATTTTGTCCTGACTAGTGATGTGCAAAATTTAAAAAAATATTATTTTGACAGTTTCACTGAAAATTTCATCAAAAATTACTTAAAATGTTTCACAATAAATTTCAATGGAAGTTTAATTTAAATTTCAAGAAATTTAACATTTTTCAGTTGAATTTGAAACACTTGGTATGCTTGGTGAAGAATCTGATAATTCAGTCAAATAAGTATTGTTGTTTCTCTTCGTAGAACTAGTAACACTTTGTGAAAATAATTTTTTCACTTCTTTTGTAACTTTTAAGCAATTCTTATTTAATTGAATGATCATTCTAGTTGCATTTTTAAAGATATTTTTACCATAAAATTTGAACTCTATATGTATTTTATTGTCTTTTGTTTTTATTGCAGTGAAATATCGCTATATTTTGCCTTTAATTTTCACCATATTTAAAATGTACTAAATTCTGAATTTTATATTGGAGAAATATAGAAGTTCCAGCTTGTAGATTTACCGAGTACCGAACAAAACATACATGAAAACATGTGCATGCAGGTTCATCTGCGCAACTCCATTGCAGAGAGTTGCACGACGCATAAGCAGTGCAGCTTGCGAAAGTTTCACCAAATTTACGACGTGAAACTTTCAATTTTGAAATTTTTCAAATGAAAATTTCAATATGAAACTTTCAAATGGCACATCACTAGCCCTGACTTTATTACAATGGAAAATTTAATTGTTTCTAGCTGATATACGACGAATGTTTAACGAAATATGGCCTAAAATGCATCTCTTATTAATAAGGTTAAAAATTTTGTGCATGAATAAGCAATACTGTATTTTTAGGCGATTATACAGACATATAATATTGACATCAGATAAAAGTTCAATGTATGTAACATCAAAACTAGGATAGTGATTATATTTTTTTACAAACAAAATTTAACGAATCGTTTCTGAACAGATTCGAGTTGATTTATATAATTGTTGTAAATGAGATTCCATATATGGAGACAGTATACCAGTTTTGATCTTACTAACGACTAATGTAATAGACATAAGGATAAGTATAAACATCTTTTTCTTACTTTTTAGTTCATTATTTTGCGTTTGCTGATATTATAGAACAATTTAGATTTTTGAGTCCAACCTAATACATTCTCTAAATTATTTTGCATGTAAAGAAATGTTAGTTTTAAATTTTTAAATCATCAGCACAAAGTATTACTTCACAATTTTTGACATCAACAATATAGTTTATAAACAATGTGAATAAATAAGCAGTACGAAAGTGCGAGATGTCTTCCTTGGAGAGTAAATAATAGTTGGCTCCTCCTGGGCGTGTGACATTTTTATCTCACACAGGTCCACATGAATTAGTTCCAGATATTTTCAGCAGTCTTCGGATTTGTTGGGTATTATGTGCTAGTCTTTTATGCCAAGTTTTAATGGAGGTCATTATCAACCATTTTTTAGAATTTTCTTGACGAAAGATCATTTCATATAAATCACGCTTGGCAATAGAAACCATGTGTTTGTTATCTACAGTTTTTATGATTGATGTATTTGAATCGGCAGTTTGGATATACTATTTATCCAGCATTTCAGTTACAGAAAAATATGAAATGTCAATTCTGGAACTAGTAAAACGTTCTTTGTTGCAGCTCTGTCCATTATGTGCCTCCAATTCCTCTTCACATACTCCTATTCCTTCCAGTTCGGCAGCATCTCCAATTATGACGGTTGAGTATTCTTAGTTTAGTAATGCTTGACATCCATTCCCTCCGAAAAGTCATGTGTTGTGTGTCAGCACGTGTTGTTGTTGCAATACTTCTTTACATTTACTTTTATTCCATATTTAAAACATTCAACTATCGCATTTTTATGCTAGTTTGTCTTCAATTTAAACGGTTTCCAGTTCTGTGTTGAAATAAATGCATTTTGGGTTGGCTGCTTCTTCCATTCGTAGTCTCTTGATTAATTGATTGAGATTTTTCTTGGCAGTATTTAAGTTATCCCAGGCAGTACGAAAATGGTCCAGTTCTGGTGGCAGCATACCAAGGATACTTGTCAGTATCCAGCTTTCTTTAATTTTTTCACCCCCAGCTCGAAAATCTTCTGGCAGTTGTTGAATTTTTATACATTATTTAACAGATGATTTATCGGTGTTATATTTGTAGCTAAAAAACGTCTTTGTAAACCTTCAATCGTAGGATCAGCCTTTTTACTTTATAATAAATTAAGCTTTTCAAGCATTATTTCTTTCGCCGATGTAAAATTTGCTATTTTATATTCTACGAGTATATATTACTGTCTACATCGAATCCTAAAATTGCTTGTGCGTCAAGATCTTTTTTTATCCAAGCTTTTACACGTCTTTTTTCTAAACCTATTGCGACTGTAAACAATCCTTTGGATTTCAACTAGACCAGCTAATTTCCTTCTGCAAATTTTCAGAAAAGATTTCTAATTGTGAATTTATCATGTCAATAACTGATAATTTTCTTCGTTGGTAGATGCAGTCGGGGCTGACAGGTAGTAATTTACGATTTCGTTGTCGCTGACTGGATTTATTGACTGGTGACTCTGACTAAATTATTTTTGGCTGACTAACTTCCAATATTATTACTCAATTTAAGACATCCGAATATGAGCAATCCTGGGCCCATACTGTTGTTTATTTTTTGTCTTATTTGTTTATTTGTTGCAAGTACAGAGAAAATTGAATATATAGAATAAATCTTTTGTTATTTTAGTTTAGCTGTACAGTTAGCACGTATAAATTTAAATATGGTTTTATTGCCATTTTTAACGATAAGTTCTAAGTTACATAATATATAGTATTATATACAAATCAGATCGTATTAATGGTCTGTTCTAATGTTTTATAGTGGTGTGGTAAAAGAGTGCTCCAATTTTGAGTTAACGAAGAAATTGTCTCAGTACATAAGGCTTATATTTGCAAATTTTTAAGTCAGTGAGTGCAAGTTTTAATAAAATTGTAAAAAAAGGGAGTCGTAGCTATCTAAGGTTGGCTTGCGGTGGGCGTTGTTATAACTTTTCTCACTATAATTGTGCATCTGTCTCTCAATCCGCTAAAAATGAGTTACTGGCTACCGAAAATTTAATCTGGATTTGCACAGAATGCAAATCTCCTGCATCAAATTTGTCACAGTCATCTGATACAAGCAGCTACACTCTAAATGATATAATGGATTCACTAAATGAATTAAAGCGTTCCGTCGATTTTTGTAGTAATAAAATTGATGATTTTGAATCTAAAATACAGGCAATTAATGAAAAAGTAAAAATAATCGACGCTGTAAATGAATGCAAATAACTGAAATCTAAAGTCGCTCATTTAGAGCAATGTTCTCACATTAACAATATTGAGATTGCTGGAATTCCTCAAAAGGAAAATGAAAATTTGATAAATATTATTACCAAGATCAGCAAAACACTCAACTATCCTCTTCAAGAAGATGATATAGATGTCATTCACCGTGTTGCTCCTTTTGCGCACGATAAAAATAAACATAAAAATATAATCGTACAATTTATGTCAAGAATTAAAAAGGAAAACTTCATTGCTAATGCACGTACACACAAAAATTTAAATTCTACGCAAATTGATTTTAATGAAAACAGTAAAATTTTCGTATACGAACATCTCAGCCCGAGTAACAAGATTTTGCTGCGCGAATTTAAAAACAAGGCTAGAGAAAATAACTATAAATATGTTTGGGTAAAGTCAACAAAAATCTGTATACAAAAAACGGACACGTCTCCCATTATTATCATTAATAGTGCTACAGATCTAAACAAAAATTAAGTAATATTTTCGTTTTCTTTTCTCTATAATAACATTTGCAATTGATTTTTGTTTAAAATGAGTTTAAATGTGTTTTATCAGAAAGTAAGGACTATTAAATCTAAACTTTTAGATCTTTACAATGAAATCGCATCTTGTGATTATGATCTAATATTTTTCACCGAAACGTGGTTAAATAGTAGTGTGGTGCATTCCGAAATTTGTGACCTGAATAAATATTTTCTTTATCGGCGCGATAGAAGTGATCCTTCCAAATCTGATGATGATGCCGTACTACTGTTAATTGCAAACAGATTTAAAACAAAGTTACAACAATCATGGTGTTCAGCAGCCGAAGATATTTAGGTTGCCATCACTCATTCCAGTTTCGCATTACATCTGTGCTGTGCTTATATTCCCTCTGTGAAATATACTTTGATCATTTTAATAACTTGTGTCATATTAGTGTTCGCTTCCCAAACAGTACTTTCTTGGTTATAGGCGATTATAACCTTCCTAACATAGACTGGTCTCCTAAATAATTTAATTATTATGTTCCATCTAATTCAAATAAAAATCATATTTTCACTGAATTCATTAACATGATCAATGTTTGTAATCTATTTCAATTTAATGGTGTACGTAACTCTAACAATAGGATTTTAAACTTAGTACTGTGTAACATGGACAGTAAAGTTGATATATGTGACTCTCCCTTATCAACATTAGATCACTATCATACTCCTATTGAATTGCAGCTAAATATACAAAATGCTAAAGAACTTTCTTAGAAAAATTTTAATAATTGTAATTTGTAATTATGAAGAGTTCATTTATAAATTATCTGCAATCAATTGGCAGAAGTAGGCTAAATAATAGCAATATAAATTTGAAATTGGATACTTTCTACAATATTTGCAAACTTTAATAAATGAGTATGTACCTAATAAATATCTGAATAAAATAAACTATCCTTTGTGGTTTTCTTCATATGTGATGAAACTTATTAGGGAGAAACAAAAAGCTCATAATAATCAACATTAACAACGGATGTGGGCCTGATCAAATTCCTGCTATATTTATAAGAACTTGCGCGTATTACCTGGTTGAACCATTATTCATAATATTTAATCAAACCCTTGCTTCTGGTGTTTTTCCTGATATTTGGAAATTGTCGTATATAACACCCATATTTAAATCAGGTGATACACATGATGTCACCAACTATAGGCCAATTTCTATTTTATCTTCTTTGGTAAAATTTTCGAAGCATTTGTAGTAGAATACATAAAAAAGACCTTGGAAGTATAATAATTCCAGAGCAAAATGGCTTTTGTTCTGGAAAGTCTGTTCTCACTAACTTAGCCTCATTTTCAGAGTTCATAAAATCTCATATGGACGAAAAAAAAAACTCAAATTGACGTAATTTACACCGACTTTAATAAAGCCTTTGATTGGGTCCATCATTCCTAGTTAATAAAAAAATTATATTTACTGTATTACATGGTTCACTTTTGCGGTGGATTAAATCATATGTAACTAATCAATCACAGTTAGTTTTTTGCAATGGATTCAAATGAAATTTGATATCTGTAAAGTCTGGTGTTCCTCAGGGCTCCCATTTGGGACCAATTTTATTTAATCTGTTTATTAATGATATTTCAAGTTGTTTCCGTTAATCGAACTTTTCTTTATATGCATTTGAAATTTTTTAGAACCATTCAAAATAACACTGACTGTGAATACTTGCAAGCAGATTTATTTCGATTACAAACTTATTGTAAAGATGACCGTGAAACTATCCCATGTAATTATTGTATCAATAATTCTGTGCTATAGAATAAAAATACAACTACAGACTTAGCAGTGACTTATGACTGTAAAATGTTATTTAATTTTCATTTTGATAAAACGATCAGAGAGTCATTTAAAATTCTAGGATTTGTTATGAGATATTGGGCCGAATTCAGCACTCTTCTTTAACTAATGAAGCTTATCTAAAAATAAAATAAAGAGAGACGTATGTAATAATACATTAATAAGAAAAGGATGCAAGCTATTTCCATGGTCACTAGAGACGATCACTAAGCTAAAGAAGAGTGCTGAATTCGACCCATTGTAAATATTTCAACAGGCCTGATTCCATTATTTGTCTTTTTAATTCTTTTGTTCGATCTAAACTTGAATATGTCTATGTGATTTGGAGCCCTTGTTATAATAGAAACATTATGATATTGAAAATTATTCGTACAATTTGGAACATTTTCACATGTTATTAATTCAAAATAGAAGGATTATTGTGCACATGTTATTCTCATATAAAATTTTCAATAATTTTATGTATAATCATTTTAACTTTTATGTATCTAGTAAACAAACTAGATCAATAAGAATTCACCGATAAACAGAATTACAAGTACTTATAACTCAAGATTTTCGCATCTGAACATGTTCCATCTTTCATTAAATACGTTTAAAACAAATGGTACTGAAGAATTCTCTTAATTAATATTGGTTTTCAATTTGTCACTTGGTAAACACAATTTATTTTTATTATTGTTATTTATGTATAACTGTACTTCTGTGTGTTAATTTTCCGTGGGTACCTGTTATTGGTATTTCACTGTTCGTTCTCTTAACAAATTAATAAATAAAATTAAATATTTACAATAAATTTTTTCCTGTCGTTCACAAAAAATAAAATATAAGAAAATATTACCAACATTTTATATGTTGAGTGAGTGTCAACGTACAAAAATAAACCAATTCTATTTGCCATATCATAAAATATGAATTTTGAAAATAAATAAGAAAATAATTATCTTTATTATAAAACAATGCGATCGCTCTTTTAGAACTGTATGTGACGACGATATAACAAGATAATAGTTATCTAAGGTACAAAGAATGTAAGTACACATTAACATTATAGGAAGTGTAGTAGACCAATGTGAGAACCGAATTCTAGGATACATAGTTAAAATAGAAGTTGCATAAAAAATATTATTATGGATATCGAGATTGAAGCAGAATTTTTTGTGTCTATTGCTCTGAATAACTGATTGACTACGTTTATCTCGACAACTCAAGCGGCCTTAAATATATGCATTGTAACCTACCCACTCCTAAATAATATTTGCATTTATAAAATTCGTTACCAGCTAGCTCTGAAAAATAAACATGAGGTGGAGCAGTAAGTACACAGAAAGAAGATTTTTAGATTTAATATTAATAGTTTTTAATTTCTTTTTTTTTTAATTATACATTTACATTCAGATACAATTAGGTTATTTTAATTTAGCACATTACAACATATCCTATTGGTTTATTACAGTGGATTGAAAATGGGATATAGTTATTTTTAATCTTTAAATTCATATTAACTAAAATGAGATTAATACTAGATTATGCAGCCAGACAGAGAGAGGTATATGCGCTAGTTTATAGTTTATATATCCTCAGAATATAAAAATCTGTTGTTGCCATTATAACACCTCTCGCCATTTCCATTTTATTTGACATAAGTATAGGTATTGTATTTAACATTTCTTCTACACAAAAAATTCTATTTATATCTGTTCTTTCATTCTATGCTAAGAGGAAGTTTCTAAATGTTCATTGACGCGATTAGCGGTGTTTCTTACGAATATATGTATGTTACCTATAATTAGAAATATTTAATTAATAAAATACTGAGAAATATTAAATGAACTTCCCAGAGAAAGCTCACAGTAATGTCACTAAAATTGTTGATTTTCGATACTGACATTTAACTGTCAATTACAAACATTTGTCAACTGGCTGCCTTGGTGTAGTTTTGACTGTGCGATTTAATGATTGAAGATTACGTAATTAAACAGGTGTTAAAGCTTATAGTTTTTGAGGAATCGTTCTTCAAACATGCCCACACATACACCCTCTCTCTCTCTCTCTCACACACACACAGACACACACACACACACACACACACACACACACACACCTCATCGAAAAAATGTTAATATCGGATACGACGGAACTTAAAATGTGCCTATTCACTAAAATCACAATTTTTAGCATGAATCCAATACCTCTCTCAGCGAGAGATAAAAATTGTCATGTTGTCATTCGTCTTCTCTTTCACAAACTCTGAAAAAGATTTGTTTCTCCATCACCCCGAAAATTTCGTCTTTGGAAAGTTATACTAAGTTTTATGTCACGACTTTTATAAAATGAGGTAAAATGCAAACAAACTAACAAATGATATGAATTTAGTAACAGTGCAACATATTGCAAATGTGCGCATGAGTAGTTACATTATTTGAAGCTTCACTGTTTATTTCGACAGAAGTCGAACTACAAGCCACTTTATAAATCCAAGCCTATTATTTTACGAGTATAGGCTTAACTTGACATTTTCAAGCGGCTTTGAAAAACATTAAACGTGGTTATTGATTTCCAAATAGATAAACGTGAGATACGGTTGAATTTTGCAAAATAATACAAAGAATGGACGATAGCCGATTGAAAATAAGGCCTTGAATATGAAATTCATGCTTTATGGCACTTATGCTAGACAATATGTTTTTTTATGAAACTAAATGGTATTAATTGAAGCTTTTATTAAAAAAATATAAACATAAAAGTTTTGCAAACTACAGACCGCTGTTCGACATTTAAATTTTGGGTAGTACAAATTAATTTTATACATATTGTCGCAAGGTTTCTTGGTAGAGATAAAATACAAATTTAAACAAGACAGCACGTTTTGTATTGTAAATATTTACGATATTTGGCTTTACCAACACGTCTGTAAAACAGGACAAGTAATAAAAGCGGAAGCGCACAAGAAACCTGTAAAATTTCCCAGTTTAAATGTTTGTTAACAGCATCTTGTGTTTAATAGTCATTCGTGTAGCAATTTCAGTACCCCAATTAGTCGTGAGTCCTTGTGTGACATGTGTACTTAAAGTCCTCATACCAGGTCCCCCGTGTGGTCTAATACGCCACTAATCGATGATATGAAACAATTAGTGATTTTTTGCTCCAGTGAAAACCACTTGAACATCTTGCTGGTAATTGGCTTGGAGATATTATCGGGTAGATATGAGTGCAGGGTAGTCGGACGTGTTTTGCATAGTATACTCACGGTTCTTTGTACTTCAACGTATGGTTTAATTGATTTTGAACTTCGAACTCGAGAATGTGTGAATATTAATGGACTTCCCAGTTAATTCGTTGTATTTTATCTTCAACTTTGAGCATACATTTCATAATCTTCAGATCTCATCAAACTTCTGCTAAGAGGTCAATTTCATGAAAGAAAAACGTGTATGTACTTTTATGAATAAAATCTTAGGACTAAGTGGTACAATATTTTAAACAAATATTATTAATTAAAACATTTCAAATCGCAAGAAAATTTATTTAATTAATCGTAATTTTTAATTATATGTATGATTAAATAATAATTACATGCCACTGAAATAATAAAATTAATAACTCGTACCTACTATAAACAATTTCACTAGAGGTTTGTATCTACGTTATTTAATATTTATTTGCACTTAATAGTTTGGGACTTGTGTAAACTTGTTTCATTTTACTTTGAAATTGACTAAAATTTGTAAACGTGTATCAATTTCAATACTAATTTTGATTATAAAATAATTTTAGTTTCTATTGATATAAAATTATATCACAAAAGTTCATTTTATTAAATATTAAACTTTTGCTCCTTATGAGTACTAGATTAAATAAATACAGTTTAATTTTCTAATTGTTTATTCAAAATCGCAATAAATGTCATTAAATTGATAAAAAAAAATATTGTTATATTTAGGGATTATTGTTCAAACTTTATATATTGTTAGATTGCCAAAATGGTAATATTGTTCCGTTTTATACATGCTAATATACAGGGCGGTCAAAAATAACTGATTCAGTTGGTAATACAATTCTGGAGTCCATTTTATTCCAGAGTTTGCAGTACGTCAGGTAAATGCAGAAATGTCAAAGCAGGGCCCTGATAGCCAATAGGATTTCGAGTGATTGGAACAAATACTTTAGATTATTGCTCTGTGGATAATATGTATCAAATAAAAAGATGTGGGTAAAAGAAACAACGAGCATCGTAATGAAAAATTGAAAATGTATTCAAATTGTCAAGTGTTAAAAATAAGAAATAAATTTTTGTATCACTCTTACCAATTTCAAGTATTTAAGTATTTTTTCATATCAAATTGAATCAGTTATTTTTATCACTCTGTACTATATGCCGCATGCAACTTGTTTTGTCCTCCCTCGTCCGTTTGTTAATCGCTCAACATGCAATAATTACCTATTTACAAATTGTACTAAAAATAAGTACATATTGAGAACAAATATGTAGTTTATATATTCTGGGTAAACCTGCAAACACAAAATTTATACAAAACATTAGTTAAAAAGAGTAACATAATATTCTTCTCAATTATATGTATAATAGTGGTTACAGAATGTGTTGGGCATAATATGCGTGCCTATGATGTTCTATATTATTCTACTATAATACTGTTGATATTATTCTTAGTTTAATAAAATTAATAAAGTTGGGCAATAATGCAGTTCATTCTTCTAATATTTCAAATTTTATATGGCACAAAAGTGACCCCTGTGGTGCATTCTCCACGCCAGCAATAAGTGCCCGTGAGGTGACGCTGGGTAAACGCCCGCACGGTACAAATATGTCATCATCATTACCGATATCTGCGACAAAGCTGATTGGCACACCTAGAAATAGGTAATATGCCGTGATGATATATTTATTTATTTTATTTATTCTTCTAATATTCGCAGTATTTTTATTTAAATTAACTCTTTTATTAATACCAGTGCTTAAAGCGTTAAATTTTAAAATAAAATATCACAGTGTTGACCAGAAGTGTTCGTACTTGCAGATAGATAACAAAAATATTGTGTAAAATAATTAAGCGTCTTGGTCTATGTTTAAAATGAACTCACTTTTTGGTATTATATTTACCAGCCAACAGGTACGCTCATTCAAATACAAACTAAATTAGTGTCCAATATATTTATAGGATCTTCTACGTGGTACAAAGAATAAAAGGTTCCTATTCCTACCATTTCTACCCAATTCAAGTGGTAAATTAAATAATAGAAACTCTCCTACAATGACTTGCATTCTTCATGAAGGGGTGCTTTGCTGAAGGGCGAGTTTGAATAAGTGCTGAGAGTTTAGATTTAGAGCATGTGTCCGACAGGTTCCTACAGCTAAGTTCGATTCAATCGCCAACGTATGAGGTTTAACTGCAGGTCATTCACATGAAAAATTATCGTAGTGATTTATTTACACTTCCCCACCGGAACATGACTATATGTTTTCTAACTTTATTATTACGAAAATGGACAATATTGTTCAGTACTCATAAACAATATATAATATACTATCCACCTTTTGTAGAATTGTATAACCGCATATATTTCTGTTTCAAATAATAAATAATCAAACCTATTTTATAATAATGTTGCAATGTAGCAACATTGCCATAGCGAATGACTAATAATAATTGCAAACACTAAAAAAAAATACGCAAATGACAAGCTTCACATTTGTTTCAAATAGGTATTTTTAGCAATGTTTCTGAGACAACTCTTTTGCAGAATAGAGGTGATTGTTTCTTAATTGATTCATTCATTCATTTATTTGATGTTGCTAACACATTTCACATTATATTTTCAGTACAACGATACTTGTTTATTTTGTAAGAAAAAAATTTGGGGAACCGAATTCGATCCCGACCGACACCAAAAATTTTAAATGGCACATAGGTAACCCTTATGGTGCACTCTCCAATGCAATGAATTGGAAGAATCTCAAACATTTAGAAGACTAGGAGGAAACTTGTTCATGGAATGAATTGAGAAATAAAGAATAGATGTAATTAGAATTTTTTGTGTGTACCAAAAATGTTAAATACAATACTTGTATTGCCTAATATGAAAATGTCGAGAGCTATTGTGCTGTCCACAACAGATTTTTCACCACACGTTGGCACTGCTGAATTTGATAATGGGTACGTTTACATGACATGTATCTTGTCGATGTCGTTTGGTCATGTTGGGGTGTTTTGTCATTCGTGTTTTTTTTTTTACCTTGATACGTATTTCTTATTTTTATTATAAAGAACTCCATATTGCTGAAAAAATTATTAAAATTTTATAATTTTGAATATCGCACTAATAGCTGAGGAAATACGTCAGACTTTCGACATAACAATCGTTTGCTGTAAAAGTAAGATAGTCTTGTACCATATTAGTGCACAACAAGAGATAAAAGAAAATAGAAAGTCCAGAAATTTATTCTTTGTTGAACGAAGATAGATATATGTATATTGTTCACCATGGTGTAGAAAAAGAGAAAAGATAACTTTAACGTTCAGCCATTCAGCGTATCCCCACAGCGAGTATAACCTCAATCGTTTGTTGGGTGGTTGTAGCCAGGGCCTCGATTCTCAAAACTATTCGTTTGCATTCGTATGCGTTCATGAACGTATAGTGCCTAAACGTATACGTTCCAAAAATCCTATTCTCGAACGGTTTACGTTTGCCTCGCTCATTTTACAACGTATACGTTTGACTTTACTAAAGGCAGGTTCCACTTGTCTTTTACATTTGTGAATGGACCAATCAGATAGCATTACCTCGCTTCATATAGTAAGCTATGGCACAATGCGTTAACTTTCAAACATTTGACATTTTGATATTTATGTTTAATCTGTGTATTAAAATTGAACTCAAAACTGTCTGAATAATATAAATATGAAAAACCGCAGAAACAAAGTTCTCCTTTCCCTGACAAACAAAAAAAAAAAATAATTTTAGAGTTCATTGGAAGAACATCCACATTTATTGAGTGGAAAATTTGATTCAAATTTTGGGAGGAATTAACATCGACATTGAATGCTATTCCGGGACAAAAAAAGGACTGGAAAAACTGGAGAAGGATAGTTGGGTTTCTATAATACATTTAAATTTATAAAATATATTTATACTGATTGATTTTAGACTTGGCACGATATGGATCGGGTACTTTATTTTCGATGCACATATATAAGATTGCATCTTCCATCTTATTTTAATATTGTATATATTAACAATTATTTTTATTTCGCAAAATATACTTATTATATTCCCAATAGTAAAGTTTTTTTATGTTAAACGAATGAAAATTTCACTGAACGAATGGTCAGTCTCCGTCCGTTGTCAAACGTATGAGTTTAGAAACGTATACGTTCACAAAACTAACGCTGAAGAATTCCAAAGTCTCATTTCATACGTTTCGAACGTCGCAAACATATACGTTTAGATTCGAGAATAGATTCCCTGAGTTCATGATGCGGTAAGTAGTCATTTATGAAATTTAAATAGATTAAAAATACACATATGTTTTATAGCAATGTGAAGAAAATATGTTTTATTCCTGATTGTTCATTCTGCACTACGAAATACGCCCCATTGCGCACATATAATCCAGTCACTTTGCACTGTCGAAAGTCTGATTTCATAACCGGAATTTAAATGGCGAACAACCACTTGTTTTGAATTATGTTACGCATTTAATTTAAAATTTTAATTATTAAAACAAAATTAATATTACTTTTATATTTATTAATAGAGTACTTATATGATATATTTTCAGTATTTAGTACTAAAACATACAAATTTCACATAGTAAAACTCCCCTATTAATATAAATGTCAGTGTCAAAAATCCAGAAGTACATTTAATATTTCTTATTTTATCATTGATTAAATATTTAAAATTATAGATATAGCTGCCGCACGTTAAGATGACACTATCTTTAAATGCAGAAATCCTAAAATTCATACTTGGACAAGTCGAGATGTAATAGTAATTATAATATGCTAATTTTACAACGAAGGAAAGACTCCGGCAACATTTAAAATTGGTATAAAAAGAAAGGGAATTCATTTATAAGCAAAAGTATGCACAGTATCAGTGTCAACTAAACACGCGCTTGATATACATATATTTCATCATATCCCCTTCAGAAATATCGCCAATCTCGTTAATGAAGTGGAAAAATCTCGAACATTTAGAAGAATAAGAGGAAACTTGTTCATAGAATGAATTGAAAAGTAAAGAATAGATGTAATTAGAATTTTTTGTGTCTACCAGAAACGCTAAATATAATACTCATATAGCCCAATATGAAAATGGCGAGAGGTATTGTGCTGGACACAACAGATTTTTATAGTTACAGATCAATTATGTTCACATTTTTAATTTTGATAGGTAGCAACCATTGTTTTATACGTGAGTTTTGCTAGAATTATTGAGAATGAAGTCTGTTTGACACGAACATAAATTGTTTTCAAATTTGGTAATAAGTATGGTAACAAATTGTGTCATTGACAATGAATTTTATTGTAAATTATGATATACCTACTTGATATGATCACAAAATTTTGTTAAAATATTTATTAACAAGTTATGACGGTCTTTAGATACATGATTAATATATTTTTTAATTTGCAAGAAAAAAAAAACAAATATAACAAACATAAGACTAGTATAACTATGAATTCCTTAATCTGACATTCATGGGAAGAGCTGAAAAGGTTTTGGTAACAATTGGCTAACCGGAAGTAGTAGTTTTTTTTAAAAAAATTCTAACTTTTATTTTTTGAAAATTTTGATATTACTAATATTGAAGAACATAAAATTCTACAAATGACACATTTGAAAAAATTATTATATATTTTATAAATTTAGAGAGAAAGACGATATAATATATAGAATATCGGGATGTAATAAGTAGAGTAGGCTAAAATAAACTAAGGAAACCAGCTGACATATTCAAATGTTTATGACATAATTTATGAATGACAGATGGCAGTGTCAAAAATCAAAAATGTTAGTTACATTCTGAAAGCTTTTTCTGGGAAGTACATTTAATCTTTATTATTGTTTTATTAATTAAATATTTAAATTTATAGGTAACATGCATATATCCATTAGAAATACCGCGAATCTTGTTAATGATTTGAAAGAATCTCCGACATTAAGAACTGCCTCATAGAATGAAAAATAGATATAATTAGAATGGTATGTGTGCAGAAGACATGTGAAATATAATAAAAAACAATACTGGGTAAAGTTCTGTAATTATTTTGTTATAAAACTACGGTTTGATAGCGAAGTGCAATACAATACTTATATGACATAAAATGGAAATGGCGAGAGGTCTTGTGCTGGCCACAACAGATTTTTTTATTATAACTTATTAGAAATGTTCCACCAAGTACCAACTACAAATTCTCTCTATTTTTTTAGTTTTTGTTTTAATATGTGTAAAGTAGTTCTCTTCAACAATAAATAATAGGTAAAATTTAATATTTTTTACTTCCTTGTACGAAATAAAGAAAGTATTGTAATCGCGAAAAATTTTGGTTTCCAGATTAAGCCGTAGAAAGTTAAAATTTTGTATTTACGACTGTTATAACATCTAGTTGTGCACCTCCCTTTTTGGTAATTACATAACTTTCAGAAGTGGTACTTTACTTGAAGCCTATAATAGATTTTAATGAAAAACTATATTAAAATATAATCCAAAACTTTTCAAATTTGGTATATAAGACTTCTATATCAATGGAAATAACATAATAGATTTTAGTTAAAATCGTCTACTCGGAAGTGATACTTTACTTGAAGCCTATAATAGATTTTAATAAAAACTATATTAAAATATAATCCAAAACTTTTCAAATTTGGTATATAATACTTTTATATAAATGGGAATAACATAATAGATTTTGGTTAAAATAGTCTAACCGGAAGTGATACTTTACTTGAAGCTGTTATCAGTTTTTCTTGAAAGAAATGGTGTTATTTTGATTTTAATAATAAATGCTTCAAATAAAAGTTTTAAACAATTGAATTCTGCGTCGAAAACATCAAGTATGATTACATAAGCTTTTTGTATAAGCGAGATATGTAAATTTAAAAATTATGTACTTTTTGGTTTCTGTAATTAAGTTTGCTATGAATTAGGACAAAAAATAACAAAAACATAAAGAATTTAATGTCAATGTCAAATTATGTCAAACACGTGAAATACATATTTTAATTATTAACAAAGGCGTACAAGATATTTTCCTTCCATTTCCCAACCAATTTTCTTTGAAATATTTTCAAAGTCATCACAAATTGCAGCATCACAGGAAAATCTGCAACTCTTAATTTTATTTTGAGTCCAAAAAATATTTAAAACTTGTACATTGCCAATCAAGTAAGTATATGGCGAATGATCTGTTACTTCTATTTTATTTTTCCATAAAAACTAAAGAAAATGCTTTCGGGCTAATTTTATATTTTCACCTACAATATACTTTAAAGAATTGATTAAGTTCTAACTGACTAGACTAGTTGGTAGCTGCTGAATTATTACTGGTCCCAGGGTCGCAATGAGGACGGTTCTGTTTGACCCGTTTTTCAATAATCCATTCCATTTGTGACAGCTATAAATTTTGATGCCAATCATTATATTCAAAAATTGCATAATTTTTATAGTTCACGGCGCAAATTATTTATCAAAAACACGCAAAATTTAATAAATGATCGATTTACAACCTTTAAAACGTTTAAAATTTTAATTTTGTTTACTGTACATTGTAACAAGGTGAGCATAGTGCAATAAAAAGTAATGAACTTTATTATAAACTTCTAAATTACAGTTTCAATATCAATATTTTAACTCTGTTATCTTTGTAAGTCTAAATTCTGTGTAGAAATAATAATCATTATTCTCTTATATCTCTGTTTAGTCTAGATGTCAACCGCGTAGACATTTATTGTTTTGACAATTAACTATATAAGTTATTGACTATGCTACGTGCAATGTTATTATTTAGCTATGGATACTACACCCTCGCACCCTTCATCAGATATGCCTGCTCAAGTGATAATCCTTTGTTTTTAAGGCAGTCGAGTTTTATGATTCAAACCGATAAGGACATGGAGTAGTCCGTGTATAGTTTTCGGGCGTTTACGCCAGTACTTGTAATTAGGTTACAATGTAAGTATAACAGTTTAGTTAGTATAATTATAGTTTAGTGTAATTAATAATAATAAGAGTAAATATGTCAATAAAAGTTAATTAGCATAAAAATATTGTGTCCGTCATCCATTTAAGATATGTTCATCATCTACCATCAAGTGTTAAGTGTTTAGTGATAGTAAGCGTAAGGGTGTTCCGTCTCAGTAAAGTGGTGGACAAACCAGCAACCGTCCTCTTCAAGTGAAGTGTCCACCAGTAAGAAAAAGTGCCATCGTGGAGTAAGAGAACAAAGAGTAAACAGAATCTTTTACTTCCACCGCCCCTGTCACAACATTGCCATAAAAATTGTCGAAAAATTACCAAAAATTTGAGACATTTCGCTTGTTGTGTACGAGCAGTTACCGCACAATAATGGATAAGTATCTATAGTAATATGCACCATATTGGGATGTAATGGGGGTAGGTAATGGTCTTTCCTTCTCTAACGTTACCTAAATAGTCGTCAAGTACTCTGTTCTAAACAAGCAATAAGCATTAGACTCCCAATCTCCACGTACAACAACTGCAACTAAAATATTATTTTCTAGGAATGCTGATATTCAAAAGAATAATGCAAAGAATATAAATATAAAAAAAACTTTTTATTCTTCTGAATAATAAACTCAAATCTAATATTAGTAAGAATCTGAGAATGAGAACACTGCAGATTGATAAATTCACTTAAATCAGCTTTTTTTTTGCTATATAAATTTTATAACATAGGTACCTACTCGTAGTGTATACGTAATATTAGATGTGCGATTTTTGAAAACTTTTTATTTTCCTATTAAATGTTTGCTATAATATAACCTTCACATATTTTATTCAATTTTGACATTTTAAACTGTCATTATTAACTCCATAGCAACAACTATAAGTAACACTTTTTTCACATGTGAATTAATTTTTTTTTTAAATCACTCACAAAATTTTAACTCACTGCAACAAATAATGCATTTCAAATAACATCAGGTACGAAAATAACACTTACCATAATATTTATCGGACATTATCAGCCATTTTTATTATTTTTCACGGCACAAATGAGAGACAATAAAGCATTTTAAATACATGACTTGACGTCTATCAGCTACGATTGTCATGCTCAGCCAACTAACTGATTAGTTTTTCGTTTTGTCAAAATTAAATATTATAATGGTTTTTATTAGTATTTCGTCAAAATTGAATAAAATATTGTACAAACCACGTGAGCTAAGAATGTTTATTCACTCAAAGAAATTAACTCACTCGTCAGCTAAACTTTCTTCTCATGAATAAACATTACCTTAGCTAACTTGGTGTGTAAATATCTATTAATACCACACACCAAAATAAGCTATGTATTTAAAAAGTGTGAATACTCTGTCTTACATATTTGTGTTTGTGATAATTCCTCATGTACAACAAATAATAAATGATGATATAACACCTAATAAAGACAGAATATTTGTCGAGCGAAATGTTAAATATTGCTCGGTCTTTAGTTTTATTAAATATAGATATTTAATTCGTGTATAGAGATTAAGGGTTACCAATTATTTCTGCTTTTGTTGTCGTTTACATTTCAAGTATTTCGTATTATATTACAATGGTATTACGTTATATTAGAATAATTCATCATAAGAATAATATGACATAAATTGATAAATTCTTTGCGGTAATTTCTCTTTCAAGAAAAGTCTGTTGTTGCAAATAGACTTTATTTTACTTGACGTCAGAAAAAGGTTAATAACAAAAAACTTCTTTAATTCTCATAACAATGAGGAGCTTTTTCAAAATAATATACTTTGTAAATTTCAGCGTCGTACATTTTAGTAATTTACGTCTTTATATATCGGAAAAAGGCGATGTTGTCCTGCATTTTCCTAACACCCATTTCAACGAGCTAAAATTAAAAATCAACTCAATAACTTCATCATTAAATTTAATCTGAAATCAATTAAAAACAAGCATTTAGGAGAAATCAACATCTCAACGACCTCTATATTAAAAGTTCCTGGCACAAAACCCAGAAAATTTTCCATATACAAGTTCATTAATTAAATTGTATTATACGGTATTCAGTAAACGGCGAAACCAAATTAAAATCAGTCCCCATAGTAAGGGCTCAAGGTTAGTTGCGCTTGAAAGAAGGGAGTGAATGGGAACGACGGCTGCTGGGCTGGGACGTAGTTATCATGCAACGACCCTCACTGAGTCCTGCGCCTTCCAGTCCAAGTACCAACTCACTAAACGCTAAATGATGACTCAGCAATGATGTATTAATCACAGGACAGACCCGTAGCACGCGATTTGCCTCTATATTTAATTTAAAACATAATAATGTTACAAGCTAGTTAGGTGGTAAACGCATAAAGGTTGTTACAGACTACGCTGATACTTTATGTTAACACGTGATATCGCAGCACATCACAACACAGCAGATCACATCAGAAACACAGTGCATTCACACTATTATGACGTTTTATTTAGTCATATCTACATATTTTGGGAACCAATCTTCCGTTTGGTACTTACAAAGTAATTTCCTGTACAAAAAATAAATTATCACTATTATCAATGTAGAACGAATTAAATTATTAATTAATAACATTGATGAGGATGAAATCCTGACTGCAATAGCTCAGGAATTATGTAAAATAGTGGAGTGCCGTAAGACAAAAAAATGTAAAAACCTCGGAACCCGGTTCCACTGAATGGATTTTCGTGAAACCTTTTCTATTACATTGTTAAAAGTTTAAATAAAAAAATTTACCTATCAAAATTTGCCGATCTCAATTACAACAATTTTTAACAACAATTAATTGAAGAATGAGAAACATGAATAATAAAAATTTTGTAGTAAAGATTTCTGTTTTATATACAATAAATTATATTTTTATAGTAACTTTAAAATGTATTTATATTTTAGCAAAAAAAAATTACATAAAAGAAACTAAGGCGAGTTATTTAAAATCGTATATATATCGGACCGAAGATACAAAAAAGGTAAAATATACTGCATTAAAAAAAAGACGATATTTTTAGAAAAAAAAATATTTCTTATAAATAAAATAAATAAATATATCATCACGGCATATTACCCATTTCTGGGTGTGCCACAATCTGCTTTATCGCAGACATCGGTAATGATGATGACATATTTGTACCGTGCGGGCGCTTACCAGGCACCACCTCACGGGCACTCATTGCTGGCGTGGAGAGTGCACCACAGGGGTCACTTTTGTGCCATTTAAAATTCGAAATATTTGGCGTCGGTCATTGTATTATATAAAAATTGATAAATTTTCAGTCAATTATCTACATTATCGTCGTCATCAACCTCATCAATTTGGATGATAGGTGATGGATTAGTGCAACTGTTGCCATTGCATTCTAAGCAAGGTACATTGCAATTCAATTTACTTTTCATGCACTCACAAGATGCTCCACATTGTTTCCGGTGTCAGTATTCCGCTTTCATATTTCCAACCCCATTCTTCTGGTAATATGTCCCTTCCGAGCCATGTTTGAATTTAAAGATATACTCTTTTGAAGTGTCCAAAAGCGGCGTCTGCAGTAGGTACCAAAGATGGTAATTTAATTTTTATCGGTTGTTTTTACGAAAGAGTTGTACCTTAATGTATTTAGATCTTTTATTTTTTGGGGGGCAGCGTATAAAGCAAGCGTACATGTAACACCAGCGTTAAAAATGTCATAGGCGTCTTTACATTAATTTTCAAAAACTGTTGCAGTATTTTGTAAATCCGACCGTTTCTCGAAATTTAAAAAAAAAACATTTTTTCCCCGTTGGAAATGCCGACGTCGTATCACACCCAGTAAAAGAATGTAAAAAAGGATATGCTGTTTACATTTTGGTAATACTGTTTCCAAACTTTTAGATGAGTACACTTTTTGTAGAATTTTGCCTTTTGCTGGTTTTTGAAAGTAAATTTCTCGATTTGTTGGTGAGAATGCAGTCAGTAAAACTAGAACATCCACATCCTCAGAAACTACAACAATATTTTCGGATTGTAAATTAATTGCTGTTTCAATTATTAATCTATCGGCATCAACTTCCGCTTGACAAGAAAATATTTGATTTTCTGCAAGTGTGTTTCGTAGCATATCTATGGCATTCGCTAAAAACTTTTCTTGTCCTACTTTGAGTGGCATGTTTTGGTCAAATATGATGTCATTACATGCATTTCTTCTAGAGCGACGAGTTCTTTCGATCGATTTTGTGCTGTTTTTTTTGGTAACCATCAAATACTACATAAATGTTGTGTCCGTAATTGTTACATAAATATCTTATGAAGTGTTCACAAATAGTGCCGAAATTTTCATCCAATTGCCATTTGCAACGGTGTAGTAACATCCCTCCATCAATTAAGTAGAAAAATTTTTGTACATCGTTCACATTCACCGTCACTTCTGGGAATAGGTCATATAATGCAGATCTTTTTGTTTTGCGCATTTCGCCATCTTCAAAAAGAGCCAGAGGATAAGGGGCTAATTCAAAATTCATACAGGTTTTTAGTTCTTCGTTTGATTTTTTTAAAACGCAAATATGTTGAAATAAAATTAGTGGGTCAATTAGAATGATAACATCATCCACTTTTATTTTGCTTGAGGAAGCCAATAACAGACTCAAGGACATGCATGTATCATTTATCCTATGTAAAATCTAAATTTAATCGCAAAAAAATTAAAGGTTTAACAGAAAATAAATGAAAACTCCAAAAAAATAATAATTATTTATTTTAATAATTAAAAAATTGAGATCGGCAAAAATAAATGGGTAAACATTTTAGTATTTAGTGTTAAAAACACTTTCCAAAAAGTTTTACAAAAATCCGTTCAGTGGATCCGGGTTCCGAGGTATAAACCTTACGGCACTCCACTAAAAATAGAGTTTGGGTTCATCCAATCAACTTTAGAGAATATTTTAATTCTATCATCTAATGCCACAACTTCTGGCAGATAAAGAGCGTTTTCTGCTTTATTACCGAATGTCGCGAACTGAATTCTACAGCCTTCTGAAAATGATAACCTAAAAATTATTATTATAACAAATTTTATCAATTTTTCTTCGTCCATTATGCTAAAAATTCAGAAAAATATATAAAAGACAGTGACAAGTTAAAAAATAGTACTTAAAATATACTGCACATTACAGTGCCTCAATTACCTACCTTGGCGACATGCGAACAAAGCCGCCATGTTTTTACTAAACTTAACATAGGCGGTATATGAAATTTTTACTTGTTTAATGTTTTAAATGTTTAAATTAATTCTATTTAAACATTTAAAATATTTAACAAGTAAATATAGTGTGAAAATTTCATATACGCCTATGTTAAGTTTAATAAAAAATATGGGGGTTTGGTTCATAAGTGGCCACTGTAGGTAATTAAGGCACTGAGCTGTATAAACCATTCCCTTCTGACACTATCTGACTCAATAATACGTAGGAATACAACACATCAGAACAATCTTTACATTACCATGAAGAATAATGGATTAAAATTTCATATACATTATAACACATCATAATGCGTGTTGACACGAAACGTCAGCATAGGCTATATCCACCTATAGAGTGTTGGTATATAGGCATTGAAGCACTTCAGACACAACGACTTCACCAGTTATTCGTTGACGCCTTGGTTACAGCAGTAACAGGAGCTTTAGATGATGGAGAATAAATATACAATAGTAATATACGAAGTGAGTCAATAAACAACGGGATTGTTTTCGTCTTCCCTTAAGATTTGGTAACATTGTGGGGTGTGTTATATTAATTTGTCATTTTCCCTCCATCTACTGTTAAATTTTCAAGTAAATTAGACAAATCGTTCGGCAGTAGCCTTTGATTGAAGTGGACCATTTTCTTGTACCCCGCTGGAATCATGTTAGCGATACTATGAATTTTTGTACCACGGTTTTGTATATATTGATTAGTGCTCGTATCCATAGTCGATGCTCAATCTCTTATTTGAGTATTACTTCGCCAGGCATTACTCCGGTATTTCTCGACCTCAAGCACATCATATGTTTCATAGTGGAAACTGCGCGAATTCTCTGTTTTCTAGGGATTATTTTACAAAATTTGTAATAACTATTACTTAACTATATTCTGCGGACCTCAGCAGTTCCTGGTATCCGCCACGTTTCATCATATGTCTACGCGAATAAATTGAAGACAATCCCAGGGCATGCCATGACTTTAGAATAGATCAACATGCGAAACTCCACCGTAACATAAGTAGCAAAACTGCGACTGGACAAGGTATCACTTGATAAACTTCACCCACTTCAACTTTAAGAATTAGAAGAACATCCCATCTAATCAATCAATCTTCATGAAATATATTCAAAGGGCTCAATTATTGGTGTCATCTTTCATTAATAATTTTATTTTATTTTGCAATAAAATTTATAAACAAACTTTTACAGAAAAAGCAAGTTCAGCGAAGTTCAAATACGAGTCCGAGGGCATTCGACGAAACTCAAGTCGTTCCACCCTAGAGTTTCTTCTTAAGGAGGGAGGTGTCACCTAACCAGATTCTGCGGACCTCAGCAGTTCCTGGTATCCGCCAAGTTCCCGCGAGCGGCAAGAAGATCACATTTCATCTTATCTTTGTACAATGTATATTCCATGATTTTGTAAACTTTTATTCAGTCTGTATGTAGAATTCAAACAATAAACTTAGAAAATACTTTATTGTAGAAAGCAATAGTTTTTAAAAACCAATATCCAGAAATCTATCAATTAATTGGCGCAGTCGGTAGGATATTGAGTGCAAATTCATCACGAATAATCCATCAGTGTCAACTGTTTACTCTGAAGAACCCAGGTCCGAGAGGTGTTCATCGCGAATCAACCCACTGGCGAGCTCATCTTAGAAGACTTCCAACGCGGACAATCTAACTAGGATGAAGAACGGTCTCTACAACGCTGTATTGGTTATGTAAGTTGCTTTCCTTTCTATGTCAGACTCCTCGCGTTCATCCATTATTTCCATAGAGGATAATACTAGTGAAAACGAGTTAGAATTATTAGATTATTCGAATAGTAATTTAGATCTTAGATCAATTAGCGAAATTTTGTCAAATTGAAATATAAACGAAAGTGCCGATACAACAAATTTAGATATGGCGCAACCACAAATACCAAAATTCGAAAATAAATTATTAGAAATAGTACCTAGATTTGATGGAAATCCATCAGAATTATCAGGATTTTTAGAAATAGCAAGTGCCCTTGTTAAAACTTATTGGGATCCAAATCCCGAAAATATTACTTGTGTGCAAAATATTACAGTAGTTTACGGGATATATGCAAAATTATCTGGCTCAGCACGCGAAGTTTATTCTACATGCACTTCAAAAGATTGGAAAACAGTAAAAGTGCACTCATCGCACATTTTGGTGATCAACGCGATGAGAACGGTTTATTATTTGATTTAGATCAGCTCCGTCAAAAAGACATTGAATCTTCTTTACAATACTACACGAGAGTAATGTCTAATTTAAGTGCTTTGCATAATTATGTAGAAATTCACGAAACTGACGAAAACATAAAAATCGTGAAAAAGAATTTTTATAACAACCATGCTTTAAAAATATTTTTAGCAGGCTTAAAAGAACCATTAGGCTACAATCCGAGCCATGAAACCAAAAGACTTAGCAGAAAGTAGACAATTTATAATTTCTGAAAATAATATCAGACACTTACAAAAACCTACATACGAGAGAAATAAAACTTCTACACAAAAACCACATCCAAACACATATAATTCGAGACAAATTCAATTTCCTCGCCATCCACCAGAATTACCCTATATCTACCCACAATTCCAAAATTTTAATAGAAATCAATTTCAACAATTTCTTAGCAACCCCATCCAGCTACAACCCCGACAAATACAAGCACCACAAAAAATCTTTAGCAATCAGCAAGTATTTGGGAATAATATTCCAAAATCAAATACTATAAATGTTTGGAGACCACAGGGCTCTGCAAATCGCCCCATTCATCCTAAACCCACTCCTATGAGCGGAATATCCCATGGAACTTTCCCAAGACAAGACACTAGGTTACAAAGATTTCAAAATCAAAAACCACCAAACTTTATTTCTGAAGAGATACATAAATTAGAACAACCTATACAATCTACACAATTTGTTGAGTGGAGAGAATTTGACTACGACAACTACGAGACTGATAATACAGTGCCGTACTCACAAGAAAATGATTATTATGTAACTGACGATTTTGAAAATTATTATACTTTCGAACCAGAGTCTACTGAAAGTAGCCAAAATTTTTCCCAAACGAGCCAGTCAATGAACCCAACGTAGAATTACATTCAATATGCGATAAAAAATATTTACCATTTATTAAAATCTCGAACCCACCATTAAAACTTTTGATCGATACAGGTGGGACAAAATCATTCTTGAATCCGGAATTAACTGAAAAATATTTTAAAACCAATATAAAGGCTCGAATAGAACCCTGCAGTTTAGAAACATTAAAAATACCGGTAAATGCAAAAGACGGAAATATAGTAATCCCACAAACAAAAATTTCGAACTGTATAATAAGAGAAGGAGTATCAAATTGTCAAAATGGATACGCCCCTGTTGATATTTACAACAACACATATGAAGACCAAGAAATTTATTTGTATGACCCAATCAATACTAACCATTTTAATAGTACTGAATTTGAATTATTTAATGTCACAATTCATAATAATTGTAACGACAGTGACACGCCTAATAAATCTGAAATAATAAACTCATTACGCACCGAACATATGAACTCGGAAGAGAAACAGTGTATTGAAAAACTTGTAAAAAAGTTTAACGATATATTTTACCGCGACGGTACACCATTAACTTTCACGAATAAAATAAAACACAGAATTATTACAACTGACGAAATTCCTGTACACACAAAATCTTACAGATATCCATTCATACACAAACCCGAAGTTGAACGACAATGGCGCATAGTTGTCGATTATCGATAGACAAACGAAGAAACTATAGACGACCGTTACCCAATTCCCAATATTTCTGACATTTTAGACAGACTCGGACGATCACAATACTTTTCCACAATAGATCTCGCGAGCGGATTTCACCAAATCGAAATGCAGCCAGATGACGTGCAGAAAACTGCATTTAATGTAGAAGAAGATAAATCTTGTTCCTCTGGTTGTGAAAACACACGTTTTCAACACCTTTCATATTTTTTCATATTTTTTAAATTTTTAAAAATTTTCAAAAATGAAAATACTATATACTTCTCTTTAATTACTTAATTGACGCTGTGGCCTGATGATGTCCGTTGCGACGAAATCGATTGCCAATAATAAAACTTTTTTATGAAAATAAACTAATCCTTATTTCATAAAACCATCAGATTTTCTACTACATCTTATTTTACATTATTTATGGACAATGTTTTGAGAGAATATCTTAACAAAATCTGTTTTGTTTTTATGGACGACATAATAGTATTTTCTACATCTCTTCAAGATCACATTGTAAATTTAAAACAGATATTTCAAAAATTAAGCAAAAGTAATCTTAAAGTTCAACTTGACAAATCTGAATTTCTAAAGTTGCTTTCCTTGGACATTTAGTTACATCAGAAGAAATCAAACCCAATCCAGAAAAAATTAAAGTAATTCAAAATTATCCAATGCCAAAAACAAATAGAGAAATAAAAGCATTTTTAGGACTACTTGGTTATTACCCAAAATTCATTAAAAATTTTGCAAAATTAACAAAGCCAATGACCTCATGCTTAAAGAACAACGCTACTATCGACATACATAATCCTGACTATATAAACTGCTTCAAAACTTGCAAAAATCTGCTATCAAACGAACCAATTCTGCAACATCCTGATTTTGAAAAACCATTTATTTTGACAACCGATGCCAGCAATTACGCGATAGGTGCGGTATTATCTCAGGGTAAAGTCGGATCAGACTTACCGTTGTCTTATGCAAGTCGTACACTGAGTGAAACTGAAACAAAATATTCTACAGTAGAGAAAGAACTATTAGCAATCATTTGGGCCGTAATACATTTTAGACCATATTTATTTGGACGAAAATGTTTCATTTACACTGACCATCGCCCTCTGCAATGGTTATTTTCATTAAAAGAGCCGAACTCTAAGCTTGTGAGATGGAGACTCAAGTTAGAGGAATACGACTACAAAATTATTTACAAAATAGGTTCACTCAATAAAAACGCAGATGCGTTGTCTTGCATTCAAATTAACACAAACGAAACAATCGAAAATTCAGGAGGAATATTCGATTATATGAAAGAATTTAATAATAGTTTTAGTAACACGAACGAGGCGGAAAACAATAAAACTTCCGATAACATGTCATTAATAGTTGAACCAGACAATGATAAAATTGACAATGACATATCAGATGACCAAACTGTTCACACAAACAGAGAAAACTCAATTTTTGGAATCCCAATTTCTGATAAACCCGTTAATTTCGGAAAAAACAGATAATAATATCACAAGTTAATTATGACTCTAAGAAACCAAAAATTGTAAAACTTTTCGAAGATACACAACGTTTTATTGTTCAGCTTTCAAAAAATAATTTTGCTAAGGATATAGTCAATTTCATTAAAGAATATATTATCCCAAAAATTAAATACTGTCTATACTTAAAAGACCCCATTTACGAAGAATTCCGTTCTGTCATCCAAAAATATTTTTAAAATTCTGAAATAAATTTAGTAAGATACACTCAAAAATTATTAGATATTGAAGATCCGTCAAAAATTAAACAAACAATTCAGAACTATCAAGAAAGAAAACCAATCATCGAGGTATCGATGAAACAGAAAATCAAATAAAGAAAAAATACTACTGGCCAAATATACGTAAATCAGTACAAACTTACATTAATGAATGTGAAATATGTTTAGAAACTAAATATGATAGAGTCCCATTAAAGCCAAAATTTAATATAACTCCTACCCCAACAAAACCATTCGAAACTTTACATATCGATTTAATCACTTTAGAAAAACAAAAATTCTTATCAATCATTGATGCCTTTTCAAGATATGCTCAAGTTTATAAATTAGACTCAGGCCAAGGAATAGAAGTCGTCAATAACCTTATTAAGTATTTCACACACCACGGAATACCTGATCAGATCATTTCCGATAATGGTCTTGAATTTAAAAATTCCTTAATTAAAGAATTATTAGAAGTTCATAAAGTGAAACTCCATTTTATTAGTACACAACACCCGGAATCGAACGGATTGATTGAAAGATTTTATTCGACCTTAGTAGAACATATCAGATTACTCAATAATCAAGAGCAGTATAAAAAAGAGCCAATTGAAATAAAAGTTAATTATGCACTCTTAGCGTATAATAATTCTATTCACTCTTCCACAAAATTAAGACCTTGTGAAATCATATCAGGACATTTAGATGTAAATTCACCCCTAGATATTGACTTAGAAAAACAATTATTTAACAACTACATAACAAATCACAAAGAAAAAATTAGATTACTATATAACAAAATTAAAGAAACAAATGAACAGTATAAACAAAAAACAATTGAATACGCGAATAAAAATAGAGAAGATTTACCTGAAATACCTAATACTGTTTTTGTGAAAAATAAACAAAGTAAAACTAATAATAAATTCAAACCCGAGAAAATTGTAAAAATCAACCCCACTTTGAAAACAGCAGAAATAAAACCAGATCATGGTAACACATCAAAAGACGTTCACTTGTCCAACATAAAAAGACCTAGACGAAAGAATTACAATTTTAAAACTAAGCAAAAGCAAAATAAATATAAATTCAAAATTCTAGAAAACAAAATATTGAAGAAATCTCCCTTGTTGCAGACCAGTGACTCTCCACCTGACAACAACACAAGAAGTTCAGATACAGAACTTAGTGAATAATCCCGGAGTTCTCCCATTTAAATTAGGACATTCAAAAATTAAAACCGCTTCCCATACATTTTTACATTACATTGACCTCAAAACCATTAAAGACAGAGTTGATTTAATAAACGAAAAATTTTCGGAATTAAAAACAATAGTAGATTCTGCTACTCCCGAATTTTATCACATTTTAAATAACTGCAATGGTCATTTAAAATACCAATTGAACATTGTAAAAAGAAAATTAAATACTTTCTACGCCAAAAAACGCCTAATTAACTAATTAACCCTTTAGGATCACTTGTCAAATTTTTGAGTGGTAATATGGACAACGACGATGCTCAAGAAATTCATAACAGTATTTTAAAATTAGAAACAGATCAAAATAAAATTGTTACAAAATTAAACAATCACATTTCACTTTCCAAAAATATAATGTCAAATATTAACTATACACTAACACTAATTGTTAAGAATCAAATCAGTGTCGAAAATAAAACGAATGAGCTAATAAAGGAAATTTCGATTTCTCTCATTTTCACGACGCACAAGAAATTTTTGAACAAATAAAATACAATCTTGATTCAATGTTAAATTATTTGGAGGAAATCGAAAATGCTATGACATTTGCAAATCTAGAAGTTGTACACCCTAGCATTATTTATTATCAAGATCTAAAAGATATTATTAACAAATTATATACAATTTACGATCATAAACAATTACTATTTTCAAATATTAATGATATATCAAAGTACTATAATGTTATCAAAATTAAAGTTCATGTCATAAATGAAAAAATTATGTTTTCACTAGTTTTTCCTTTAATACACCCAGAAATCTTCGATCATTATCGTCTATATTCAATTCCTAACTCAAGTCAATCAACAATTATCCCACCTGCTACATACCTATCAGTAAGCGACAACGTATACCAATATAGTAATTGTAGCGTCTATCCTACCGTCGCCTATATCTCCTGTCGTCACCTGTAAACTCTCTTACACCAAGTCGTGTATCGACTGACTCTCTCCCTGACTCTGACTCTCTTTACCACCTCCGTAACTCTAGTAACGCATGCGCTAACGACAAGAATCACAATATTAATACCGTACATTACCGCATACCTACAATATTAAATAACATACATTACCGCATACACTACATCCCTTCCTTTTTATATATTTTAGTTTGTTAAGGTATTGGAATAATTTATTAAATCAACATATCTATTACAAAATCTTTATTTTTTATTTCCATCAATAATTTGTACACGATACTTAAAAATGCCCATGTATTTTTATAAAAATATATATATATTTTTTTATGAACCATTCTCGCTTCCTATCTTACTTTCCTCATCTACTTAATTTTTTTCCTTTCTACCTTCCTTTTCTTCATCGATGACTTTCCACTGTCCTTCTACTTTCTTCAGATGTACTACGTTCCTCCTATACGTGTTTCCAGTTTCATCATTTCGTATATCTATATCTCCCCCTTTCCTTCTTTCTATTGTATGTGTCGTAGGATCAAAGTTCAAGCTTAGCTTATTTCCTCTGTGTAAGTTTTTAATATAAACTTTATCTCCTACTTGCATATCACACTCTTTTGCTTTCCGCTTTCTGTCCGCGTATTCTTTTCCTTTCTCCTTCATTTCTCTATCCATATCCCTAATGTCCATGTCTTCCGATTTGTTACTAATGTCACTGATCATGGGAATTTTGTCACGAAACTGTCTTCTCAAGAACAATTCCGACGGTGTTTTACCTGTCACGGAATGATGAGATATTCCAGCAAGTATTCCTTCCAGTCCCGTTTTTCGACTTGACTAATCTTTAAACGTTTTAGGACATCCCGATTTTGACGCTCTACCTCCCCGTTTTGTTGGGGCCAATACGGTACGGTATTGTACAAACTTACATTATTTTCGTTGCAAAATGACTTGAACTCATCACTGTTGAATTGTCTGCCGTTATCAGCTGTTATTGAAACTGGATAACCGAGTCGACTAAAAATTTCCTTTAGGAGGGTAATAATGTCCATGCTAGTTATCTTGCGCAAAATTTTTACTTCTTTGTACCTACTATAGTAGTCGACAACTACCAAAATGTGGTCACCACTAGGTAATGGACCCATTAAATCGATCGCTATGTCTACCCATGGCTCGTTTGGTAAATCTCGACGTTTTAGTGGGTTTGGCGGATTTGGTGCTGAGACAAGAGTGCATCCCTTGCATGATTTAACTAAACTTTCAGCTTCTTTATCATATCTCGGCCACCATACTTTAGTCCTTAGCCGGGCCTTCATTGCGACAATGCCCGGATGACCTCCGTGGGCAGCATTCAACACTTGGTTACGCAACTTCTTAGGGATCACTATTTTCGATTTGAAAAATCAATATTCGACTGTGTTAGGATGGAGGTAGATACAGGAAAGTAAGAAATCTTCGGACTTTCAGTCAATTAATAAAATTTATTCACGCCGACGTTTCGACTATACTATAGTCTTCTTCAGGGCTAGAATGGTCAGTTGAAACAAGGAAACCACATGTGGATAAAATAACATACAGCACGGACAATTAAAAAAAAAATAAATAAATAAATATGAATAAATAAATAAATAGTTAAAACCAACATATCACAGAGAGAAATTCGTCTAAAATTAAAAAACTTGTCTTTGATGAATGCAATATTTATGGAACTACAAATAACTAGTAACGTGTAAAATTTTTTTTTTTTTTTTTTTTTTTTTTTTTATTCTTAAAAAAAATTTTTTACACGTTACTAGTTATTTGTAGTTCCATAAATATTGCATTCATCAAAGACAAGTTTTTTAATTTTAGACGAATTTCTCTCTGTGATATGTTGGTTTTAACTATTTATTTATTTATTCATATTTATTTATTTATTTTTTTTTAATTGTCCGTGCTGTATGTTATTTTATCCACATGTGGTTTCCTTGTTTCAACTGACCATTCTAGCCCTGAAGAAGACTATAGTATAGTCGAAACGTCGGCGTGAATAAATTTTATTAATTGACTGAAAGTCCGAAGATTTCTTACTTTCCTGTATCTACCTCCATCACTATTTTCGTTCCCCTCAGCAGAATGTCTTCGTAAAAACACAGTTCGGTTTGAAATAACTTGTAAGTTTTAACTTCCTCATCCCAGTGATTGTTATACAGCCGTTCTTTTACTTTTATTATTTCTTTGTCCACTCTGGAATAACTTGCTATGTCTTCTAGTTTTATTGCTACCGGTTTTATGTATTGCATGACTTGATGAATGTAGGTATCACTTGCTGATGATGTCACATTGCGAATGACGCAAAGTCTTGACAAGGGATCCGCTATGTTATTTTTTCCAGGGCGATATATTACTTTGTACTTGTACGATTGAAGTCTTAAAACCCACCTCTCTATTCGTGCACATGGCTTCGACTTTGGGCCAAATATCACTTCTAACGCCTTATGATCCGTTATAAGATCAAACTCTTTACCATATAGAAAAATGTGAAAATGTTCGACAGCCCAAACAAGTGCTAGCGCTTCTTTCTCAGTTTGGCAGTATCGTCGTTCGCAATCAGTCAAAGTTTTATTTCCGAAAGCGATGACTCTAGGACCATTGTTGTCCGTCTGAACTAATACGCCGCCTAGCCCTACGGGACTAGCATCCGCAATTACTGTGGTTTTTTTTTATTTACGTCATAATATCCCAATGTAGAAATATTTGCAAGCGCTGATTTCAGAGACTCAAAAGCCTCATCTTGTTTTGTTGTCCAGTACTTCTGGATACAAGATACTTTTTCTGGTTTATTTCGCAGTAGTTCTTTTAATGGCTCCGTTATCGTAGCTAAGTTTGGAATCCATTTTCCCACGAAGTTTACTAGACCCATAAAACTTTGTAGCTCTGCCTTAGTTGTAGGAGGTCGGAATTCTTGTATAATAGAAATATACTTTTTTAGTGGTCTTACTCCTTCTTCTGTCAATTCGTGTCCTAAGAAGTGAACCTTGGTAACTCCAAATAAACATTTCTCTTTCCGAAATACAGCATTATTTTTTTCTAACACTTCTATAATCTTCTTCAGTCTTATATCATGTTCAACTTTGTCTTTCCCGTATATTAGTATATCATCGATAAAATTGATAACCCCTTCACATCCTAAAAGCATTCGTTCTAACGTTTTTTTGGAAAATTTCGGGAGCACAAGTTATCCCGAACATAAGGCGTTTGTATCTAAATAAACCTTTACTTGTAATAAAGGTTGTAATATGTCGCGAATCAGGGTGTAATTCAATCTGATGGAATGCGTCTTGGATATCCAGTTTACTGAAGTACCTTGCATTCTTAACTTTTGGTAATAGTTTGTCCATCGTTGGCAGTGGGTGGTTTTCACGCATAATTGCCTTGTTTGCTTGTCTCATATCTACGCATAGTCGAACTTCACCATTATTCTTTAATATAGGCACTATCGGTGATACCCACTTGGAGGAACCCTGGACAGCCTCTATAATATCTCTTTTAATTAATTCCTCAATTTTAGCCTCTACTTTTCCTTCTAAAGGTATGGGAATTCTTCTGCACGGTTGTGAGACTGGCTGAACCGAGTTATCTATGGGTATTTCGATCAGTACGTCTTTAAATTTCGGGAATACTCCTGCCTCGACTTGATTGACCTCAATTTTTAAAATCCCTAACGCCATAGCGGAAGACTTGCCTAATAGATTTCTAGTGCCATTTGCAATTACATAAAATGTATAATTACCAGATCGATCCCCTACTTGCAAATTTGCATCAAAAGAGCCTTTCAGTTTGAGTGGCACGTTGCTGCCGTATGCTAGAATTTTTTTGTTTGGATTTTCCACTTGATTGTGTACTGAGACCTTTTCCTTTTTCATCTCTTCCCATGTGTCACTCGTAATTAAATTTTGCTTGCACCCTGAATCTATCAACATTTCTACTTTTACTCCTCCAATTTTGCATTCCACTACTGCATCATCATCTATATGAAACACGTAGTCTTCCTCATGAGTTACTTCATTTACGGTGCTTGTATTTCTGTTAGACTTGAATCTCTTCGGATTGTTTCTGTTTCTGTAGTTCTCTTCCGGTCTCCTTTTCAGTTTAAATTGTCCAGTTCTGCAAAACTGACGAAAATGTCCTCTGCGACCGCATCTTAAGCATTCCTTTTCTTTAGCCGGACATCTACTGTCTTCCGATGAATGTTTGTGACTTCCGCATCTTGTACAGTTATTATTCTCTATTCTACGGTCCGTCCATTTTTTGTTCAGCTTATCTTCTATTTTATTAATATTCTGACTTGTGCCACATTCATTTCCAAAATCTTTTATTTGTCGGCCGACTGCTTCAAGGGCATTAGCTTCTGTTATTATATTATCTAACGTAATTGCATCACCAATTTGAAGTATTTTTTTCCGTAGTTCATTAGAAATGCACTTCTCTATGATTTGGTCAATGATGTGATCATTCGTGTCATGAAATTGACACTTGCCTGCTTGTTGTCTCAAACGCACTAAAAATTTCTCAAACTTCTCGTTCGGTTCTTGTTTAAGCAGTCGAAACAGGTGGCGTTCATACACTTTACTTTGTTTAGGTGCAAAATACGCGTCTAGTTTCTTAATGGCTATGTCAAAAACATCTGCTTCTTCGGGTTGATGAATATTTGCATCTGGAATGTTGTAGAATATTTCTTGGAGCTCTAGTCCCCCAAAATGCAGTAGACTTGCTCTTTTCTTTTCATTTATTGTGATGTCTGAAGCCTCTAAATAAATATAGAGCGCTCTTTTCCACCGTTCCCATCTTATTCCGACTGAGCTGGAATCACCTTCACAGTCGAATTTTTCGAGTGTTAGTGACATCTTCCACCTTTATTGGGCAACCTGGAAATAATCAATTCAATGATTCAGAACTAGTCTGCTAATAATAATCAGAATTTCCTGCTTTGCGTCAATTTAATGACCAGATTTTATCTGCCTGTTTTATGTCAATTGAATGACCAGAATATATCTGCCTGTTTAATGTCAATTTAATGACCAGAATATATCTGCAAGTTTTATGTCAATTGAATGACCAGAATATATCTGCCTATTTCTTTTTTTTTATGTCAATTTAATGACCAGACCTTGTCTGCTTTTTCTTACTTACTTTACCTCGTCGCCACTTGTAGCGTCTATCCTACCGTCGCCTATATCTCCTGTCGTCACCTGTAAACTCTCTTACACCAAGTCGTGTATCGACTGACTCTCTCCCTGACTCTGACTCTCTTTACCACCTCCGTAACTCTAGTAACGCATGCGCTAACGACAAGAATCACAATATTAATACCGTACATTACCGCATACCTACAATATTAAATAACATACATTACCGCATACACTACAGTAATGAAGAATGCATCGATTTGCAATCAGAATTCCTGTGCAAAAGTACAAATCTTCTACCGCTACAGAGCGATGAAGAATGCTTAATATCAATTTTGTCAACCGACACTACAGCAACCAACTGTCAACAAATACCAATCAAGATAACTCAACAAGTTATATTGGAAATCAACGAAGCCCATTACATTGGAATATTTGCAATACAACAAAAAATACAAACTTCGTGCAAACAGAATACCATTGCGTCCCTACAAGAAACCTATTTAATCGTCGTACCACCAAACTGTTCAATAAAGATTTCATCATATGTCTACGCGAATAAATTGAAGACAATCCCAGGGCATGCCATGACTTTAGAATAGATCAACATGCGAAACTCCACCGTAACATAAGTAGCAAAACTGCGATTGGACAAGGTATCACTTGATAAACTTCACCTACTTCAACTTTAAGAATTAGAAAAACATCCCATCTAATCAATCAATCTTCATGAAATATATTCAAAGGGCTCAATTATTGGTGTCATCTTTCATTAATAATTTTATTCTATTTTGCAATAAAATTTATAAACAAACTTTTACAGAAAAAGCAAGTTCAGCGAAGTTCAAATACGAGTCCGAGGGCATTCGACGAAACTCAAGTCGTTCCACCCTAGAGTTTCTTCTTAAGGAGGGAGGTGTCACCTAACCAGATTCTGCGGACCTCAGCAGTTCCTGGTATCCGCCAAGTTCCCGCGAGCGGCAAGAAGATCACATTTCATCTTATCTTTGTACAATGTATATTCCATGATTTTGTAAACTTTTATTCAGTCTGTATGTAGAATTCAAACAATAAACTTAGAAAATACTTTATTGTAGAAAGCAATAGTTTTTAAAAACCAATATCCAGAAATCTGTCAATTAATTAATTTATATATATATATATATATATATATATATATATATATATTGTTAGGAATTCATTGTTATGTTATTCAATTACACTGTTGATTAATTTGTTTATCACTGTTAGGAATTTATTGTTGTGTTATTCAACTATGCTGTTTATTAATTTGTTTTCACCTACTGTTACGTGTTCTTATGTAAAGAGCGAGAGCCGCTACTGGTCGACCGATGTCTCGTCATTCAGACGTTAGTACTCGGATCGCTCAGACGCATTGCCGCTCTGGTTATTTGTGCCGAATCATTTTGACTAATAAAAGTTTTGTTTGATGAGTTGTGATCTATTATTTTCTTTTTTTTATTGTGATTTCTTGTGATTTCTAACATCAGAAGTGGGATACACCCACGATCCACGTGCAAGTGTTTGTGGTTTAAAGTTCAGTGCAAGTGTTTGTGGTTTAAAGTTTAGTGAGTGTGTGTTTCCAAGCAACGATGACAGACGAACAACGGGTTGCTGAGACCATCTTATCTGCCCTGGCAAGGGCAATGAACACGAATAGAACTACTCCTGACCAGATTGATCTTCCAGTCTTCAATCCTGAAGCTGATGATGCAAGCAAATGGATCGGTTACGTCGAGGCAATACGCGATGAATTCCAGTTGAGTGACCTTCAAATTTTGGTAAGAGTTGGTCGTTGCTTATTGCACAATGCTAAACGTTGGTTCGAACGGTGGGCACCTGATACCCGTAACTGGGTAACTTTTCGGCGCGACTTTTTGGAAGCATTCCCGCGTAAACGTAATTTGGGCCGTATGCTGGCTGAGGCAACCGCGTTCAATTCTTCTCGAGTAAACAGCTACGAAGCGTATGTGCATGAGAAGGTCATGTTATTACGTAATTTGAGAGCGTCGTGGAAAGAAGAAGACCTTGTTGAACTAGTCGTCCATGGAATTATTGAACCCGATGTTAAGAATGCTGCAACTAACTACATTTACTAAACCTATGAAAACAGAGCAAACGCGCAAATCGGATTCTCCTCCACAAAAAAAGACGCCGCGTTTTTACTAATGGAAAATCTATTAAATGTTTCACATGCGGTAAAATGGGTCACGTTCGTGCTAATTGTAGATCTGTTGATAAAAAGCCGGTAATCCGCGAAGAATCTAAACCGTCTACAAGTTTTCAAAGGTCTGATAATGATTTCAAGGATACATGCTCTTTCTGCGCAAAACGAGGCCATACTGCTAGTAATTGTTTTCTTAAAGAAAGTATCGAGAGACGTAAGAATGTCCATTTTTGTTCATCGGGTGATTCTAAAGATTCAACTACCATTATTATTGATGGCAAGAAGTTTCGAGGATTAATTGACACCGGGGCCGACGTGTCTTTAATATCGGATAAATTCGCGCACCTGTTCCAACACAAAATGAAGCCATGTAAATCGTCCTTAAAAGGCATTACTCCTGGATATGTGGAAACAACTCGAATGTTCACTGCCGAAACGGAGATAACGGGTGAGAAGACTTTGATCACCTATTTCGTGGTTCCCGGTACTACACTCGATTTCGACGTATACATCGGTTGTGACCTTTACAATGATCGCTCGCTTGCGTCAATTACTGATCATCTGGGTTCACGAGTTGTCCGTCGACAACTCCCAGGAATTAATCGCGTTATCGAAACTTTGGATTGCGCCACTATTGACGTGCAAGTTCCTGAGGAACACCGCTCTGCTTTGGTCGATGTTTTGCAACCATTCAGAGATATAATAACAACAGGTAACTGCGTTGGTACCGTTAATAATAGCTGTCTCGAGATCCGTTTAGAGAAAAATGTAATCATCAATCGTCCACCTTATCGTTTGGCAATAAATGAAAGAGCCGCAGTACGTGATATAATCGAGGATTTATTACGTAATAACATAATTAGAGAAAGTGAGTCACCATTCGCAAGCCCGATTCTACTTGTCAAAAAGAAAGACGAATCTTATCGTATGTGCGTCGACTTTAGGGAACTTAACAGACATACAATTAAAGATCGTTATCCTCTTCCGTTGATCGAAGATCAACTAGATCGTTTAGGCAAAGGACGTTATTTCACTTCACTCGATATGGCCTCGGGATTCCACCAGATTGCGATACATGAAGACTCCATTGCTAAGACTGCTTTTGTGACACCGGACGGCCACTATGAATATCTCCGTATGCCTTTCGGACTTGCTAATGCCCCGGCTGTGTTCCAGAGGGCGATTCATAAAGCACTTGGACCTTTGAGACATACTGTTGCTTTGGTATATCTTGACGACATCCTGATTCCTTCAAAAACAATTGAAGAAGGTCTTGAATCTTTGCGTATGGTTTTAGAAGCACTAAAGTCAGCCGGATTCGCGTTAAACATCAGAAAATGTAGCTTTCTCCAAACGTCTATCAAATATCTTGGGAGAGAAATATCTGCTGATGGAATAAGGCCAGGACAAAGAAAGATACAAGCATTGGTAGTATCACCAGTTCCAACTAACGTAAAAGGCGTAAGACAGTTCTTGGGTCTTGCTGGATTTTTCCGTAAGTTTGTTCCTGATTTTGCTAAACGCACTGCTCCAATTACAAAACTCACGAAGAAAGTCGTACCATTTCAGTGGACAGAAGAACACGAAAATGCACGGAATTATGTTATTTCTTGCTTGACATCGCGTCCCTTACTTGCAGTATTCGACACGAATCTTCCGACAGAATTACACACTGATGCAAGTAGCGTTGGCTACGGTGCAATTCTTTTTCAGCGACATGATGGTTTGCGAGTTGTTGCATATTTCAGCCAAAGAACTAGTAAACATGAAAAAAATTATCATTCTTACGAGCTCGAGACACTTGCGATTGTAAAGTAATTCAAACACTTTCGTACTTACCTACTGGTAATACATTTCACTGTTGTTACTGATTGCAATGCCGTGAAGTGCACTGCCAACAAACGAGATCTGGTTCCTAGAATTGCAAGATGGTGGATCTACATGCAAGATTTCAACTTCAACATCATGTACAGGAAAGGTAGTAGCCTATCTCATGTAGATTATTTAAGCCGAAACCCAGTCAACCTAAGACGAGTTACACACAAGAACTGGCTTTATATTGAGCAAAAATGCAGTTCAGAAGTTCAAGAAATGCTGTCTAACTTGCGTGAAGGTAAACTAGATTCTAACCAGTATACTGAGAAAGACGGTCTTCTCCTTCATAAACGGAAAAATCAAGATGGAACCACGCACTTACAATGGTTCGTTCCTCGCCAGAGTCGTCTAGGCTTATTACGAATTTTTCACGACGAACAATGCCACGTTGGTGTTCATAAAACTCTTGAATCTATTGTTCAGCACTTCTGGTTTCCACGCATGAGGCTTTTTGTCAAAAATTATGTTCGTCACTGTCTAGTTTGTGCTGTAAAGAAGACGAGAACGGGGCCACTGCAAGGTTTTGTTCTTCCATTACAAAAGCCTTTACAACCTTTTCATACTTTACACGCAGACTGCCTTGGATCACTTCCGGTCACCTGTGAGGGACATAAACACATCTTAGTTTTGGTCGACGCTTTTACCAAGTATTGTTTATTATTACCATTGAAATCTGTAACTACGGCGGAAATTAAAGAACAACTTCAATCCGTTATCGCTCTTTTTGGAACTCCTAAATGTCTTATAATGGATGCTGGCACGAATTTAAAAAATACTACTTTCCCCAAATATCTAAGTGAATGGAAAATTGAGCACCATTACATTACTCCAGATGTTCACCGCGGAAACGGACAAATAGAACGCTACATGAGAACAATTATGAATTTTCTTCGTATTGAAACACAAGTAAAGTCAGGATGGTCGAGCGGTCTCTGGAAAATTCAACTTGTGCTAAACACAACGGTTCAGAAGAGCACGCTAACAACACCATTACAATTATTGCTGGGAATCGATAGTTCAACTCCATTAATTCAAGCTCTTTTACGAGATCTTTCACATGACTTGACGCCATTACGTAACCGTCAAATAGACCGCGAGCGAGTTGGTAAACTCCTCTATGTTGAATCCAATAAATTTTGCGAAATTAATATGAAACGAAGAGAGGGAATCCAGTTTTCAGTGGGCGATTTCGTTCTCATGCATCGAGATTCCAAAATGCACATAAGTAAAACCGATTACGAATTTTTGGGGCCGTATGAGATAATCAAGTGTGTTGGCAATGAGCGATACGAATTGAAAAAGGTTGGTTCCAATGTTGTAACTAAGGCGGCCAAGGAGCAGTTGAGACGGTGGCCCGCTGACTGGTCTCTGAGTTGCGATATGCAGGAGCTTCTGGAAATAATGGAAGCAGATCATGATGAGACAAGTGAGTTGTAAATTGAAATTTGTCTCCGGTCTCTCACCCTGTAGTGGTGGAGCCGAGACGGTGGCTGTGGTCCCGTTTATGTTGTTGTTATTGATGTTATGATTGTTGTTGACGTTGGTCTCTTACCCTGAAGAGGTAGAGCCAGAGCAGTGGCTGCGGTCCTGATAGAGATGCTGGTCTCTTTCCCTGAAGAGGTAGAGCCAGAGCAGTGGCTGCGGTCCTGCTGGAGATGGCGGTCTCGTACCCTGAAGTGATAGAGCCGGGGCGATGGCTGAGGTCTCGCTGTTATTGTTGTTGTCTGTGTTTTATCCAAATAGTTCTGTTTTTGGCTTCTTTGTTGTTGGTTTCTTCCTTTAAGAGGAAGAATCGTAATAACAAAATGATTTGTTTTGAGTGTGTTTAATAGTTGACTAACTTTGTTTACTTTGTTAGCAAGTACCCAAGGCGACTAAGTTCCATTTAAGAAGTTCCTGTTGAGCTGGTCAACGAGATGTGACGATGCCGATGCGACGAAAGCTCCGCAGTATTACATGCCCATGCCGAAGAACATCTCGCATGACCTTCTTGTCATCGCTTTGAGCTTCGAGAGCGAAGCTTCCGTCAGGCTGGCCGTGTTAGGAATTCATTGTTATGTTATTCAATTACACTGTTGATTAATTTGTTTATCACTGTTAGGAATTTATTGTTGTGTTATTCAACCATGCTGTTTATTAATTTGTTTTCACCTACTGTTACGTGTTCTTATGTAAAGAGCGAGAGCCGCTACTGGTCGACCGATGTCTCGTCATTCAGACGTTAGTACTCGGATCGCTCAGACGCATTGCCGCTCTGGTTATTTGTGCCGAATCATTTTGACTAATAAAAGTTTTGTTTGATGAGTTGTGATCTATTATTTTCTTTTTTTATTGTGATTTCTTGTGATTTCTAACAATATTATATAGGAATGTTTTTATTGGTTTACTGGCTTTATTGTATGTTGTATTCTATTTATAATGGGGAAGTTTAGAATGGTAAAAATTCTACATAACATACTATTTTCTCACAAATATAACACAAATGACTGCTGAAATTGAAATTAAAAATTAAAATTATTGCTCCATTTATTTATAATTAATATTTTTTGGGTAAACTTTAAGTACGTCACAAGTCAGTTATGCGCAAACTCAGATAGAACGGTGAAATCGAAACACTTGAACGTAGGTCGTAACAAAGCGTAAAAGCGCTTCACTGATAACCGCAACCGCGTGCGTCAGTGTATAAGTCGACATACGTTGGGCCAAGCTTCTACCGACGTCATCACAGCTTAAAATCGGCTTTCCGGAAAATCTGGGATTTTTATTTAGCTAAATGTTATATGTATCTACTTATATGTATATATATTTTTTAAAAAAAAGCACCAGGCATTACGCAAGGTTGCCTGGAGCTCGCCTCAAGTAAACCTTCGATCAAATTACGAGTGACAGAACAAGTTGCTACTATGAAACAAAATCTGGTACTCAAGGCATACTCAAGTATGAGTCGAGGTGCAGTACTGACTAAGAATACGGGAACTAGAGCCGAGTTTATTTTACTTCCAAACTAAATTTGATGCCGAGATGCAATTTTTGAAAAACAGGTAAAGATTGTGAATAAGACCTCCAGGCTTTTTTATTATGCACGGAACAAAAAATTGATGTAGCTCTTTATGGGCCAAATTTTTGAGACAACTTTAATAGGCACCACAGAAATTTTCGATCGTCATTTATTTTTAAGTTGTAGGTAAAAAAAATTATTTTCGCCTATTTTGAAAATTCCTCAAATCTCGCGTATAATAAAATACAAAGAAAAAAGGTTTAGATAATTTTTTCTACCGTTTTTTTACGTAGAATAACGAGATGTAATTAGATTTCTTCAAAACTTAATAATTCTCCAGATATAACATATTCATAAAAAATTTTAAATGGGATCATTTTTAAATAATGTATAAAAAGCCTACATTTTATTGAACAAGAATAAAACACCAATAATTAATTCTATGGAGTGAAAAAAATGACATTTATTAAGAAACAAATGAAAAAATCAATCACGGATCATCATTTGTTGATTTTCATTCTATATCTATTAAAAAACTCGCAAAAAATTTCTTGGCAATTATTTTTGGATTAATTCATTATTTGTGGTCTAACATTCTTTCTAAAGTATATAAAGAATAGACACTTGTTATACATAACTGAAAATCCTATGAACTAAGGAAAAAGATGAGACTATTTTCAACATATGTCCCCATTTAAAAAAATCTGTTGTGGCCAGCACAAGGCCTCTCGCCATTTCCATATTAGGCTATATAAGTTTTGTATTGTACTTGGCTTTCGAACCGTCGTTTTATAACAAAATATTACACAACTTTACCCAAATATTGTTTTTTATTGTATTTAACATGTCTTCTGCACACATATAATTCTAATTATATCTATTTTGCATTGTATGGGGAAGTTTCTAAATGTCACAGATTGTTCCAATTCATTAACCAGATTGGCGGTATTTCTGATGGATATATGCATTTGACCACAATTTTACCTATAATTTCAAATATTTAATTAATAATACAATAAGAAAAATTAAATATACTTCCCAGAAAAATCTATCAGAATGTCACTAAAACTGTTGATATTTGACAGTGACATGTGTCATTTACAAACTATGTTATAAACATTGGAATTTGTCAACTGGTTTACTTAGTGCCTTAGCCTCTGCGATTAGTTTACTCTATAAATTATAGTCTCTTTATCTCTAAATCTATACAAGATATAATAAAAAATTTAAGTGTATTATAATGGAGAATTTTATGTTCTTCAATATTTAATAAAAAAAATTCCCAAAAAATTATATTTAGAAGAATTTTTCTAAGAAACTACTACTTCCGGTTGTTCAATTGTTATCATAACCTTTTCAGCTCTTCCCAGGAATGTCAGATTGAGGAAACTGCAGTTAAATATTTTTTAAGTCTTATAGTTTTTGAGGAATCGTGTCTACAACATCCAGACATACATACACACACACATCCACACACACACACACACACACACACACAGACATCATTTTAAAAATGTTATAATCGGATTCTAGGGACCTTAAATCGTGCTTATTCAATAAAATTTGGATATGCGAATTTTAGTATGAATCCAATACCTCTCTTAGCGAGAGGTAAAAATTCTGTTACATCTCAAGAATTATTGAGTTTTGAAAAATCTAATTATACCACGTTATTCTACGTAAAAAAAAAACATATAAATTATCTGAACGTTTTGCAAAAATCTTGAACATGATAATTTTTAATAAAATTTATGAACATACTGGATCGCTAAATTCAATTAATCAACATGGCTTTACGTAACTACAATTAATCTCGCTTGTTTCTCGCAATATGTATATCAAATTTTAGATGTATGAGGTAAAGTTGATGTGATCTATACATATATTTCGCGAACTTTTGACTCAATTTACCATGATCTACTACTATCCAAAATAAGTACTTTCGGTGCAACTCCCAGTTTACTGAAACTTATAGAATCTTCTCCCATGGATTGGGTCTGCTTTATAAGTTATAATGGTTTTGTTTCAGATGAATTCGTTGCGTCATCAGGTGTTCGATAAGGTTCCAAGGTAGAGCCTTTATTAATCATTTTATTTATAAATGAATTGCTAGATATTTTCACGTGCCCTGTATTGGTTCTCAGTTACTGCAGATAAATATTGATAATATTTAACCTCGTGAAATACAAATAAATTAATTGTTAATATTGATAAATATTCTGAAGGATCATATACTCGCCGTAATGTTTTATTATCATATCCTTACAATATGCATAATATTTCAATTGTGCGAAATAAATCAGTAAAGGATTTAGGAGTCTCTTTCTGCAATAACTTGGAACATATAAATAATGTGTGCACGTCTACAAATAAAACTCCAGACTTTCTTATGAGAACATGTGGAATATTTAATGATATAACTCTTTTAAAAACACTATTTTGCATATGTTGTCAGTAAATTAAAGTAAGATACTTTAGATTGGAACGACTATCAATCTTTAGCTTTGGAGTGAATACAGCGTAGATTTTTATTATTATTTTTTTTAAAAAAAGATAAGTTTATCCTTACAGGATTATTTATATAAATTCTTTATCTGTACGCCATTCTATTGGTCCTTTAGTGCCAAAGAGAAGCCTATGCCTCCAGGTTTGTATGGATGCTGCTTTACAACAAAATTGATGCGCCGTAACTACTGTCCCGCATACCACTTCATGCGCCCGGGGTCCAGACATCACAGATCATTCCACTTACCAATCTCCCACATGGATGTTATGCATTGATCACCTGTTTATATCATGTGTGATAATCCAGATAAAATGTATGATGCTATACTTTTGTAAATGTTTAACAATTTTGATTTTTTTGTGTAACTTATCTAATATTGTCATGTGAATATTATTTGTCGTGTAATTGGATTTTTATTTATTATTTTTATTATTATTATTATTATCACTACAAATGAGCAATATATATATATATATATATATATATATATATATATATATATATATATATATATATATATATATATCAAATTTCAAATCCGATTTTACAAGTTACAAAACATGCACCAAATATAAATAGAGACAATTATCACAAAATACTCCTGAAAGCAATTGAAGAAAAAATAATAAAAAAAGATTATTATTATAATAAACAAGAATAAATTAAGAGCTTCCGCTGCAGAAAAGCTTTAACTTCAAACAAAGACAAAAAATATATACATATATTTCTATTTATTTCATTTGTTTATGCGCGTCTTTGACGCCTGATTTACATATTTAAAGGAAGAGAATATTTGTATTAATTCATGGTCTATGGTTGGTAGAAGAAACAATCAGTAGGAATGTATTAAATATATTTAATGTATCTTTAAGAAATTTGTGAAATTTATGTTAGTTAATGAATTTGTTTTACATATTAAGGATGTAACTTATACTTAGGAACCTTACAACTTATGTAAATACTACTGTCACTCATTTGTACAAGGTTCATTTTATATAACTTCTACTTTAAATATTTTTTGTTTTGTTTTGCACAAGGAAAAAATTTCTTATGTTACACTCCTATGGCCTGATTTTTAATTAACACGTATATAAATGACATAAGATAAACAATTTAAATAATCTATTATTATAGGCTTGAGCCCGTGTGATCAGGCCTACTAAACGGTGCAGATATAATATCCTCATTGCTGAAATCTGCGAATAGAAGCCGAATGGAATACCTAGAAATGTGCATTAAGAGGTGGGAATAATTAAATAAACTCACTATCAACGTAAAATCTGAAAGGTAACAACAAAATCTGAAAATTGTAACACAGGGGGGGGGGGGGGGTCTCTCTAGCTACTGTTTACTCTTATCGACGATGACTTGGATGATCACTTCTTGATGGTGAACACACTCACACTACACACTTAAACTGATGAACTGCTATAAAGCATGCCTACTGTCGAAATGGGCTTACATACAATATTATCATTGAGTTTATTCTTTGACATTTTATTTAAGGTCGGCGCCAGACATTCTACGTTTGACATGGCGTAAAACTTTTTGCGATCACGTGGTGAAATTCCGTAATTATTTCCTGCTGAGGTTATGTTTCTCTCCCTCGTTTATGTCTGCCAAAGTGTACTGATTCTTCTTTGGTGGGTAACGTACCTTAGCTTCATCCCTAAAACTTAAAGCTTACCTGAAAAAATATTAGAATTTTACTTCATAAATAAATATCTCTAAGTACGATTATGTTATATGGTTTTATATGCTTAAATTTTAAGAATGAAATTACAAAAGAAATTGTTCTCAATTTAAACATTTTCAATTACTCTAACTCATTAAAAAACATGAAAATTGAACACTAAGACATACATAAAGAAGAACAAAGGAAAGAAATATTCATCGTTTTAAGGCTACTTCAATTACATTACACCGCAGAACTATGCACTTTTACACTTCATAACTTTGTAATTTGCTATAAATAATGTAAAGTTTTCATCGAAGACATGCAAGACGGTTTTACATATAATTTTTCATGCAAATGACTTTGTGTATTTTTCGATAACATCCTCATTACGTATGCAATAGATCGTTAAATTGAAAAACTATACTACAAAGTAACTCGCGATTTAAAGAAGAAAATATATAATAATATAATCAGTTTGAAACGTAACCATGATAGCATTATTAGATAATTACAAAAAAAATAAAAAAATTATTGCATTAATATAGTTTTACTTCAAACGTCATAAAAATGGCATCTTTTGTGACTTGATTCACAAGGTATGAAATAAATAAATATCCATAGCAACTACATAAAATGAGCGAATAAGAAGTAACTTGTAAAATAGAAACCTGTCATATCGCCCCAAGTTAACCAAGATAACCTACAAATTGAAATATAAACAGTTTATATTTAACGAAATAACATATTATAAAATAGAAGACTTACATTTTGGTAATTACGGTAAGAATAATTAGAATTAAAGTGATATGAAAAGTTCATATTGTTTTTCAGCGATTCCTCGACATATCACATCCTTCCTTGAGCAATAATGTTGAACTTCCATTCAGTTGAACAACTTCAAGGGCCGTACATGACTATATGTTTGTAACAAAAAGTGAACAAATACAAAAGTATCCATAGCAACAGAGCAATTGAAATCAGTACACTTCCTTCACGTAAAATATTCATAATTATTGTAACATCAAGTTGTAATTATTTTATTTAAATACGTATTTTTGAAGAAAAAATATAATGTGTCATTCGGAGCATAAGTGTTATTGTGTGCCTCGTATGTAATTGTCCGACTCGCTACGCTCGCCGCGCAAACTTACATGCTCGCCACACAAAGAATCACTTTTACTCCTAATAACACAATATACTATTAATTCTAACTGAAATTTTAATCATTAAAAAGATTTCAGTAATACATAATAAATATAGAAATTCTATAAAACGAAATCTTTTTCTATTTTTCATTTACAAGTGAAAAGCAATTTCTATTTGATATCTTCCCACGTTTGGAGTAATTCCGTGCGTAGGAGTAATAAAAATACGAGAACAATGGCAAAACGACACGGACCAAGCCGACTCGCCAAGACGCTGAGGAAATAACGAGCGAACGACTTGATGAATCACACCAGCCGAGAACGAATTCTAGACTTCGTCTTCTGTCTTCAGTACACATGACCTCCAAATCTAACTCAATGCGGACCTGATTTTCTCCTATTGTTACGCACGAGAATAATGGAGTAAAATAAAGAAAAATACTATAAGGTTAAACGAGAACGAGGTTAATCTTGCTTACACTTACAGTTACTTGATTGATTCTAAGACATTTTATTATTTTCAATTCTATTGTTTGCTTCATTCATTATTCTTTCAACTAATTTAAAGCAATTATGAAATAATTTACTGCAAGGGGTAATTTTTTATATAAGAGTACAAACAAATAATGTAAATAATCCGTAGTTATATATTACAAGGAAACTCACGTGTTATTGGTTGAGATTATTATTTTGAGATTATTATTTGCCAATTAACACATGTGTTAGTTATAATATTTTTCCGTCGATTGCCTACATTAATCGCGACGCTGAGTCGTTTTTAAATTTTCTTCGGTTTTCAAAACTATTAATTAAGAATAGACTTTTGACATTTTTTATCAACTTGAATTACAGACGAGGGATTTCGAGATTTTAATGATATCTCAAAAACAAAGTTTGGCATCATAATGTTAATGATCGTCGGTGACTATTATCGCTGATCTGACTCAATTCCCGATGAGTGGTTTTCACAATTGATAGTAACTCAGGAACGATGCTTGACGTCGTGACGTTTGTGAGCATCAGTGTCTTTTGACACTTGTCGGAGTCGATTCCCGATAAGTATTTTTGAGAAATAATGATAACTCAGAAACGGCGCTTAGCGGCTCGACGTCTATGAGCATCTGCGTTTTCCGACACGCGTTTTAGTTTAAGCTGTTTTAATAACGATGATATCTAATCATGATCAACATATAGAATTAAAAAATCGTGTATTACGATTAAGATGGGTTATTAATAATGGACTATTTTCTGTACGTTAATGAAATCTATAAATAAATGATCAATAGTAAATGTAATTAATTATTAGTTATAATTACGAATCAATTTTTTTTCTATACTTACCGCACTTTGTTTACCGTTATTATTACTAAATTTTTGAAGTATAAATACCGAGTAATAGTACAGGTAATAATATATTTTAAGTAACATGTAATGGTAATGGCAATGCAATGGTACTTGAAAATTTCCATCTCCGAATAGGACCCAAAAAAACTACGTAGTTTGTGTAAGCCAAAAATGATAGTAATTGAAAGTAGCTGTCAAAAAAGGATGAAAGAATAGTAGAAGTGAAACTGTGTAGATTCCTTCCAAAAGAGTGTAACTCTTATACATTTATTGCAGTAATTACCTACATATCATCAAATATGTCATCATAACAAACAATCATTTTAACTTGTGTTGTGGACTGTCACTGGGTTTGATATGTAATGTTCGGACCTGATGCGTCGACTTGCATTGACTAAGATGGCGAGGACGCACCTTATTTGGAGTCGCTTCTCCTGCGTGCAAGGGGAAAAACTGTTCGCAAAATCTGGCAGAAAATTGGCCATGACATGACAGCATCGTAAACAACTGTAGTAGACTGGATAGCCGAAGGACGAACTTTTGATATTCAAATCATGGACCAAAAAACCCTTTTTATTTGCGCCTAGACTAAAGACGGAAGATGTCGTAAACTATCTGAAGAAGACTTTTTCTATGGTGTGCTGTGATAAATTGGACTCTAAATTTCCTCAATATTATTTCTCATTTAAAATTACTTTACATCTAACTAATCTTGAAAGAGCTACGAGTGACAGTAACTAATACGAAAAATGTGAATATAATATTAGTCTGCTATAAATCAACCAAATATTCTGATTATAAGGTATTTGTTAGCCTTAAGTAATGTTTTAAACTGGCTGTACAAGCCAAATTTATATTTTATCTTCGCTGGAGACTTTAATGTCGATCCTGTCAGAGACTATTTTGATTATAACTTATTATGTGGTATGTTAATTACTTTTAACCTAAAAAAAAATACTGTTTTTAATCCCAGTCGTGGTATTCGTACATTAAATTATATTTTTACAACCTTTACTGCTCATTCTAATAACATTGTTGTTGAGAGTTTGATCTCTGATCATAGAACTGTATTGTTTAACTCAAAGCAAGTAACTTCCAACAAAGTTGATAACAACTATGAATACAAAAGAATTTTCTCTAGAAATGCTATACATAATTTTCACAATGATCTTGATAATGAAAATTGGAATAATATTCTAAGGACTAAGGACTCTAATAATGCGTTTCACAGTTTTGCCGAAATATTTTCATTTCACTTCCACAATAATTTTCCTCTTAAAAAAGTAAAGACAAGTAAAAGTAAACCATGGATGAATGATGCTATTCGGGAATTTAGTGTGAACCCATCTTTTTCATTTACAGAATTTGCATAATGAAATGCCTATTTATAAAAAGGCAAAATCTAAACACTTCCTACTTGTGGCAAATACTACAAAGCAATTCTACCAAGTAAAAGATATTTTCTTCTAATTATATTAATAGAAGTGTATGGAAGGTTATTAAAATACAATACAAATACTGCACCTGTAGTTCATAAACCTTTAGAAATACAAATCGAGAGTGAAGTTGTTGATGATCCAAAACTGATTGCTGCTTGTTTCAATAATTTTTTTAGAGCTGCTCCCAAAAAAAATATTGAACAACACGAAGAAAATAAGAAGTAATTTATGGTTCCAATCTAAATAATCTTTCCTCACTCGATTTAATGAAATTTAATTACTTTCTTTATTAAACACAAATATTAAAATAAAAAGTCCTTGTGACCTGATGATAATCTGCATTTTTATTAAAATCAGGTATTTCAATAATTCTTGACTTTTGATTTAGGCAAATTTCCTGATAAATTAAAAACCAGTAAAGTGATTCCACTTCATAAGAACAATGACCAAGATATGTATAATTATCGTCCAGTAACCATAATTTCCATTTTCTCAAAAGAATTTGAATACTGCTTTCTAAATCGTCTCCAATCTTTTCTAAATGAAACGATGTAATTAATAGAAATCAGTTTGAATTTGAATATCATAGATCATCTTAAAAATGGCGAATATCCTGTTGGAGTTTTTTACGACTCCAGCAAAGCATTCTACTGTGTAAAACATTAGAAACTAGAAAGAATTGATATAAGAAGAATACCTGTTAACTGGATCATCAGTTTTCTTAAAAATAGACAACAATATGTTTTAGTAAAGAATTCTAGTGGTCTAACAATAAATTCAGATTTAACAACGACTAATAGCGGTATTGGATAAGGAACAATTTTATTTATTATATTTGTAAACGACCTATGTGGCTCCTTAAATACTTATTGTCACAAGACATTTTATATTGATGATGCATCGTTGACTGTGACTGACGTGGATAATAATATTCTAACGGAAAAATGTAATGAAACCAAAAATAATTTAATGCGTTGGTGCAGTTCATACCATCTATACTTAAATTCTAACAAAACTATTTACATGCGTTTCCACTGTTATTAGAATAAAAATGACTTGATTCTAAATTTATTTGTTAATGGAAAAAAATTATCTTATCAAAAATGTACGAAATTTTTAGATTAAAAGGCAGATGAAAACTGTGGACTGCACAATGCGCATATACAAATTAAATTTGTTATTAATTTAATATTGAAAAAAAAAACAAAAGTTTATTTTCATAAATTTATTTATTGAACTTATATTCTCTAAGTACAAAGAATCACTTATCGAGTCGACATGTAACGTGGAGAATCGTTAATACAATAATGAACCCTTATCACTAGAATACATAGATTTTTATAGCTACGATCCCAAAATAGTCTGGTATATACTAGTTATAGCAGGAAAGTACAAGTGTTAACTGTTATCATGGTTGATAACAACTTAGTAATTTTCCTATATGGTCAAACAAAGGAAATGGGTATAACATAATTCCTCCCCTCAAAGATTGAACTTTGTTTGATCATCCGAGGCTTTTGAAAATAGAGTCTTATTTCACAGAGTGTATTGTTTTAATGATATTTCGTCCTTTTCAATTGGAACGTTTTCTTTTTTTTTTGTTTAAATAATTTGTTTCTCAATAAAACTCTTTTCTTTACAATAAGGTATAAACATACAATAATTATAATTATGGTTAGTAATACATATTGGTAATGGTAATGGGGTGTTTCATGATGTTTGTTTAATTCTTGGAGTTCAAAAAGGCTAATGTCTTTTAGTTTTACATCCTTAATGTCTATAGTTTTCAATGAATCTATTTTGTTTTTAATAATATCTGATTTTTCTATTTCCAAAATTATTGGTCTGCTAATTAATTTGTTATTAAACTTTCTACCGTTTATTTGGCAATTTGGTTCAGTAATTTTGTAAATTCCTTTGTCTTTCAAAATTGTGTTTTGACTAGAACACTTTAATTCTTGTGGTGTGTCTATTTGAATAATATAGATTATGTTGGAGTTTTCAATTTCGATAATATTATTTTCTTTTGATATTTCCCTAATATTACAATTTTTGCTGTTGTGTTTTTCCATTAATGTTTCTGAACATAGGTCTGTTGTTTCGAATTTTGTCTTACAGAAGTTTTCGTAGTTCACAGTTATAAGATTTTCGCAAATATAGTTAACATTGTTTATTTTAATTAGCAATTGTTTTATGAAATTCAATTCAAGGAGTTGGTTTTGTTGAAGGAAAGTTATAGGGGTGATTTGTCTTGTGACATATTTGGTTTTTGAAAATTTCGGAATTATTATCAAATATTGTAATTTGTTATTTTTTATTCTACAATATGAGTGTATGAGGTTTAAATAGTTTAAATATTCATTTTCTTGGATGTCTGTATTACTTTTTATGATGGTCATTAGTTCTTTGATATTTTCATTTTCCAATAATGATATGTGAAAAGTATTGGTACTACAAAAAGCTAGGGTTATTTCTATATTATTTATAATATCGTTAAGTTCTATAATATTATTATTTATTAAGTCTAATGTGTTGCAAATTATAAATACGTTTTCCCAACTAATAGTTTCTCTTAGGACTGTTTGTACATGTCTAAGTTGGCTTTGTCATATGTCAATGTGGCATTATTTACTTGATGTGCGATAAGTTTATTATTATTGTTTGTAATTTGGATATTTTGTTGTATTTCTTCTAATAACTGATCATATTTCTCTTTGTCGTTATTGTCGAGGTTTCCCGTAATTTGTTTAATTATGGAGCCAAGTCCGTTTAGAATACCGCGTCTAAATCGTCTAGGAAAGAGTATGTTCAGTCTTTCTGACAATTTAGAATATTGTTTTATTACATGCATGTTTTTTGTGTTGATTTCGTTTTGGTATGATTTGCTCATATTGTTAGTAACGTCTTTGAGTCTGTTTACCTGATTTGTTATAATGTCATGGGCGTCGAATATTTTGTCTATGTTGTAAGTATAATGGGCGTAAACTTCGTCTTCGAATACTCGCGATTCATTTAGTTCAACTATTGAAATGCCGTTGTTGTCCTTTTCAATGGATTGTTGAGATCCATGGATTAGGCTGAAAAGATTTTTATGGTTTTAATTTATCTAGTTTAACTTTTCTTTCAATACGCTTTCCAATGACGTGAGCTGTTTTCATGTTATCATCTATTTGTTGGATTCTAACTTTTTCATATAGAGGTTGTTTGAATTTTTTCATTAGTCTAGGATTTCGTTTTAAGTATGCATGATCTTTAGTTATTTCATTTGGGGGGTTTGGTTTAAATCTTTTTGCTTTATCGTTAAAAATTTTATCTTTTACTTTCATATTTTCCTTACGTTTATTTTCTTGGTATGTTTGTAATCGTTCTTGTAATGTTTCTTGTTTTGAGGGAAATTTGTTTGCGTATGATTTACCAAACAGAATTTCGTTGGGTGTTGAGGACGTAGTTGCACTTATTGAATTATTGTAGGCGTGCATGGCTTGTTCGATAATTTGTTTTAGTGTATTTTCGGGAAATCTTTTGAATAATATTCTCATATGTTCGATTAATGTAGAGTGAAATCTCTCTATTTGATTGGATTTTGGATTACCTGCTGAAGTAATGTGTAAATGAATATCTTTATTGTGACAAAATGTTTTTAATGTTAGGTTGTCAAATTCTTTGCCTGGGTCGCAAATTAATTTGTTTGGATACTGATAATTATTGCAAAAGCATTATATGTGATCGCATATTTCTTTAGCTGTTTTGGATTTCAACGGGTATATTCGGGTGTATTTTGAGAATTGGTCTAGGATGGTTAGGAATATTTTCCCGTCTAATGTTAGTAAATCTGCGTTAATAATTTCGAAGGGCAGATTTGGGGTTTCGGTAAGAATGTCATTAATTTTGATTGGTTTCCTATCATATTTGCAAGTTTTGCAAATTTCACAATTATTAATAAATTCTGTTATTGTTTTAATCATATTAGGCCAATAGTATTTTTGTTTTAATTTGTCATAGGTTTCTTTTATTCCTCTGTGATTTGTTTTTCCATAATGATATGAATAAACAATTTCATTTTGTTCTGCTTGATCTTCTATATCGTCTACAATTTGGTCTACTTTTGTTAGGTTAATTGAAAATGGTTCAAAATTTTCTTTAATAATTTGATTTACCTTGTTTTGTAAGTCAACTGTTTTGAATATACAAAAGTATCTAACTTGTGGGACAATATATTGTTTCAAAAATTCTAATATTTGTTCGTTCTATTTTCCTGATTCTAATAGAACTTCTAGTCTTTGTTTGTTTTCAAACATTTTCTTCGTATTAATTTTGAATTCGTTTTGCGTTTCAAATGTAATTTGGTTGTTGGCAATGTTTAAGCGATTTTCTAAAATTTTCATTCCGTTTACTGGGTTTTCTTGGTCACTATGTTTTGTGCCGTCAGTATTTGTGTTTGTTGATGAATCTACATCCGTGTTGAGTAGATTGTTATTTAATTCATACAAATTTATCTTTATGTTTGTCTCCGCGAATATGACGTTTAATATTTTTATCAATTCTTGTTTGTCAAGTTTGTCCAAGCCGCAAGATAGTTGTGAAATGTTTATTTCAAAAATATCGTTTTTTATGAGGAAGTCTCGTAATTCTTTTATAGCGGATTTCAACATTTTTACGTTGGCGTTTTCGTAGTAATTTTGTTTGGTAATTAAGTGAATGATTTGTTTATTGTTAGAATTTTGAATAATTATATTTGAATTTTCCTTTATATTTTCTTGACAATGTTTTTTACTATTGAATAATGAGTCGACTTGTTTAGCTAGTAATTGCCTAAATGACAGTCTTTTGAAATGCAATGTGCGAAAATGTTAGTTTGCGTTACGTCACCTTTGATATTTTGTATTGTGAAAGGTTCGCGAATTCGACTTAGAAAATCTGCAATTTTATTTGTCTTGCCCTGAATGTATTCGATATCAAAATTATATTCACTGAGTTCTATTTTCCATCTCATCAACTTCTGGTTGGCATTTTTCATGTTAAAAAGCCATACAAGAGGACGATGATCGGTTCTTATTGTGAATTTTCTACCCCAAAGATAGTTATAGAAATTTTGAATGGCCCATACTATGGCTTTGAGTTCTTTCTCGACAGTGCTGTAATTACATTCTGCAGAGTTGAAAGTTTTAGAGGCATAACAAATAGGTTTTTCTATTCCGTCTTGTGTTTGTGAGAGGACCGCGCCCATAGCGTAATCGCTAGCGTCGGTTGTTAGTATGAATTTTTTGGTAAAGTCAGGGAATGTGAGGATGGGTGGATTTGACATGAGTTTTTTCGATTCCATAAAATATTCTTGATACTCTTTATTAGTTATATCAATTTTTGATCCTTTCTTTAAATTTTGTGTGAAAGGCTTTGTTAATTTTGAAAAATTGGGTATAAATCTTCTATACCATGATAATTTGCCTAGGAAACTTTTAATTTCTTTTACTGTTTTTGGGATAGTAATTTTGTCAATTGCTTCTACTTTTTTCTGGTTTGGCTTAAGGCCGTCTTTTGAAATGATAAATCCTAAATATTCTACTTCTGTTTTGAAGAATTCAGATTTATCAATTTGAATTTTGAGATTTGCTTTTCGCAGTTTATCAAAGACTTTTTGAATATTTAAAAGGTGTTCTTCTATGGTATTGCCAAAAATAATTATATCGTCTAAATAAACCAGACATATATCATTTACTAATTCACCAAGAGCTATATTCATCATACGTAATGTAGCTGGTGCGTTGACGAGGCCAAAGGGCATACGAACATATTCGTAATGTCCAGATGGGGTGCTGAAGGCAGTTTTTTCTATGTCTGATTCTTCCATTTGAATTTGGTGGAACCCAGAGTGCAAATCTGTAGTAAAGAGTTTGGGTTTTCCAATTTTGTCTAAGAGAGTGTCGATGTTAGGGATAGGGAATTTATCTTCTTTAGTTTTTTGGTTTAGTTTGCGAAAGTCAATTACAAGTCGAGTTTTTCTTTTTCCCGAAGCATCAGCTTTCTTAGGTACGATCCAAATAGGGGAATTGTACGGGAAATAAGATTTACGTATAACCTTTTCGGTTAACATCTTTTGAATGTGTTCTTCAATATCTGATTCGTAAACTTGTGGTAGTTTATAATTTTTTGTATGGATGGGGATTTCATCGGAAAGGATTATTTTATGTTTGAGTACGTTAGTATGGGAAAGTTTTTCACCTTCTTGTGGGAATAAGTCAATGTTTCAGTCTATTAGTTTATTTAATTGTTGTTTTGTTTTATAATCGAGATGGTCGTCTCTAATTTGTAATGCATTGAAATTTGTTTTTACTTTGTTGTTGAATTGATATGTTTTTCCTTTCAGGTTTAAAGTTTCTGATTTGAAATTTATTTTTACATCTAATTCTTTGAGAATTTTGATTCCAAAAAGTAGATTGCATTCACGATGGAAGTCATGGATGTAGAATTCAAATTCTATTCCTTTAATTTTTAACTTTACTAATTGTTTGAGCGTAATTTTGCCATTTGCAGTGCGTATTGTCATGGGTTGAATTTTTGGTTTGAGTTTTAGTTCGTCAACTAATTTTTTGTTAATAAAATTTATGTCTGAGCCTGTATCAATAAGAATGTGGTATTGGTCGTGAGTAATTGTTGGGATCTGTCCGGTGTCAGATGTTATTACGTATTTTGTTCTTCTTCTGTGGATTCGAAAAAATTTTCATTCTGTTCCTCGTATTCCATTTCGTTTTGATTTTCCTCATTGTCATCAATTTGTGTTTGAATATCCTCTAAGGGGTATTCGTGTTCGTTGTTTATTTCGAGATTATAATTTTGGCGAGTTGTTTGAGTTGACATGGGAATTACATTTGTATTTCGCGTTTAAATCGACATTGGTGTCGGCTTGAATGTTCTGTTAGTATTTTGATAATTTTGTAAATTTTGTCGTGCGATTAAATTTCTTCTAGGACCTTGTTGTTGTGGTGCCTGTGGTTGATTAAACCTTAGTGGTTGGCTAGGAAATTTCTGTCCGGGGAATTTCTGAGGTGGGGGTACAAATCTAAAATTCTGCGCTTGTGCGGACGGTTTAGGAGTAGGATTGGTTTTTTGCATTGGTGAATTGCGCAACAGGAAGTTGAATTCGTTGTTAATTAAATATTCACACTCCTCAAGTGAAGTGGGATTTGCATTTATGAATGCGCCTTTTGTATTATAGGGTAAACAATCTATGAAGTGATGGACAATAATTTTTTGTATATGTGTTATTAAAAATTTTGTTTTGTCTTTACTCTTTTCTTGGGTTTCAATTTTCCCTTTGTAATTTTGAAAAATATTTTGAATTTCTTTTAAGAATTTATAAATGTTGTTTTGTTGGGGTTTTGTTGTAATTATTTTATAGAATAATGTTTCAGGTTTAAGCCTGTCTTCGAAGTTTGAACTTAAGTATGTTTTTAATTCTGCCCAATTGGAAAATGTATTTTCAGATATTATTAATCTAGCATCTCCTACAAATTTTGTTTTTAAAATTCCAAGAGCATATTTTTTATTTATTTCTGTTAATGTGAAGCATTCAAGAACTTCTTTTGCTTCGTCGCATGCTTTTATGAAAGCATGTAAATGTTTTACGTTTCCATCATAAGGAGGAACGATTTTCATGTAATGGTCAATGTCTTGTAGGCTGATTTTAGTCATTGTGACTGGGTTTTCTGAGTTTAAATTTATTTTGTTAAAACTATCAGAGATTAATTCTACTAGTATACGATCTGTATCGAACGTCTCGTATTCTATGTCACTATTTTCTGGTGATGACATATATTTGTTATATAATTTATTTTATTTATTTGTCTCGTCGTATAAACCCGACCTGACTGGTTGTTTTATTATTTAACAATTTTGTTTTGTTAGTAATTTTATAAGTTTGTCTTGCAGTATAGTCCCTGCTTGACTAGACAATTTTATAAATGTAAAAGCTTTACGGAAAGACTTACAGTACAAATAGAAGGGTGATGGTTACGCTCATCGTAACGGGAATTACTGGTGTGATTCTGCAGGCCTTCGGAACGTGATGACTGGGTGTAGTCTCAGCAAGTTCTCGATTTGTGGGCTGGTACTTGGAATTTGGGTCGCCGTGTTTCACTGGTTGTGGCAGCTGAACAGCAAGGCTCTCCGTGTGGATTCCGTTAGAGATGGACCGTATGAATAGGTCTCTGATGGGCTACTGTTTTAGCCGTAAGTTCGTTGAGTTGTTGATGCCAATTTTCAGAAAATTGATATTTTCAAAGGCTCGAAACGTTTCGACTTCACTGAATTGTTAAGGCCCTTTTGGCATCCTACCGACTGCGCCAATTAAATTTGTTATTAATTTAATATTGAAAAAAAACAAAAGTTTATTTTCATAAATTTATTTATTGAACTTATATTCTCTAAGTACAAAGAATCACTTATCGAGTCGTCATGTAACGTGGAGAATCGTTAATACAATAATGAACCCTTATCACTAGAATACATAGATTTTTATAGCTACGATCCCAAAATAGTCTGGTATATACTGGTTATAGCAGGAAAGTACAAGTGTTAACTGTTATCATGGTTGATAACAACTTAGTAATTTTCCTATATGGTCAAACAAAGGAAATGGGTATAACATAATTTACATATATATATATATATATATATATATATATATATATATATATATATATTGCCCAAAAGAGAGTTACTAGATGCCTTGCAAATGCAGCTCCCAACAGTTCGTGCCGGGATATCTTCAGGAAATATAAAATATAACTATTTACTCGCTATATTTTTCATCATGTGTCTATATCTACTCAAATAAATGTAAATTTCTCAATTATTAATATTGTAACGGGCGAGTGCGTAGGGTGTAGTGCAAATCACCCTCCGTTGACGTACTGAATTAAAGCTCAGACAGCCACAGTAAGAATACTTACCTGTGTCACTACGCTGACCTGTGCTGACTCTGGAAGGGGTTGACATGGTTGTTGCACAAATAATTAAATATTTTAGAAAAATAAGTAATTATAATTAAAATTTAGAAAAATATTGCACACAAAAAAATAAAGAAAATAATATAAAATATGTATTAAATTAAACAAAATTTCGTATGACTGTTCGCCTCCACGATCGGGCTGAGAATCTCTCTCGTCCGTGGATACGAACATTTCCTAGGCTAGTTCATTTGACAACGTTGACACTTTTGCTGGTAATATTCCACTTTTTCCAATGTTCTGCAAAATACTGAGCGGAAGATCGCCAGCCGCATGTCAGTGATTTGCAACAGTCACGGAGTTCATTCAATGAAAATACTGAATCACACAAATTTTGAGTTCACACACGTGGCTGTTACACTGCCTCCCCCTTTAAACTCGACTATAATAAAAGAATTATAGTTGAATCTAGCGAAGTCAATTGATTTACCCTTGGCTACGACTAAGCTAACTTACAACTACCAACATTATCGGTTCAGGCTACGTGCTGTCGCAAAACGTCGGTGTCGGCTGGCGGACCAGTAGCGTACGGTGGTGGAAGGGCCGCAACCTGTTGCAAGCCTGGGTACAGGGATACCGATGAACCGATGTTGGGTAATGAAGTAGTTAAAAACTCCGTGGCCGTCGAGTTCATGGCCCCGGGTTCCAGTTGGTGTATCAGGTTCACCAGGTATCGGGTTGTCATGGCGTCCCACAGGCTGGCCAGGAAAAACCATCTACGTTGCGGTTGATTGTTGGCTGCTCTCCTCAAACTGAAAAAATTCAGAACGACTGATGCGACGTACCTTAAGACGTGGTAGAGAGTGTACAGGAGCATAAATACTGAGAATAAATACCCAGTATAGGACAGGAATCCTCAAATTTTGGCAGCGGCTCTCCAGGCCATCTTAGCAAACTCATATTCACTAAAGACATCGAGCAGATGGAAGTCCTTTCCATCAGTCCCTGCTCCGATTACTCGTCGCGTCATGATGTTCGTTAAAGCACGTCTCTCATTTAGGAAGAGCAGCGTTTGTTGAAATGCATCCATGTCTTGCTGGGTGTATACGCCATGGGCGCTAATAGGGGCGATCTTCGTCACTGGGATCGTTGGCGTCGAGGACCATGAGGTCTGCTTGTCTGCGACGCAGGTCCTGGTCTACTTCAAACCATTTACCCTCTAGGTGGTACATAACTGCCAATTAGTTCCCACAGTCGACCTGCGTTCCCTGATCTCGAATTATATGAGTAATGGGTGCCACAAATTTGCTCTCGTTCTTGTACGTAATGGGCAGCTCTTGGTAGCAAAATGATGTTTTCCTGAAATCTACAATTCGTGGACTACACCTAATTACATATAAGACCTCACCTATTACTCTCCCCATGTATCATGACGCTTCCTTCACCAGGCCGCTAACGATATCTGGATTTTCGAGGGCCAACATGATACGGTTTTTCAAGAAGTTCTCCTTCAAATGACATCTTTTTAGAAAGGCGTCATAAACGAGGTCTTTAGTATGCTGTTTAAAGGCAATTTCCAAAAATAGCTGCTTACTAAGAACTTGAGCCATCACGTCCGTGTTCTGGTTCACTCTTCGAGATTTCCTGAAGTAGAAACCAAGAGAGGATTCGGTGATGATCAGCAGGCGGTTCTGCTCGGTGCGCTAAACTGGTTGGTGGCAGAGCAGCTCCTGCTGCGCGAGTCGAAGTGCAAATACCGTATCACGGGCCTCAACGACAACGTATGTCGTATCCGTCTTGTTCACTGTGAGGATGTTGGCGGGTCCCTCGTACAAGACGTCGAGTCCCTCAGCAGAGCATCGGTCATTGACATCAGCGTTCCACACCACTTCACCGGTCATGTCACCAAAACAGTAGAGGTCTGTATACGTACACACGGCCCCTGACCGTAGCTTGACCGTATTTTCTTCGACGTCGGCGATGGCGGTATAATCGGACAAACTTATGGTGATGGCTGCGCTGACGACCACATCTTCATATGTGATGCCCTTCTGAGTATAGCGTACACCGGAACATTTACCACTTGGTTGCAGATAACCTGCGATGGTGCTCGATAGCTCGGTCGCGCCGTTGGAGATTAGGCCGGACACAATACCCGCTCCTAATCCTGTCAGATCCAGGCGTTCAAAACGGTAGGCTTCTAGGCAGCGTTCTGCCTTTACGGGGTGCACGTACCGGGCTAGGCCACCTGAAACTGCGCTGGTATGCGAATGCATACCACAGTGTTCTATTAATTGCTGTACTGTCACTAAGCAGTTATAAACGTGGACTTCAGTGTATCGCCTTTCCTGGACTAATTGGATTTTAGAGGTAAACTCAGTTGAATCCTTCTTTGGGTCTCTGCATGGCTGTACGTCCAGCAACGAAATTTTTGTAATTTCCACATCCGGGTCCGCACAGTCGAATGCAATCAATTCAGCACGTAGCCAACAGTTCAAACTTAAAACTAACAAAATTAAATACTTAACATACATTTTCTGTCTTTAACTACACTCGATTTGAACAAATCCACGGGTGGTCAGGGACGGCTCCGCGGCTTCGAGTGGCGTAACGGGATGCTGGCGGAGGCGTATCTTCCTCGACCGTCGAATAGATTTCCGTGGTTGTCGTGGAATCCAGAGTGTTGGTGGAAAGTCGGGCGGTTCCAGTGCCTAAGGTGGTATTTCGGCTGGAATTTCGCTCTAAAACTATAGAAAGGTTAGTTTCCTCGTGCTTACTTTGTTCCAAATTGGGTACCGTTTCGTTCTGTCTCTGCCCCCAAGGGATAATAGGAGTAATACCCTCTTGTCCGCCTAATTCAGTCGTCTTAGGCGCGTCTTCGTGATCTATCAAGGGTAGGGTGGTTAAGTCGTCAGTAGTCATGTAACAAGGTTTAAGTCTATTCACATGTACTGTCCTTTGTCTACGGCCAATAATTTCTTTTATGACGGCATTTACTTCTCGCAGCTTAATTATACGATACGGTACTGTTCACTTCTTTGCACTAGTGCGGACCTTCACACTCGGTGTAAACAAATAAACTCGATTTCCTACTTTGAGAGTAACATCGGCACTTTTCTTATTAAAAGTGCGATGTACCCTATCGATATTTTTGTCTAGTTGTTCTCGTGCCCTAGTGTGTGCAATTTTCAATCTTTGGATCAGTTCACTCGCATAATTGGTATCCATATCATAACGGGTCTTTAGAGGTATAAATGATGTTGCGTAAATAAGGAGAGGATACTTCGAATAACTGATAAGGAGACTGAAATAAACTGAAATTATTACCTGTACCCTGAATTTTAATTACTAAATAAATACAATAATTCCATACAAAAAAAACTAATCCACTGTCCCTGGTTGCTCCTCAACTAACTAGTCTTCCTGTAATAAAAGAGAACTACCTAAGTATTTACCACTTAGTGAAGAGCCATTTAGCACACACACACGCACTCACAGAGTCAAACAGAACATGGGAAAATGGAACAAGTCACCTTATGCGAAACGCATACCTGCTACTCAATAGCAGCGTGGCCCAGGCCTTACGCGTACGTATACTCAACTGTACCTGCCTCTACCACTCTGAGCAGTGTGGTTTATCCCGGCACCGAGACATGGTTACACAACCAACTCTGCCATTACCACCCCTGGGAATAGGGAGCTACCCTACCCCGAAACCTGCTCAGTTGCTGATCCACCCTAGTGGCTTTACTTCGGACTTATGGGCATGGTTGTAAAACCAGGATAAAACCATCCTTGCCGTTACCACGCGGCGAATCAGCGAAAACCCACGAGGCTAGCAATCGTGGACACATAGATCGCATTCCTGGTTACCCTTATAGCTGTCTCTTCACGTCTTAAACCAAGCTCTAGAGGCTCTACCGGGCACGACCATTCAATAAGGATTAGGATAAAGAACAACACAAGTAGGAGAATACTCATACAAACCCGTATCTGTACTACTTCTTGCTCTTATGGACTAAAAGTGCGTGTTAGACTCAACTCACCTTCGGTAACTCACTAAACTCACTAGATCACAACCTCATCCATCAAATGATAGAGATAAACTGACTTCAGATTTCTATTAGCAGTAAATTGGCGTATAAAGTGATTATCCAAGACAAACAAACAAAATTCCTATCAGGGTGGGGAGTAAAGAATTAAATAATTACCATTTAATCATTCCCACCTACATATCTGTGACAGAGGTCTAAATATTTCATCAAACGGTAATTCAATATCACGGCCATATATTAGAAAGAATTGAGTTTCTCCTGCCATTGAATGAAATTTACTACAAAACGCTGAAACTGCAAATGGTAGCCATTCATCCCAATCTGTATGATTTACATTGATATAATGCGATAAGGTGTCTTTTAACGTTCTATGACTTCGTTCTAGACTCGTGTTCGTCTGTGACTGTGGTCCAAAAGCTGTCGTGTGTAATCGTTCGATGTTGAGTATGTTACAAATTTCTTTCATCAACTTTGAAACAAAATTTGTACCAAGGTCAGTAAGTAACTGTCTGTGTGTACCGTGTCGTTAAATTTTTTCAAAGGCGCGGGTTTTAAATGAGGAGATGTTTTCCTTTGTGCACACGATATACATATCTTTACATAAATTTTTACATCGGAACGGAGTTTTGGCCAAAAGAAACGCGAATTTACTTTTTCGAATGTTTTTTCCGTTCCACAATGTCCTGAAAGAGATGAATCGTGGCAGGCCTTTAAAATAAATTTCCTGAATTTGCGGGTACTACACGTCGGTCTTCATAACGCTCATCGTCCGATGTACGGTACACCAACCCATCATCGTCTAAATAAAAATCGCAGTTGGGTTCGTCATTAATCTTATCTAAATAAGTCGTAATTTGCGTGTCATTCCTCTGTTCAGGTTTCATAACGTTACGGTCCCATATCACCGGCTCGCATTGTTTGTGATGAAACATGAGACGCACCGGCTTGATACGAGAGAGAGCGTCTGCATTGCTATGTTTCTTACCAGGGCGATATTGAATTTCAAAATCATGCTCCGATAAGAGCAACGACCACCTAATTAATCTATTTGATGGTTTGAAAGTATTTATTAACCATTTAAGTGGCTGATGATCGCTATAAACTATAAACTTCGTACCATACAAATAACAACGAAAATGTTTTATGCTCTATACCAAGGCACGATACTCTCTTTCGGTCGTACTGTAGTTACGTTCTACCGCAGCGAGTTGGCGACTCGCGTACGCTACCGGCAACTCATGACCATCATACTCTTGGCATAACACAGCACCTATCGCGTATGCCGGCGCATCGGGGCATAAAATAAATAGTTTTGGAAAATTTGGGTATTTTAAAACGGGCGATTTTGTTAACAAATTTCTCAAATTATTAAATGCGGCATCTGCTTCGATCGTCCCAGAAAATCTATTATTTTTCTTTGTTAAACTTGTCAAAGGTTGTGCTAATTTTGCAAAATTTTAAATAAAATGTCTATAAAATCCAATAATGCCTAAAAATGAACAAATTTCTGTGACGTCACGAGGTACGGGGAATTGTTCTACTATTTTCTCCGGATCAGGTTTCACACCGTCTTTACTCACGATATGCCCTAGATATTTTGTTTCACTCATCATAAATTTACATTTATCGGGATTTAAAGTGAGATTTGCATCTCGAAGTTGATCAAATATGAGTTCTAATTTACCCATATGTTCCTCTGAATTGTTAAAAACAAATTATATCATCGAGGTATACAAAACAGTGAGTAACCGTTAATCCAGACAAAACAGTGTACATTAGTCGTTGCCAAGTGCTCGGGCTGTTGATTAGTCCAAAGGGTATTCGATTACATTCAAAATGGCCCCAAGGTACGAAAAAAGCGGTCTTTTCTATATCTCGCCGGTCCATTTTCACTTGCCAGTAGCCTTTTGTTAAATCTAAAGTTGTAAAACGAGCGGCATTTCCAAGTTGATATAGGGTATCTCGTAAATTTGGAATAGGAAAATAATCTTTCTTTGTAATTTTATTTAATTCACGGTAATCTATACAAAACCAAAATGAACTTTCGCCGTTACTTAATTTCTTCTCAACTAAGACTACTGGGGCAGAGTAAGGACTGGTCGACGGCTGAATGATGTCATTCTCGAGCGTTTCATCTACAAGTTCTTTCATAACTTGACGGCGACTTAAAGGTATGTGATACGGAGCGCGCGCCACCGGGACATCAGTGCTTGTGTGTATGCGATGCTTCACGAGCCTAGTCTTACTTAGTGGTTCGTTCTTTGGTATGGATACGTCAGCATATTTATTTAAAAAAAAAAATTGAAATTTGTTTCGTTCCACATCTGATAAATGATCTAAATTAAATTCATGCTGTTTGGTTGTATTCACGGTATTAATACTTTTAAAATTTTCTACATCTACTTCCAGTTGCTCTTCTGTTCCTATAGCTAAACCAATTGGTGTTTGATTTGCTATAACTACATCTTTGTTATTAACATTTAAAATATTTATAAATACTTTATTCTTTTCAAATTTTCGAAAAATTGTTCGAGCAACTACAATACCGGGCATGTCGAGATCACGCGGCTCTACTACATATGTCATATCAGGCATTCGCATATCAAGTGCAAGTTTAATGACAGCGTTATGTCGCGCGGGAATTTTGACTGTGTCTCTAACAAGTACAACAAAATTTTTATTTTCGTTAAGAGTGTCAGTAGACGCCGACTTATCACTATTTGTGATACGCGTCTCTACACTGCACTCTTTGATCGGTGCTTTCAAATTTAAATTTGGCGGTACAGGATCCGAACATGGTTGATTACAATTTTGTTCATCAACAATACTGCAATCTACGTTATTTATTAATTGATCCTGGGTTCCAAATAAATTATTGAAGCCTACTACATTTATACTCTTATCTTCTGCTTTGTCTGCAGAGATAACGTGTAAGTTCTTGCTTGCATTATCACTGTTCCTTGAAAACTATGACTCAGATAAAAGTTCGTTATTAATTTTGTATCGATTTTTCCCAATATCGATGACTACTTTATTTTGAACCAAAAAATCCGTCGGCCGACAAATGCAGGTCATCGGGACATACGATAAAACGATGTACTAAATTTCCGGAACCCGCTACTAATTCGACACTAGTAACTGCATTACTAGTCAATTGGTTCCCAGAAACGTCTACTAATACATCATCTGAGGGTGAGATAGACAAATTTAGTTTTTCAGCTGCACTACGTTTCAAAAGCGAAACAGCAGCACCGGAATGTATGAGAAACGTATTTTCGATCTCGTTAATTTTGAAATTTACAAATTTAGTTTTATCTGTATCAGGGTCAGCGACCCGCGGAACAATGAAGCGACTTTGATTTAAACTGCCTGCATTGGGTCGCGGTCGAGACAGTTTTCGCGTTTATAGGACCCGCTTTGTCCTCTGCGCGATGACCAGCCTTAACACAGTTGTAACACAATACTTGCTTTGGTTTCGGACACTTCATTGATACGTGGTCAGTACTACTACAATTAAAGCAACGACCTCTCATATTGTGATATCGTTGGTCAGTACGTAAAACTGCGTTTTTCTTTGGCGGTGACTTTGGAGAAGAACGCAAGGGTGTTTCAAAATTCCTAATTCTACTAATTTCGTTTGCCAATTTGGTATCAAGACCCTCAAAAAATTGCTTTATCATCATGGTTTCACGTTTAATGCGATTTCGTAAACTTGTCATGTCGTTGTCATCTGACGCCGGAATTTCTAACCGTAAAACAAATTTTTGAATTGATTCATCCTTTTTACGAAAAATTTTGAAAAAATCCTTTTCAGCTACTAGTCGGTCTTTTATGTAACGGAAGTGAATAAAAACAATTTTGTGGTTCACCTTTTAATTTTAATTTTATCGACGCAACTACCTGACTATCTGTCCATCTGTAAGAGTCTGCCACAGTCGCAACGTTATCAAGGAAGGCTTCTAGGTCGGAACCACCGGAATAGGTGTCAATGCTTTTAAGGGCGGACATGGATGTAGGGTCGGTAAAAGCTTGCCTCGTTGATGGTGAACTAGTTTGGGCAGGTTGTTCGTTAGAGAGTGGTGGATTGCACTGCTTAGTTTGCGGCACATTTGGAAGGTGGTATGAAAAAGGTGCAAGGTGAATGTCCACTGGAGGTACACGTGATGGATCAGGCTGCGCGGTATAATAATATGGGTAATAAAGATGCATGGGGGCATTAGTAACTGGAGGAGCGGTCGGATTCTTGGAAGTTGCCGTTGTTGTAGTGGTTGTAAATACCACTGTCGTGGGTGCCGGAGGGTTTGGTACAGTCGTCGTACTTGTCGTCGTGGGTGTATCATTTAAGTCAACCAGTGAAAATCACCCTCCGTGGACGTACTGAATTAAAGCTCAGACAGCCACAGTAAGAATATTTACCTGTGTCACTACGCTGACCTGTGCTGACTGTGGAAGGGGTTGACGGGGTTGTTGCACAAATAATGAAATATTTTTGAAAAATAAGTAATTATAATTAAAATTTAGAAAAATATTGCACACAAAAAAATTTAAAGAAAATAATATAAAATATGTATTAAATTAAACAAAATTTCGTATGACTGTTCGCCTCCACGATCGGGCTGAGAATCCTTCTCGTCCTAGGCTAGTTCAATTGACAACGTTGACACTTTTTCTGGTAATATTCCGCTTTTTCCAATGTTCTGCAAAATACTGAGCGGAAGATCGGCAGCCGCATGTCAGTAATCACACAAATTTTGAGTTCACACACGTGGCTGTTACAATATTAATATTTCACATGAGAAAAATACACGGCAGGGTAATAATTTCAAATTCCCTAACATGTGATTAAACATCAGTAGAAAAGCACCAAATTGTAAAGGACTAGAACTTTTCATTGTCCTTCCTACAGAGATCAAGTTGTCAAAAACATAGCAAATTTTTAAAAGAAAATTAAAAAACTATTTATTAAAGAAAGCCTTATATGCAGAATTAGAATTCTTTAATTATTGTAAAAATATTTAATATCTGTACCTAATTATACTGTAACTGTGACAACATCCATAAATTTTGTAATTTTTATGGAAAGAAAAAAAAAATAGCATCGTCCAGTAGCAACGTGGTCGCCATCTAAACAGGAGATCGTCATATGGGAAGGCAATCGTCAACATAGAAAGGGTAATCGACATATAAATAATTAGCCGACAATACAGCATCATGTTTGGATTGAACAGGTCAAATACTGTTATATTTAAACAGAAGAGTGAGCATATCTGGCTTGCTTAGGCTAATATTTGTGATTATAAGCAGTGTTGTGCTTATCTAGATAACATTATCTAAAATTTTATCTAGATAACATGGTTAGTATCTTTTATCTAATATCTAGATATTTTTAAAATTAATATCTATTATCTTATCTGTTTTATAACATGCATAAGAAAGATAAGATAATCATTATTTATGTTAGCTCCATCTATAGGACAAGCTTAAACTACCGCATCGCATAGTGCCGTGTGCCGTGTCGTGTATTCTCCGGCGCCGGTGTGTCTGCTGCGTAAACTAACTTATGATGTGACGTGTGATCGTTATTCGTGAGCAATAGTGAGCAACATTATTTATGAAAATATTCATTTACTGGCACATTTATATGGTTAATTTTATGCAGGTAAGTAATATAAAACAGTGTTTATTCGGTCCCGTTGAAAGGCTTTTCAGTGTAGGCGGGCAAATTCTCACACCAAGACGCAATCGCCTATCTGATACTAATTTTGAGAAAGTACTGTTTTTAAAAAACAATAATTATAAAAAATATGAACATAGATATTTTTAGAATAGTGTCTATCTTTGTTTTGTGCGTTGTTAAATAAATATTTACATTGAATATTTTTTGTTTCCTTTTCACACATCGTATCAATCAAGCATAAACGATTAAAGAAAGTTTTGTAAGAAATCACGGTTGCTTACTTTTCAGGTATCTTATCTGTTATCTAAAATTTTTATTTAGATAATATGTAAAGTATCTGTTATCCTTAACTAGATGTATTGCGCAAATTTATCTTTTATCTGCTATCCAGATAACGAAAATCACTATCTGACCCAACACTGATTATAAGTAATAACTGTCAAATAGGTTTATATTGTTGTAAATTATGAGCCTTTCAATTTAGACTCTGCCAAATCAAAAACTCTCACTATAGTCTTAAGAGAGATTATATTAAACTGTTTTCAATGTTAAAGCCTGTTTCACTGTTTTCAGGGATTACTTTGAACAGTTTTATTTTATTAAATATAACTAATAATAATTATTTCCCAGTGGAATTGTTTTTCGAGTTCATAATTACTTATAGAAAAAGAATGAAGCGATGTTGATTACGTGTATATTTTTGTAATATAAAAGGTTGCGGGTTTGTGGTGAAGAAATAAAATATGAGTATTTATTATCTAAAGGAATATAATATATGGAAACACATATTTGTACAATTATGAAAAATAGCTTAATTATTGTATAGGTTTTACCATTTACTATTTTCAATTAAATAGATACTTGTATTTATGAATATGTACCGTGTAGAAATCTAACAAACAATTAAATTTATGAGCAAATTTTAGAGTATGTAAACAAACAAACATGTGATTTATTCATAAAATATTATAATATACATGCAACACAGAAATATAACACAAACAGCCCCAAGGCTATTTAAAACCACGATAATATGGAGAAATGTGTCACTTTATCATAAATACGTGTAGAAATACAGAAAAATTTGCATGCGTTCTCAGTAGAAATACTGTCGATGTAGGAAGCGGAGTTTGCGATAAGGTTAACAAGTTTTCTTATGGATGTTGTCGATAAAATTATACCGTGTGCACTTATTAAATTCTTGTCAGGGAGCCGCCTTTTCCAAATTTTAATTTTTGTCGCCAAAATGCTATTACACACGCAACGTTATTCACGAAATCAATACGAAATTATGCTCAAAAATCAGTTAGTAGTTCACCTCAGTTCATATTCTAATTCTAGCATTCACGAATTTACATTACATTGTTTAGAATAACTAAACGTTAAAAATAACATTCTAGATGATAAAAGATTTTTTCAAATAAACCAGAAACTTGAAATAAAAATTTTGCTACCAAACAAACTCCTGAATAATTTAGATTCTGAAAATTTCTCGTATAATCTAGTGCTAGAAGCTTGGGAACAATAAAAAAATCTCAATTATAAAGAATAACAAATACTTAGGGTTGTTATATAATGGAGGCGCTGTCAACACATACAAGCTGTATGTCCCGTAGAGGAGAAGGACTACATATAGCCAGTTAAACAGCAGAAGCAGTAATGCCTACCTGTGAGAAGTAAATAAAGAACAGTTTCCACTCCGACTCGCATTTACATCCGGTCTTTAAAATTTTCATCGAAAACACCAAACGGGAAAACAAGAGAAGTATAATTGGCAAGCAAAATACTTTACATCGGACCAATATTTGAAGAATTATTGAAAAGCTGTACCACCGGAAAAATAACTATCATTGGAAAATACTATCTGATTGGCCCGGCTAGTATTATTGTATTTTCCAGACTTTATGAACTACAGATATTATATACAGTATAAATTCTAGAGTATGGGCTCATTTGATAAGTAAAGTTTTTGAAACAGGAAAGTACCTAACCTAACTTAACTGTGAATAACATGATTTCTTTCAACGACAGATATATGAAATTATTTCTGGTATCTAACGTTGTAAAATGCTTTAGTTTTAAAACACGTTTAGTGTTTTTAATTTGCCTCAATATACTCAGTAATTTTCAAAATCGGTTGCTAAATAATTGCATTTATTATTGCAGAAATTCCAGAGTAAAATTTTAAATTACATTATGAGTTTACAGAGTGAGTATTCACGCTGTATTAACAAAATCGGCACAGTTCCTCGTCTAGGCGTTTTGCATATCGCACTTTATTGGTAAAGTTTGCGCTAAAATGTGCGGCGTAACCCAGATCTCGTAAAAGAGCAACGTAAAAGTTTGGCCTTTCTAGTACCGTTTTCCTGAACTTATGTATTGAATTACCATTCTAACCTATCTACCTTACACCGCCAACCTCCCCACGCGGGTGTAAAGTTTCGTGATTCAGCGATTTATTAAATTTGAATAAATAAATAAAATATTCTATTTATATGACATCAGATTTGAAATTCATCAATGTTATTTTTGTTAAAAAAAAAATTCCGAATGTATACGACACACAAATTTTCATACATAAACATCACAAAATTACATATTTCATTAATGGGCAAGAACTATACGTATAAACATATTTCGAAGTACGTTTGGTAATTACGAGTAATGTAAGAAATTATTTATTGTCCGTTTAATGAAACGAATACAGAATTAATAGATTAGACTATTTAAACATTGATATTACTCATAATATGAATATGTCCTTTTAATTTTCCAATACAGTAAAATAATAAACTTTAAATTAATCCGTTTATAAATATTTGCAATAATCTAATTTAATCTTGTTTACTTATTCCTTATGGCAATACAGTCTTGCAAATTGTATGTACAAATAATAATAGTTATTTAAGATATGTGTTAAAAATGACATTCGTAGTTTTGGACCATTCCGCTTTGCCTCGCGTACCAAACCTCCTCTCAAAATAAAATCACTCTGAACACATAGATATATCATACACTACTTTTCTATAAACACATTTTTTTTTATTAAAATTTGTATTTCTAATAACTTTTTGACAAATATGAAAAATATCGATTTGTTGTTTCATTCTTCATTACCAAGGTAACAATTCACTTTTAACACTCGTGTTAAAAGTAACAATAAAGTTGTAGAAAAAGTAATTTGTGGTGCGAAGTCGCAGTTGGAACTGTTGTGAAAGTGATGAAGGAGATGGAATGTGCCGTTGAAGATTGTGTAGTGCTCTATTGTTTAACCCATCGTAGATCTCCGGAAGGTTCTAGTAAAACTGATGCGTCGCTACCAATATGGCCAGGTTTACACCGATATCTTGCTAAGTTCACTAAATACTAAATTATGACTACATTGCTACTAAATAGGTTAGTACGCTTCGTGTAAACACTGACACTGACACACTAGTCTAGTCAGGTAAGTTTCGAAGCTAGTACCTAATCAAAATAGTTAGTCTGACTATAAGACTTTTTTCCCTTTTGTAAACTGGTCAAGCTTTAAGCCCAATATGCCGAGTTACGCATGCGTGTTCTCCGTGTTTTCATTGCTTGTTTATTGACAAGTAAGGTTATGTGAATTGCTTGTATTTTGTATTATACGCAACGGAGCTAATGTAACTTATTTTACATACAAAATGATTTGTATGAATTATTATTCTTGTGTTTAATTCATATGTTTCAATAAGATCCACTTTTACAATTGATGGATAAACTATGGTATAGACTGCGAGCAGACACGTCACTCGACTGACATTGAAATGCTTGGAATCAGTCAATACAATGTTTTTGTCAAAGTAACATTGTACTTGTCAAAGTGACAAACGTACACAAATCAGCTGATTCCAAGCACTTCAAGGTCGCTCGAGTCACGTGTCTGCGGCCTATAGCTATTGGAACAACGAGCTATAAGTAAATATAGAGTGGCGCATCACATGCTGAACGCGTACTACACCCGTACACAGTTGAATACTTAGGTCGACAACCATTATTATAACCGAGCGCTCAGCTCAGACTTTATACGTTGCGATACACAATAAAGTTTTTCTCAGCGCTCATTGCACTATTTATTAAAAATGCCCGCAAAGTGTGTTGTTACTCGGTGTGGACACAGACAAATTAGAAATAGTTACAAGTCGTTTCACATGTAAATTTTATATTCAAAAATTTTAACTCAAAGTTTTAATCAGTGACGGATTTACGATTTTACCGCCTGTAGTCTGATGATAGTTTGTCGCCTAAATCCAACAACGATTATAATCAACTTATTTTTATGTAATTACTGATATTCATTATTACAATCAAATTTTCTTTATTAAAACAAAAATTTCTGTTGTAATTAAAATAAATACAAGAACAATTATTATAGGTAACCAATTTTTTGTCTGAATAGTAGGACTGTTTCTACAGATATTCAAGGAACTAACGTTCGGCAATTTTTGACCAAAACGATCATATTTAAAGATCAATAAAAACATTATTTTCTATTTCATATAGTGATTATTTTCACAATTTTGTTTATTTTATTTAAAGAATATGTTTTTCTTATTATATTTTATATATTATATTTATTATATACGTTATTATTGTCATAATAAAATATATAATTTAATTTTCACTATTTTCGTTTTTATGTATATACCTACCTACCTTGCTACTTTTTCAATATATTGTACTAATGCAGTTACATTTTTCATATTAATTGTTATTTATTATCATAAAATGTTATAACAAAATAAGGATTCACAGTAAAATTCTCAAATTATATTAATTATCAATAGTTTCACAGCATCCATATTATATATCTGTTAAACTAAATATGTATTAATATAGGTATTGATTTATTCCAAAATATGATATATGTCAGAATAAAGCTTTTCGCCACAAATTGTATTATCTACATTTATAATTCCAATATAGAAGTTAAATTATTTTGTTAAAAATAATTACTGGTAGGCTGCAACCTGCCTGGCAGGTTATAGTAGACATGGCGTCCAATTGTGTACGGCCAGTAGCGCTCATCCGCCACTCTATATTTACTTATAGCTCGTTGTATTGGAAGCATAACTTTATCCTAGCAACTACACCACCGATAAACAAGTCTGTCTTTTATGTCCTTATGTGTGTGTGTGTGTGTGTGTGTGTGTGTGTGTGTGTGTGTTTAAGTGTGTGTGTGTGTGACTGTGTGTGTGTGTGTGTGTGTGTGATTGTGTGTGTGGATGATGGAGCCACGGTTTCTCAAATAATATAATACTTAAAAAATATTTAACTGCAGTTTCCTCAATCTGGCATTATTGGGAAGAGCTGCTTAGATTTTGATAACAATTGGATAACCGAAATTAATATTTTCTTTTAAAAAATCTTTTAAGTATAATTTTTTGGAAATTTTCGTTATTACAAATATTGAAGAACATAAAATTTTCCATCTAATACACTTAAAATTTTTATTATATCTTGTATAGATTTAGAGATAAAGACACTGTAATATATAGAATAATTTAATGTGGTACGTCGCAGAGGCTAAGGCACTAAGGAAACCAGTTGACAAATTCAAATGTTTATAACACAGTTTGTAAATGACAGATGTCATTGTCAAAATCAACAGTTTTAGTGACATTCTGAAAGCTTTTTGTGGGAAGTACATTTAATCTTTCTTATTGTTATTATGTTAACTAAATATTTAAAATTGTAGGTAAAAGGAATATAGCCATCATAAATACCGCCTATCTTGTCAATGAATTGGAAGAATCTCTGACATTTACGAACTTCCTCATACAATGAATAATACATATAATTAGAATTGTATGTGTGCAGAAGACAGGTTAAATACAATAAAAAACAATATTTGGCTAAAGTTCTGTTATTTTTTTGTAATAAAACGACAGTTCGATAGCGAATTGCAATACAATACTTATATAACACAAAATGGAAATGACGAGAGGTATTGTGCTAGCCACAAAAGATTTTCATCTATAAGATAGTTACACGAGGAATAACATTAAATAACCGTGGTATTGATACAATAAAATTATCTTCTTTTGAGGCTATTTTTTGCTCAATATTGGTATTAATTCTGCCTTATACTTATCTTCCATTTTTCACGATATTAGATGACATAAATGCTATTTGTGATTCTGAAAGTGATGATGGAATACTTTATTGACATCTGTCAAACGTATCAATAACAACAATCGTTTGCGTTTACGTAGTAATCATAAGAACTTAAGAGCCAGGGATAAAGTTATCCGAGGTTTATATGACCGATTTTCATGGTGTATATTTTATCTGAGGTTTATCGAAATTTGTAAAATTTTATACCTTGTATTTATAAGCGTTATACGAAGTATATCTAATGAATGTAAAAGTGACTCTAAGTTAGGTTAATTTAACAATTCTGGTTTTAAAAATGGCGATGCTTCTTACCAAATTACAACCAAATGGAACTTCATCTAACAAAGAAATTTACAGTGTAAACACACAATAACTAATTTTTTTGTCTGGTCTGATATGGTTGTCACAATAGTACCGTACTGTATGTTTAGCCATTGTGATGCGTGTAATGACCAATAGATCCTTAAAATTGTCACGCGGATTGTCTGGTCAGCGTTTTATACTAGTTCATTTAGTGTTACCTAGGGTGCACTACAAGAAGGTGAACTAGCTCTGCACCCCTAAAAAAAATCTTAAATTGAGAAGAAACAAATGTAAAGAGCCGACGAGTTTTTCTATGTTAAGTTTAACTGTTTCGACAATGTACACTAACATACAGATTCATAAAATGGATTAGTCATTAACTCCAGTTTTAATCTCAAATTTAACACCTTTTTGAATTCATTCACGTTATTCTCATTTTTAATCCTTTTTTTATCCCTTGAAAAGTCTAATTAACTCCGTTGCAAAATTCATAAAAAAATATTGAGTGTCTTATTTAATTCCAAAAGTAACTCTACTAGTTGAATATATTAATAGTTAAATATTGTACATGCGTCCTCGCAAAAAATACAAATTACAAATAGTAGGTAGGAAAATCTGTGTGTACGATATTTTTACCTTCCGTCACCTTTAGGTAAGGAAGGTATTGTCTTTGGTCAAAAAATTCGGTGGTGAGTTTTTAATGAATAAGCACGTTTTAGGGTCCCTACAATACGAATATACCATTTTTAAGATGATGTCTGTATGTGTGTGTGTGTGTCCGTGTGTGTGTGTGTGTGTGTGTGTCCGTGTGTGTGTGTGTGTCCGTGTGTGACAAATTTTTCTCCGACGATAACTCCAATACTACAATTCTAAAAATTATAATTCTTTCGTATTCCTCTTCTGTACATCCATATGAAAAGTTGATTAGATTTTGGTTATAATTGATCCACCGGAAGTACCCTTATTTGAAGTTTTTAACAGTTTTTCTTAAAAAAATGCAGTTAAATATTATTTTTTGACATTTTGTTATTATATATATTAAAGAAAATACTCTTCTTTATACAGTTTGATTATACATTTTCCTTCATATTCAATAGATGTAAATTTAAAGCATTTAAAAAGATTAATTTTCAAAAATTAGTCAGCTTTGTTATTTATCATGGAAACAGCTGACATAATTATTCAAAAAAATTTAATTGACAGATGTCAGTTGCAAGTGCAAAACCAAATATGGAAAAAAGTATAGAATCTAAAATTGGTATGTCATAGTCTTGCTCGCAAGTGACACGCAGAGAAAGGCCAAAGAGAAGATGGACGGACATTACTTAGTGTAGTTTATGTTATAATTTTATTGGATTTATAGAACCTTTTCAAATGAACTTTTGGTATGGAATTTGTAAAAAATAGTATGTGTTTTTACATGATATTATACAGAATCTGTTCCAAGGACCTTTTGGTATGGGATTTGTACAAAATACATGGAATTGACGGAAGGTCTTGTGCTGGCCACAACAGATTTTTTATATTTATAATAATAATTGTTATAATAAACCTTGAAATATTTCATTTCTTGTAATCAATTCTTACTGATAGCGAATGGTTGAAAACTTTTGAAGATTTTGTTATTTGTAGTTGCAGTGTTATAATTACTTCTTATTTTAGTGAAAATCTTTCGTTTTCTATCCTTCATTGTGGTTGAAAATGAAGAAAATAATGACAGTTTTTTCAACTCTCACAAAACTGAATATCGATTGTTTAAACAATTCCACTGTATAACAAAATGTATAGAAGCTATAGCGCAAAATACAATACCAGAAATTAAGGCGGAAAAAATTGTAATTAAAATAACAGTTATTGAATAGCGCTAACTCCAAATTTAACTTTTATTTCGGGTCAGGAGAACAAGTGCTTGCAAATAGTATTATTGTAAACCTGGGTTTTTAGATAGCAACCCTGGTTCCAATTTTTTTCTAAATTTTACCATTGCCATGTGCTTTGTAGACTATTTGGTGCAGGTTTAACTTAGTTTGTTAAGTTTTGGCTATATAAGCCGGGATCGAATTGCCCTAAAACACAATTCAATCCTCCGCGAGAGCAAAGAGAAATCAACGACCGATACACCGAAAGGTAAAACTTATATTGTACCATACGGATAACGACGAAAGTAGAGTAAGGTCAACTCTAAGGAAATAAGTAAAAGTTTAAAAAAATTAATGGAGTGTACGTCCAATGACAAAAATTCGGCGCCGGAGACCTTAGTAATTAGCTATCTATTATACGAAACTGTTAGATAGTGTCAATGTATAGTATCAGTGTCACTGTCACTGTCTAGCGTCAGTGTCACTGTTCAGTGTCAATGTCACTATCTAACACTCCCCCCTCACGAAAGACCATTAATAGAGTCCAATATATCTTCTTAGTTTATCTTGTTTTGAGCCACATAAAGATTTGGTGAAAATGTCAGCTTCCATTTCTTCTGTTCTTTTATATATTACATTTATTTTACCAGCTTTTATAGTGTCTCGAATAAAGTATTCTTTAATATTTATATGCATTGATTTTGAACTAATGACGGGATTTTTTGTTAAATTTTGAGCAGCTTGATTATCATTGTATATTGTTATTGTTTTCTGTGTTATACCTAAATCCGTAAATAATTTTTGAAGATGTAATGCTTCTTTTGCCGCTTCGGTTAGTGCCATATATTCCGCTTCCGCTGTAGAAAGCGCAACAGTTCGTTGTTTTCTTGTTTCCCAGCTTATTAGTCCACTGCTATACTTAAAACAATAGCCTGTATATGATCTTCGATCTATTGTGCATGCAGCCCAGTCAGCGTCTGCATATCCTTCTATCGGAATTCCTGATTTTACAAAATTTAGTGACATATGTTTAGTGCCTTTTAAATATCGCAATATTCTTTTCGCAGATTTCCAGTGTTCTTCGTTGTAGCAGTTATTATATTGGCTCAAATAACTTACTGAAAACATAATGTCTGGTCTTGTTGCTACCGCTAAGTACATTAGTGATCCTATTAAATTTTGATATGGGAGATTTTTCATTTCTTCTGGATTAGTTCCTTTTTCTAATTTCAAATTGGTTTCCATGGGAGTATTTGCTGTTTTTCATTCAGCCATATTCAATTTTTTTAAGAGATTTTCTATATATTTTGCTTGATTTAATAGAATTTTCTTATCTGACATCTTGAATTCTATTCCAAGACAATAATTTAGTTTTCCTAAATCTCTCATTTTAAAACTTTTCATCAATACTTCCTTTATTTCTTGATAATGTTTTTCATTTGAATATGCTATAATCAGATCATCCACGTAAATGGCAATAAGTAGTTTTTCTCCCCCTTTTGACATTTTGTAGATGCATGGATCTGCATTTGATGCTTGGAAACCTAATTCTTGTAGTTTATTATCCAGTTTTTTTATACCATTGTCTTCCAGCTTGTTTTAATCCATATAAGGCTTTTTTCAATTTGCATATTTTAGCATCTGTTGCATTTCTTAAATCTTTTAGCATCTTTTTGGCTTTATTAAATAATAAAAGGTTTTCGTTAGCACTTTCTTCAATAATTATATCATTTAAATATTTTTCTAGCAACTTTGGTTTCTCCATGTAAATATTTTCTTCTATTTCCCCATTTAAAAATGCTGTGCATACATCTAGTTGACATAAATTTAAATTTTGTTCAACTGCTGTTGCTATTAATGCTCTTATTGTGCTTAATTTTGCTACCGGCGCGAATGTTTCTTGATAATCAATGCCTGGTCTTTGTGAAAAACCTGTGGCTACTAATCGAGCTTTCTTCCTTTCTAATGATCCATCTGCTTTCAATTTTTCCTTCAAAATCATTTTGCAGCTTACTATATTTGATACATTTTCTTTCTTGACTATTTCCCAAGTGTCGTTTATTAAATGTGCTTTTACTTCATCTTTTATGGCATCATACCATTCTTCTGTAGATTCATTATTTCCTTTATTTTCTTGTTCACAGAAATACAATTCGTAATCTTGTGTCCATGTTGGAAGTCTTCTTTCTCTTTGGGATCTTTTTTCATTTTCATTATTTACTGATTCTTCTGTATTTTCGTTTCTTTCTTCAATATCTTCATTAATATTTTGGTTTCTTTCTTCTATATCTTCATTAATGTTGTCGTTTCTTTCTCTTACATCTTCATCAATATTGTCCTTTCTTTCTTGTATATTTTCATTAATATTTTGGTTTCTTTCTTCTATATCTTCATTTATGTTGTCGTTTCTTTCTTCTATATCTTCATTAATGTTTTTGTTGCTGTGTTTATTATTATTTTCTTTATCTTCTTCGAATTCCTCAATTCTTATTATATTCTTAATTACAGTATCCTGACTTCTTTTATTTTCGTGATACATTTTATTTATAACTTTTATATCTCTACTCACTGCTATTTTCTTTTCATTTGGGATCCAAATTCTAAATCCTTTTACTACTTCAGAATATCCCATGAAAATTCCTGTTTTAGTTTTTGAAGAAAATTTACCACCTTTTCTATTTTTGTTTAATATAAAAGTTTTCATACCAAAAATATGAAGATGATTTACTGAAGGTGTATGACCAATCCATTTTTCAAACGGTGTTTTATTATTTATTCCTTTTGCTGGACTTCTATTTATTAAATAATTTGCTGTAGCTATAGCTTCTGCCCAGAATCTTTCATGCAAGTTAGCTTCTAATAATAAACATCTTGCTTTTTCAACTAAGCTTCTATTTTTTCTTTCAGCTAAACCGTTTTGTTGCGGTGTATACGGTGCTGACAATCTTCTTTGAATTCCATATCTTTTTAAATATTTTTCAAATTCTTGATTGCAGTATTCTCCTCTTCCATTGTCGGTTTGTAAAAACTTTATTCTTTTCCCAGTAAAATTTGTTACTTCATTTTTATATTCTTTAAATTTATCGAGAACTTCATATTTGTGTTTTAAAAAATATACTTTACAATATCTGGTGTGCTCATCGATGAAAGTGACAAAATATTTTGCTCCCCCTGGAGAAATAGTTTTAAAAGGTCCACATACATCTGAGTGAATAATTTCCAGTGGTTCTCTTGTCCTATTTTTTTGTTCTTTGGGAAATGGTTTTCGCGAAAATTTTCCCATGATACATGTTTCGCAATCACCCAATACTTCTTTGTGATTAAAATTTAGTCCTCTTACTGAATTATTCTTTAATGCTTCTTTTAAATAATTTTCGTTCATATGTGCCAGTTTTTTATGCCAGTTCATTATATTATCTTCTTTTATTACGTTGGCATTTTCTGTGTTATTTTTTATATCTTCTTTTACATATTTGGAGTTTATATAATATAGTCCATTTGATATATTGAAAGATGTTTTCAGAACTCATTTTAATAAGATAACACAATATTTGGGTATAAGTTCTGTATTATTTATTGAAAAAATACAACGTTTCGACAGCTAGGTGCTGTCTTCTTCAGGTAATAAATTATAATAAAAATAAACATGTAGTCAAGACAACTAGCAATTCAAAGGTACAATGATTAATGGAAAAACATATAATACAAATCGTAAGTAACTTAGAAAAATTATGCAATTTTTTGGCACAAAAACAGAAAACAGCAAACAAACTGTTTTCTGTGAAAATGCAAAACCCGGGCAATGACTTGGACGGCGGGGATGCAACTTCTCTGTGTGCCAGAGGAAAAAACCGTCCGCAAAAAACTGGCTGAGAAGTGGCCTAGAAATGTGAAAAAAATGCATAATCAGAACAATATAAATGTTAAAGTATTGTATAAAATAACATATTAGAGTGACCGATTTTCGGTAGCGAATAACCGCATCCGGACCACAATAATAGTTATGCAATAATCCTCCTTCGCCACATGAATATTAAGGTCGAATAACAGGGTACCATGATTTATTGAGTTCATACCCCGTGTTTAAATTTATATTATCAGGTGACTTCTTGATTTCTACTGCTTCTCTAATCAATCTTCTAATCCATTGATTTTCATGTGCTATAATTTTCGTATTTTTAAAGTCAACTCCGTGTATGCCATTGAGAATTTACACGGAGTTGACTTTAAAAATACGAAAATTATAGCACATGAAAATCAATGGATTAGCAGATTGATTAGAGAAGCAGTAGAAATCAAGAAGTCACCTGATAATATAAATTTAAACACGGGCTATGAACTCAATAAATCATGGTACCCTGTTATTCGACCTTAATATTCATGTGGCGAAGGAGGATTATTGCATAACTATTATTGTGGTCCGGATGCGGTTATTCGCTACCGAAAATCGGTCACTCTAATATGTTATTTTATACAATACTTTAACATTTATATTGTTCTGATTATGCATTTTTTTCACATTTCTAGGCCACTTCTCAGCCAGTTTTTTGCGGACGGTTTTTTCCTCTGGCACACAGAGAAGTTGCATCCCCGCCGTCCAAGTCATTGCCCGGGTTTTGCATTTTCACAGAAAACAGTTTGTTTGCTGTTTTCTGTTTTTGTGCCAAAAAATTGCATAATTTTTCTAAGTTACTTATGATTTGTATTATATGTTTTTCCATTAATCATTGTACCTTTGAATTGCTAGTTGTCTTGACTACATGTTTATTTTTATTATAATTTATTACCTGAAGAAGACAGCACCTACCTGTCGAAACGTTGTATTTTTTCAATAAATAATACAGAACTTATACCCAAATATTGTGTTATCTTATAGTCCATTTGATTTGGTTGCTTTTAAAGTTATTCGTCCTTGTTGATCCCTAATTGTGGCAGTATTTCTTTTGAAAAGGACAGTATTTCCTCTTTCAGTTATCTTTGCAACTGATAATAAATTAGTTGATAAACTTGGAACGTATAGCGAGTTCCATAAATTAATTTTGTCTCCATTTACTTTAATTGCGACTTTTCCAATTCCTTCTACTTTCGCAGTATGACTGTCTGAAGCTAGTTTTAAAAAACTTGGTTCTTTTGATAGATTTTGAAAAAGGTTTTTATTGTAAGTCATGTGCGAAGTGCAGCCACTATCTAGGCACCATTTAGTTTCATTAAAAGATTTATTATTTCCTAGTGACAGACAAACTGGTTCAATATTATAATTTTTATTCTCATATTTCTTTCGTCTACATTCATTCGTTTTATGACCCTTTTTGTGACAGATTTGACATGCGTCATTTGTGTAATTATTTTTATATCTAAAATTGTTTGTTTTCTTATATTCGCTGTTCCAATTTGTTTTTCTATTGAAATTATTTTTATTATATTAATATGCTTCTTGATCGTTGTTTTTTCTTGCGTCGTTTTCTTCAATGATTTTAACTTTAAGGTCTTCTGGAGACGGTAAATTATCTCTGGTTTCAATTGCGACTCTAAAATTTTCAAACGAGGATGGTAAACTGTAAAGCATAATAATGCTTAATAATTCTTTATTTATTATTATATCCATTTCGGCCAATTTATCTACAATATCTAAGAAATTATTTAAATGCTGCCTAACGTCGTCTGTTTCTTGCATTTTGCATAAAATTATTTGTTTTAACAAGGATGCTTTTCTAGCTGGACCTTTGCTTTGGTAGATATTTTCTAAAGTGTACCAGACTTCTTTTGACGTAGTGCATTTTTTAACTTGTTTAAGTTCTGATGGCGAAATAATGAGAAGTAGATCCGATCGTGCAAGTAGGTCTTTTTCTTCATATTCTTCTTTGGCTACACCATCTTCTTCAGGTTTAAATTTCTTTCCAGTAACGTAGTCCCAAAGTCCATTTTTAATTAATACGGCCTGAGCCTGTACTTTCCAGGTATCGTAGTTATTCCTATTCAGGAGCTCAATACTATAAGTTTTTGACATTCTGGTGAAAATTGCAAAATTATTATACAATATATCTACTCTTTTTCTTTGTGATCTGGGCTCCATTGACACTGAACAGTGACACTGACGCTAGACAGTGACAGTGACACTGATACTATACATTGACACTCAAGACACCCATGAACTATGACACCTGTGAATAACAAAAAAGTCAAGAAGTCTTTGAAGAAAAATAAAATAATAATAATGTCATAAAAATAAAACTCTTTAATATAGTACAAACACTGCGTGCCATTTTCATTAGAAACAACTAAATAAGAGAAGATTTAGACTGGTCCTCAGGACCCAGATCGGGAATGATTGAATCCAGCGCCGGTCGCACTGCAACTTTATCACGCCTACCTGCCATGGATGTAGGGAAACTGCAACTGAATCCCGGAAGACCCAGTTGTTCCATAGCGTCTTTGTGCGGGAAAAAATTTTAAAGCCAAGGCTGTTCCGTCCAGTGGGGTCCATTGGGAAGTAGTATAGCAGCTAACAGTTGGCAGGGTGCTATCGTGGTAGAGGCGTAACTATAACCTTCGGTCGGGTGGTATTTCTTCGTGACTTCCAGAGCAGGAAGAGACTTAAGGTTGGGCTACTGCCAAGCTAAACTATACCTTAAAAGAAACGAGCTAAATCCTCTTTCTAAGTCTCTGAAATATAACTAAGGTGGCAAAAATATCTCTAACGAAATTTACAAAGAGCCTAAAGAGCTGTGTACTAAAAAAATAAATCCCTACAAGGGCTGTAAGACTCGAAATAAAGCCTGGTGAGTACAAAATATTTAAAAAAAATTCAAACAACATAACACTTATTTCAAATTTAACAAACTATACCAAATACAAGTAATTCAGCCTCTTACGCAAAATATAAACCCACCATCCCTGTCCTGGCAAGAGTAACTGATACATCCCCGGTTGGTTCTTGCCGGATAATTACATACGTATATATTATTAAATTACACATATGTAATTAACTAAAATATGTAAAGCAGTTTTAAAAACTATTAAAAGGTAAAAGTAATTATTGTAATAACAGTTGTTTTTTTATAGGTTACCAAATTAAACAACCAAACAAACTAACTAGGTCTTAATAGCTAATAATAACACAAGCAAGCAGTGGCGTGAAAAACACTAAAAACATACATTCCTGTCAAACAAATAATTTGTTGTATTTTATTTTTGTTATTTAATTATTATTATTTAAATGTTATTATTATTATTAAAATAAAAAATTATTTCTAAATGCTAAAAATTTACGTATTCTGTAGTTCAGATGACTGTCATGGTGTTTGTGTCAGTTTTGTAGTCTGGAGGTGGGTTAAATTGTAGTGGATTAAAATCAAGAATGGGGCAAGGTCTGGAATAAAAGCGGGCAGTGTTTGGGTTGAAGTGGGTCCTCCGGGACTGAGTCAAAGTGTGTTTCACGTTGTGGTAAGTCAAGGGTGTAACACCTTTCTCTTATATCAAGGTGCAGGGCATTGTAACGTCACAAACAATCACAGTATTTACGGAATCTAGGGATTTTCACTTGTTTTGAAAAATTTCTTGAAGCTATTAGTGGTATTTAACCATTAAAATTGCTACTTGAACGCAAAAAGGCTGCCGATACTTTAAAAGATAAGAATTTTGTACGTAATACAAGATGGTTGCTGTTGACGTAATACAAGATGACTGTCTAATATTTTAAAAGATAAGGATTTTGTAACGTAGTACAAGATGGCTGTTGCATATCATTATATTATATAAATGGCTGCCGTTAACGTAATAATAAAATATCTGTCCGATATTTTAAAAAATAAGCATTTTGTGACGTAATACAAAATGGCTGCCAATATTTTAAAAAATAAAATATTTGTGACGTAATACTAAATGGCTGTCGTTAACGTAATACAAAATAGCTGCCAAAATTTAAAAAGGTGGGGCCTCCGGGGACTGGTCGAGGTGTGTTGCAAGTTGTGGTAACTTATTTGTGTAACATCTTTCTCTTATCTCAAGGGCGTTGGGCTAAGGATGCAGTGGCAACTACCTACTTGCTCTATTATTTCAATCGCAAATAATAGGTTTTCCATTTTCTTTTTTGCTATCATTTTTACCTGTTACTCCCGTTTTTCTTGCTTAGACAGTTTTGCGTTTGCAATAACAAATATTTGCTTTTACTTACGTATCTGTCGCTTGCTTTTTTTATTTCTACTTATACTACCTTCCTGGTTTGGATGACCGAGTTCGTTTGGTGGTGGAGCTACACTTGCACATACCGGCCACAAGTGCAAACCACAACAGCAGCAGCTGCAGCTTTTACAGAGAGCAGTTAGAAAAAATCTGATGTGGCCAACACAAAACCTCCCGCAATTTAATTTTTATTAATTAAAATACATACCTACGTATTTATTAATGCTGCAGACTGCTCCATTGCATATAACTATTGCTTTATTTACTATTTTTTTTTAAATGTCACTATGAAGTAATTAGTTTTTTGACAGTGACTTAATTTTTATTAATTTAAATACATGCCTACATATTTACTAATGCTGCAAACTAAATAAGTTCCTTTGCATATAACATAAAACTATTGCTTTATTTACGATTTTCTTTATTATTTAATGTCACTATTATTATTTTGAAGTGATTCGTTTTTTAACAATGACATTTACCTGTCAGTTACATTAATTTAAAAAATGAACTGTGTAACAAAGGAATTGTATTTATCTTAGGCCAACACAAAACCTCCCGCTATTTAATTTTTACATACGTACATACGTACATAAAATCACTCGATTCCCACTTAGGGGGTTAGCAAATACCCGGAAACAATAGTAACAATAAGAAAAGGGATAAGAGTAAGAGCTCAGCTGACTCACTTCACTCTTTAACAACATTCTTCTTTCGCCTCTCCACAATCATCATAGCATTCATACATAAGAACATATTAAAGTGACCGATTTTCGGTAGCGAATAACCCCATCCGGACCACAATAATAGTTAAGCAACAATCTTCCTTCGCCACACTTTCCTATCCATTTTTATTAATTTAAATACATACTTACGTATTTACTAACGCTGCAAACTGTTCCATTGCATAAAACTATTGATTTATTTACTATTTTCTTTTTAAAATGTCACTATTATTAATTTGAAGTGATTAGTTTTTTGACAATGACATTCACCTGTCAGTTACATTCATTTGAAATATGATGTGTAACAAAGAAATTGTGTTTATCTTAGGCTTCGGGATGTAAAAAAAGAAATTATTTTTAAATTTATCTGTAAATTATACAGAAAAAGTATTAATGTATTCCTATAGAAAATTCAATAATATTTAATTTTCATAATGACAAAATGCGAAAAATTGGCATTTAATGGTATTTTTTGAAGAAAAACCATTATGAGCTTCAGGTAAAGTGCCATTTCCGGTTATTCGATTTACACCAAAATCTAATGGGATCTTTCCATATTAGAATAGGGTAGAAATACAAGGTTTCAGAATTTTCTGTGTGATAGTATTTGAGTTAGAGCGAAGACAAAATTCCTACACATACACACACATACATACATACATACATACATACATACACACACACATACACACATACAGACATCATCGTGAAAATGTTAAAATTGGATTCTAGGGACCTTAAAACGTGGTCATTTACTAAAATCTCGATACATGATTTTTAGCACGATCCCTATACCTCCCTTACCAAGGGTAGCGGGAGGTAAAAATGATTTTTAAATTTATCTGTAAAATATATAGAAAAAGTATTAATGTATACTTGTAGAAAATTCAATATTCTTTAATTTTCATAATGACAAAATGCGAAAAAATGGCATTTAATGTTATTTTTTGAAGAAATGAGCTTCAAGTAAAGTGCCACTTCCGTTTGGCCAATTTACACCAAAATCTAATGGCTTCTTTTTATATTAGATTAGGGTAGAAATACAAGGTTTCGGAATTTTCTGAATGATAGTATTTGAGTTAGAGCGAAGACAAAATTCATACACATACACACATACATACACACATACACACATACACAAACACACACACACACACACACACACACACACACACACACACAGACATAATCGTGAAAATGTTAAAATTGGATTCTAGGGACCTTAAATCGTGATCATTTACTAAAATCTCGATTTGTGATTTTTAGCACGATCCCTATACCTCCCTTACCAAGGGTAGCGGGAGGTAAAAAGCAAATATTCTTTTGCCGTCCAACGCGGGCCCATAAATTAGGCAACCCCAACAGGTTGTCCTGTCCAGGCCAAAGCGGCACCCTCTAAGGACCGCCACGACACCGAGAGCCTTCACAGCACTAGCTCCAACCATATTGGCCTGCTAAGCTCACAGCGACGGATCTCTCAGCGCCTGATCTTGCGTTCCAGCTGAACAGGTCGCCCCGGGCGGACTGAGTTCACCCAAACCCAACTGAGGCGTCCCTTTTCAGTAAAAGCTAAGTACTAAAATTTGTCAATCATTTCGTACTACTATTCTGAGGATTCTGGCATCAGTAATTTTTTTTATACTCTCTCACGAAATCTGCTGTAAAGGCGCTCACCGCCCATTTTTGCATCCTCATTAGCGCTAGTGGCGCCCTTAGCGATTCATCCCTGCTCTCATTCCTTTCCTACAACCATCGACCATTTGCTTCCGACTTTTAGGGCTACAGGCACAGTTATATGTGTGAAGTGATCGAGTACTTCAACAAGGTAGGTACCGATTACGTCACTATATTACTTTGATTCATAGCCGTATTGTGTCAGTATGTTATTTTTCACATATTTGGTTCTACGTTTACTAATAAACTTACCAGTTAACTTAGTGAATTTTGAATGCTTCTAGTGTAATAAATATTTTTAAAATAATATAATAACCGTATTATAAACCCTCATAAAAACTTAATAAACAAGACTGCTACATTTGACAGTAGGGCGGAGCTAAATCTTTATTAATACAATTCGTAGATGACCTTGATTGGACTTCTTTAATATAATTTCCCGTAACTTAAGTTACAGAATAGCAATTTTCTTATATACTATAACATCGGTTGCTTATAGAGCCTATAAAGCTTGTAGAACGGTATACAGAATAGCGCCATTAGTCTTTTAGGCAGTTTGAATTGTTCGAAATAATTAAAAGTAAATGATCAGATAAACGTCAAAATATTTTCTTAAACAAAGAAGTTACAAATGTCAGACTAATAATGTGCTAAAGTTTCGTAATTTAAAAAAAAATTGGTTGTTTGATGAAAATGTGAATATTTGACATTGCTGTAGAGTTCATTTAAATTACTTTCACGAAATACAACAACATAAGGTGACAATTAAGTTCGCCCCAAATTTTATAACTAATGTGTTTAAAATAAATTATATAGAGAATAGGCTTTTGTACCTATTTTTTCAGTCACCTTGTATTCGGAGTAAATAATGAAAATGTACAATGACTCACAACACATATTAATAAGTATGAAATGTGAGAATAATAATTTTCACTATGACTTTAATAACATTATCACAGAACCTTGTTAAAACTGAAGCACTATTGTAAACTAGAAACGCTGGCGTAACACTATTTCAGCATCATTACATTCCACATTAAGTTCATTAATATGCAATGTTATTATGCCATATACCTATATATATGTAGTTTGTCATCCTAAACTCACTTTACAAACATGAACTCTATTAATACCCTAACTTGATTTTAAAAGTTATTAAAAATATAATGAAACAATTAAAGATTGTTTGCCAGCGTGTTTTCTATTTTAAACAGTATTCACTATAGTATTATTCCCTATTAACGTCTTCCACGTGTACAGATCCGTAATGTTTTATTACAATTTGCAATTTTAGGTTGTTATGGCACTTATATCTTTAATTTTAATAAAAAAAGATGGTGACTTAGTATAACATAGAATAAGTAATTTGAGATTAATAGTGCGTATATTAGTCACAGGGCCGTAGCGTAGACAGAACTCATATTTTATTAGCTAGTAAAAACATATACCGCGAGTATTTTTTAAGGTGAAAAATTGGATTTGTCATATCCATGGTTACGATTTAACATTTGATTGACATCAATGTATTTGCCTGTCCCATTTCAAAAGAAACATAGAGACGGAATTTGACATTTGATAAGATGTCAATAGAGGTTAATTTTGTTTAAATAATGAGCCTGTTTCACATTTTTCAAAATCTATTTTAAATGAAAGTTTATGGAATGATTTTCTTAGCAATAATTTTTATTTTAATAATTTGTTGTTATTTGTGGAAATAATTGAATAAAAAATTGGTGTCCTGAAAAACTACCCCCCACTCCTGTGACGTAGAAGCACATACATTACATCATTAATAGCCAATAGGAAAATAGTTTTTCCATAACCTACGTTTATTCATATTATTTATATACATAAACGTAGGCTAAAGTTTGTCACATGTTAATAACAAAATCTTTTAATTTAACATTTGAAGCTGACATTGCTCATTGTAAATGAATAATAAAGTAATAATGGCTAACTCAAATTACACTCAAGCTAAATCGGACAATTAACCGAAGGTCGATAGCTGGATGATGGATGAATTCATATCAGAACTATTGTTTTACTGCTACCGAAATAAGGGGTGTTAAAGAGTTGAGGTAAAATAAAATATAAAAACTGAATTTATTATATAAATTAATAATATATTTTACTTTAAAGTTCTGGTCGTGATTCTTATTTGACACTTGTTTGACAACTTTGACAATACACTTGACACCTTAGAACCGCTGAAGATGTATGTCCTCTGACGTCACATTCTGTTTCAGATCATGTGACTTATTCAAAATTTTATCCAAATTTCAAAAATTAATTGTAAAATATCTAAAGGATATTTCGTGATATTTTCAAATTTGAGGCTCTTTAAAGAACAATATCTTTTCAAATTTAATACTTAGAAGTCATATAAAAATTCTTGCAACAGCCCTATTATACCTGCTTTTTAAATTAAATTTAGTTGTAGGAAACATTGTTCCCGAGTAATTTTCTGACGGATAAATTTCTTACAATATTTAAATATAATACTTCAATCAAATTCATTCCCTATGTTTCATTTTCAATGAAACAGGCAAATACATTGCTGTCAATCAAATGTCATGTCGTAACTTATAGGAAAATTCAACGGTTATCTGTCATATTGACAAGATGTCATTACAGGTTAATGTTGTTTAAATAATTATACCTGTTTTCTAAATATTAAATTTAGTTGTAGGAAAAATATTGCGTCCACCTTGTGCCCGAAATATGTTTAGTCCTTTCGAGTGATTTTTTTGACAGCTAAATTTCGTACCATATTAAAATATTATACTTCTGTCAAATTCGTTCCATATGTTTCATTTTAAATGGGACAGGCAAATACATTGCTGTCAATCAAAAATTAAATTTAGTTGTAGAAAAATATTTAAATATAGTACTTCTGTCAAATTTATTCCCTTGTTTCATTTTAAATGAGACATTGCTGCCATTCAAATGTCAAGTCGTAACTTATAGGAAAATTCAACGATTATCTGTCATATTGACAAGATGTCATTAAAGGTTAATTTTGTTTAAATTATTGTTTTTTAAAAATTAAATTTAGTAGTAGAAAAAATATTGTGTGCACCTTGTGCCCTAAATATGTTTAATGCTCCCAAGTGGTTTTTTGACTCGGCTAAATATTTTGCAATATTTGAATATAATACTTTTGTCAAATTCGTTCCCTATGTTTCATTTTAAATGGGACAGGCAAATACATTGCTGTCAATCAAATGTCGAATTGTAACCATGGATATGACAAACCCAATGTTTCATCACAGAATAGACATATACAGAAGCGACACACCTTGTTTATACCATTGTTGTTGCGATTTGATGTTTATGACCTTGAACTTTAAATTTGTTGGCAAATTTACGCTCGAAATTTAAATTGTTTTAAATGGTAAAAGAAAAATTAGAACACAAAAGTACTAAAATTTTAATTTTATTAACGAATTAAGAAGAAATCATAAAATAAACCCATAATTATGTTTTTATTGAACAAATACGTGAATTTTACAAATTCAATACAATGCAGAATTTTCTATATCTTTGACGTGGGAAACACAAACGTCAGATTCAATGAATATGTCCCAAATATCCTTCTCCATCAAATCTTCTCTTCCTCAGGTCTTGAGCCACATTTTACACCCATATTTATTAAGAGAATATACGTTTTGCATGATATGGCAGTCGTTTTGCATTACTTACATTTATGGATCTTTCGGAAACGAAAAAAACTTACATTTCCCTTTCCCCATTTTTTAAATCTCCTTATACAGTTTTTATACAAACAAACAAGTCCTCCCGATTCTACCTTCTTCGTTTTTTCCATTTTATTAGAAACTAACACCACTTCTAAAATTCACAGACGGTTCACAAAATGACATATGTCAAAAGTGAGAAGACGTGTTTGTTTTGCTTGAATTAGCCATAACCCTAAAATACATGGGCGTGACAAGCTGGGACAACCGCTCCTCCAGAATATGTGAAATATAATGATTTTCTTTACGATAACGATTTTTCCTATCGTTTGTTGAAAAAATAACATATTTGTTCTTATTAGAAATCAATTTGTGTTTCTCAATTTACTTTTATTATTGACCTCTAACAGAAAATGTTCTCGTCGAGATAATGAAAAGAACAAAAAATCGTAAGATACGAAGATGTGCCGAAATAATCCGATTTTATCCGATTAGCCCTTTAAATTTGTTGGCATACTCTTTCTCTCTCTAACTTTCGTTTCTCTCTCTGACTGTCGATTCTGTATGAATGTCTATTCTGTGGTTTCATGTTAAAAAATCTGATGTGGCCAACACAAAACCTCCCGCTATTTAATTTTTATTAATTTAAATACATACCTACCTACGTATTTACTAACGCTGCAAACTGTTCCATTGCAGAAAACTATTGCTTTATTTACTATTTTCTTTTTAAAATGTCACTATTATTAAATTGAAGTGATAAGTTTTCTGACAGTGACATTTACTGTCAGTTACATTCATTTGAAAAATGAACTGTGTAACAAAGGAATAGTTTTTATCTTAGGCTTCGCGACTAATAAAAAAAATATTTTTAAATTTATCTGTAGAATATATAAAAAAAGTATTAATGTATTCCTGTAGAAAATTCTACAATCTTTATTTTTCATAAGACATAAAATTCGAAAAAATGGCATTTAATGGTATTTTTTGAAGAAAAACCATTATGAGCTTCAGGTAAAGTGCCATTTCCGGTTATCCGATTTACACCAAAATCTAATGGCTTCTATTCCTATTAGAGTAGGGTAAAACTACAAGGTTTCAGAATTTTCTGAATGATGGTATTTGAGTTAGAGTGCAAACAAAATTCGTACACATACACACATACACACACACACACAAACACACACACACACACACACACACACACACATACAAACATACAGACATCATCGTGAAAATGTTAGAAATGGATTCTAGGGACCATAAAACGTAGTCATTTACTAAAATCTCGATATAAGATTTTTAGCACGATCCCTATACCTCCCTTACCAAGGGTAGCGGGAGGTAAAAATGATTTTTAAATTTATCTGTAAAATATATAGAAAAAGTATTAATGTATACTTGTAAAAATACTCACGGTATATAGGGCAAATCTATTTTGCTGACCAGCAAAAAAAGTTGCTGACTGGCTATTTAAAATGCACCGATTAGCTTGATAATTGGGACTCCACCTCAGTATAACATATGTCATCCTATAGTAACGAGCCAATCTTGTGCTCTCCTTCAGAGAGGTACTTTACTCTAGTAAATTATCACAAAATTTTGCTGACTGGCTACTTAGAATGAATCGATTTACTTCAAAATTAGTAATTTACCTAACAATCATATATGTCACCCATTGGTAATGTGTCAATCTCCGTGCTCTTCTTCAGAGAGGTACTTTACTCTGGTGAATTATAACAAAATTTTGCTAACTGGATATTTCGAATGAATCAATTTAATTCAATATTAGTAATTTACCTAATAAATAATATATGTCACCTTTTGGTAACGTGTCAATCTTGTGCTCTCCTTCAGAGAGGCACTTTACTGCAGTGAATTATAACAAAATTTTGCTGACTGGCTATTTAGAATGAATCAATTTACTTCAATATTAGTAATTTACCTAATAAATAATATATGTCACCCTTTGGTAACGTGTCAATCTTGTGCTCTCCTTCAGAGAGGTACTTTACTCTAGTGAATTATAACAAAATTTTGCTGACTGGCTATTTAAAGTGAATCAATTTACTTCAATATTAGTAATTTACCTAATAAATAATATATGTCACCCTTTGGTGACGTGCTAATCTTGTGCTCTCCTTCAGAGAGGTACTTTTGTAGAATATAAAATCAAGTGGTGCACTCACACAGTTCATAACCAGTGTAATCAAGTGATACAATTTGTAAAAAACAATATGTGATAAATAAAAAAATAAAATATGTCAGTTGAATTTGTACTATAATAAAATAAACTGTGTGATATCTGAGGACTACATTTATTTAATTAAAACTACAGGTTATGGGCCCAGGTATTGAACTGTGCCAGATATAAACAGTGCAAATTAGAAGAAACATCAAGATGAGCAATTCGACTATGAATTATAGAATTGAACCTCTGAAAAGAGACAATTACGATACATGGAAAGTACAAGCTCAAGCTATTTTAATAAGAAATGGTCTATGGGGTTACGTCTCTGGAACAAAAATAAAACCTTTAGAACCAAATCAAATTATTGCCTGGGAAGAGTCTGATCTAAATGCAAGATCTGATTTAATGTTAATTATTTCCCCTAGTGAGCTTAAACAAGTCAAAAATGCTAAAACGTCAAAATAGGTCTGGGATACTTTACAAAGTATATATCAAAGTAAAGGTCCTGCCCGAAAAGCTGTGTTATTAAAACGTCTAATATTACATAAAATGAAAAATTGTGATGATTTACGTGACCATTTAAATAATTTTTGTGATACCGTAGATAAACTGCATGACTTGGGTGTTGAGATTAACGCTGATCTTCTGAGTGTTATGATGTTGTACAGTCTCCCGTCATCATTCGAAAATTTCAGAATAGCTATTGAGAGCAGAGATACATTACCATTCCCTGAAGATCTAAAAGTGAAAATAATTGAGGAAAACGAAGCAAGAAATGCAAATTCAAGCAGTTCCACAAATGAAGGTGCATTTTATACTAATCCCAAGAATACAAATCATAAACATTTCTGGAATAAATCTGGTAACGTATATCAATCTAATTTAAATAATAAATCTACTTTTAGTAACGTACATCCACACAATAAAACAGCTACTTTTAAATACAAATGTTATCATTGCAATAAAATAGGTCACAAATCCAAAGACTATAGAAAAAACCAGTCAAGTTTCAAGATTGAGCATGAAAGTCTAACATCAGAGTATAAACTAAAACCATCAACCTGGTGTTTAGATAGCGGCAGCACATCGCACATGTGTTTCCAAAAATGCAATTTCATTGATATAAACGATAATATCAAACATAATAATCTAAAATTGGCTTGCGAAAGTCAAAGTGCTTCAATAAATGGCACTGGCTTGATAAAATTAAAGAATTCGGATAATAGTGTAATCAATTTACCAAACACTTTGTATGTACCTAGTCTAAATACTAATTTATTGTAGTTAGTAAAATAACAGATAAAGGCTTTGACGTAGTTTTCAAAAAGGAAAAAGCTGCTGTTTTAAATTAAAGTGGTAATATTATTTTAGAAGCTAAACGATCAAATGGTCTTTACTATTTTAACAATACACAAGATAAAAGTTTTATGGAAAAATCTAATTTATGTACTGACAGTAAAATTATGACATGGCATAAGAAATTAGGTCACATGAGCGAAAGTGAATTAAAATTTGCAAATCAAAATAAAATTTTGAAATGATTAAATTTCAATAAAAATGACAATCTAGAAAATTGTGAAATATGTATTAAAGGAAAAATGACACGTTCTCATTTTCCTGTCAAAGAAGATGTCAGAACATCTAAAGTTCTAGAAATTATACATTCAGACGTTTTTGGTCCAGTAAGGACATATTCGCATGGGGGTGCAAGATATTTTGTAACCTTTATAGACGAATATTCACGTTATTGTCAAATTTATTTCTTAAAACATAAAAATTAAGTTTTAGATAAATTTAAAGAATTCAAGAATAAAAGCGAAAGAATACTAGAAAAGAAAATCAAATATTTACAGAGTGACAATGAAGTATCCGAATATCGAAATCAAGAATTTGAAAAATATTTGAAAGAATGTGGCATATGTAGAAGACTAGCTACCCCGTACACACCTCAGCAAAATGGTTTAGCTGAACGAAAAAATAGAACACTTGTTGAAAAGGCAAGATGTTTATTAATAGAATCGAAATTACCTTTATCATTTTGGGCAGAAGCAATAAATACTGCGAATTATATTTGTAATAGAACACCATCAAGAAGCATAAACGGAGAAACTCCATTCTATAGATGGGTTAGAAGATTACCGTCTGTTAGACATTTGGTTTTTGGTAGTAAAACGTTTGTACTGAACAAAAACCCAAATAGAGGAAAATTTGATGAAAAAGCAGCCGAAGGAATTTTTGTTGGATATTCTGACATTAGCAAAGCTTATAGAATTTGGATGCCAAGAACGAAGAAAAAATTCAGGTAACACGAGATGTTAAAATCTTAGATAAAATGTATGTTTCAGATATTAGACAAAATGAAAATTACAATTATATGACAGAAGAAAGTGAAGAAGAAAATAATTTAATTGACATATCAATAAAAAATTCCATTAAAGAAGACAACTCACAAAGGAAAGAAATAATAGAAAATATAATTGAAGAAGAAAACTATGAAGAGATTGAAATAAATAATGACAGACCGAAAAGACAGAAAAACGTACCAATATGGACAAAAGATTATTCTATGTTAGTTAATTATGAAACTGATGAAGACTTGCAAACTGAACAGTCAAGCGAATGGAATGAAGCTATAAAGGAAGAAATTAAAGCTCATTTAAAGAATGGAACATGGGTGATTGTTGATAAAAAGAAGATATAAATATAATTGATTCAAAAATGATTTTAAAAAATAAATATAAAGCAAATGGAGAATTAGAAAGAAAAAAGGCACGACTCGTAGCAAGAGATTTTGCACAGCGTCCTGGTATAGACTTTCTACAAACCTTCGCTCCTGTTGCAAAATTAAGCTCGATTAGATTATTATTAGCTACTGCAGTGGAAGAAAATCTAATTTTAAATCAAATGGATGTATCTACAGCATTTTTAAATGGTGATATAAATGAAGAAATTTATATAAAGAAACCTAAAAATCTCGAAAAATACATACAAGATATAATATTTGACGAAAATGAAGATTCCGAATTAAATTTGAAAGCAAGAAAAATGTTAAATGATTTAAGAAGTGGTAAAGAAAAGGTATGTTTATTGAGAAAGGCACTATATGGCTTAAAACAAGCTGGCCGTCAATGGTTTTTAAAATTGGATGACTCATTAAAGAAACTAGGATTTACATCTTCTCATGCAGATCCTTGTATTTACATCTTTTCGAAAGGGGGAGAAGAAAAAATAATAATAGCTATTTACGTGGATGACATCATCATTGCATCGTCAAGTCAAACGAAAATAAATGAAATAAAAGAAAAATTAATGAATATTTACGAAATAAAAGATCTTGGAAAATTACATTATTGTTTGGGAATAGAATTTACTTATAAAAATGGAAAAATAGCAGCATCGCAGAAGAAATATATAAATGAAGTTCTTAAAAAATTTAATATGGAAAATTGTAAACCTGTTTCAACTCCAATGGACTCAAAAATTAAACTGGTGAAATCTGAATTAAAAGAAAAAATGAATTTCCCGTATCAAAATTTAATAGGATCCTTGATGTACTTAGCAGTTACCACCAGACCAGATATTTCGCATGCAGTTAGTCATCTAAGTCAATTTAATTCATGTTTTGGTAAAGAACATTGGCTTGCTGCAAAACGAGTTCTTCGATATTTACAAGGAACGAAAAATCTGGAGTTAACTTTTAAAAAGACCAGTGAGGGATTAACTGGATTTGCAGATGCAGACTGGGCATCATGCACACTAGATCGTCGTTCGTACACTGGATATTGTTTTATATTTGGCGGAACTGTCATAAGCTGGAAATCAAGAAAACAGAAAACTGTAGCACTTTCCACAGCCGAGGCAGAATACATGTCATTGACAGAGGCGGCTAAGGAAGCAATTCATATAAAACAATTGGCAAATGACATGGGCATGCCAATTAAAACTGTCAATTTATTTAATGACAACCAAGCTGCCAAAAATTTATGTGAAAACTCTATAATTAGTTCCAGGTCAAAACATATCAGTATAAAAGAACACTTCATAAGAGAAGCTGTTACCAGAAGATATGCATGCAGATATCTTCACGAAACCTCTTCCAGCATCGAAGTTCGCACATCACCGAAGTCAACTTGGTTTAACCGATCATGAACTGCATTCGTGAGGGGGAGTGTAGAATATAAAATCAAGTGGTGCACTCACACAGTTCATAACCAGTGTAATCAAGTGACACAATTTGTAAAAAACAATATGTGATAAATAAAAAAATAAAATATGTCAGTTGAATTTGTACTATAATAAAATAAACTGTGTGATATCTGAGGACTACATTTATTTAATTAAAACTAGAACTTTACTCTAGTGAATTATCACAAAATTTTGCTGACTGACTATTTAGAATGAATCAATTTACTTCAATATTAGTAACTTACCTAATAAATAATATATGTTACCCTTTGGTAACGTGTCAATCTTGTGCTCTCCTTCAGAGAGGTACTTTACTCTAGTGAATTATAACAAAATTTTGCTGACTGGCTATTTAGAGTGAATCAATTTACTTCACTTTCAGTAATTTACCTAATAGATAATATATGTGACCCTTTGGTAACGTGTCAGTCTCGTGCTCTCCTTCAGAAAGGTACTTTACTCTAGTGAATTTTCACAAAATTTTGCTGACTGATTATTTAGAATGAATCAATTTACTTCAATATTAGTAATTTACCTAATAAATAATATGTCACCCTTTGGTAACGTGTCAATCTCGTGCTCTCCTTCAGAGAGGTACTTTACTCTAGTGAATTATAACAAAATTTTGCTGACTGGCTATTTAGTATGAATCAATTTACTTCAATATTAGTTATTTACCTAATAAATAATATCTCACCCTTTGGTAACGTGTCAATCTCGTGCTCTCCTTCAAACAGGTACTTTACTCTAGTGAATTATTACAAAATTTTGCTGACTGGCTATTTAGAATGAATCAATTTACTTCAATTTCAGTAATTTACCTAATAAATAATATATGTGCCCCTTTGGTAACGTGTCAGTCTCGTGCTCTCTTTCAGAAAGGTACTTTACTCTAGTGAATTTTCACAAAATTTTGCTGCCTGGCTATTTAGAATGAATCAATTTACTTCAATATTAGTAATTAAAGTTGTCAGAACCGTGTCGTGTTTGATATCAAATAAGAGGTATCGTCTAGGGCTGCCATGCAGAAATGTCAAAAATGTGACAACTCGATCGTATTTTGATTTTTGCTTAGAGTTGTCAGACCCATGTCATGTTTGGTATCAAATGAGAGGGATCGTCGAGGGCTGCCATGCACAGATGTTAAAAATTTGACAACTCGATCGGCTTTTGTTTTTTGCTTAATGTTCTGAGAACGATGTCGAGTTTAGTATCTAATGAGAGGTATAGTCGAAGGCTACCATGCAGAAGTGTGAAAAATTTGACAGTTCGATATGCTTTTTTTTTGCATAAAGATAAGTCGTTTGAGTATCTGAAAGACTGTTAGCGGTAGCACTTTGGGTTTGCGGAATGGACGTACGTAAAACTTTTATAAAACACTATCGGCGGAACCCTAGAGAGTTTTCGCTAGTATCAGTAATTTTGTGATAATTCACTAGAGTAAAGTACCTCTCTGAAGGAGAGCACGAGATTGATACGTTACCGTAGGGTGACATATATTATTTTTAGATAAATTACTAATTTTGAAGCAAATCGATTCATTCTAAATAGCCAGTCAGCAAAATTTTGTTATAATTCACTAGAGTAAAATACCTCTCTGAAGGAGAGCACAAGATTGACACGTTACCAAAGGAAGACATATATTATTTTTAGATGAATTACTAATTTTGAAGCAAATCGATTCATTCGAAATAGCCAGTCAGCAAAATTTTGTTATATTTCACTAGAGTAAAGTACCTCTCTGAAGGAGACCACAAGATTGACACGTTACCAAATGCTGGCATATATTATTTTTAGGTAAATTACTAATTTTGAAGCAAATAGATTCGTTCTAAATAGCCAGTCAGCAAAATTTTGTTATAATTCACTAGAGTAAAGTACCTCTTTGAAGGTGAGCTCAAGATTGATACGTTACCGAAGGGAGACATATTATTTTTAAATGAATTACTAATTTTGAAGCAAATCGATTAATTCGAAATAGCCAGTCAGCAAAATTTTGTTATAATTCACTAGAGTAAAGTACCTCGCTGAAGGAGACAACAAGATTGACACGTTACCAAAGGGTGACATATTATTTTTAGGTAAATTACTAATTTTGAAGCAAATCGATTAATTCGAAATAGCCTGTCAGCAAAATTTTGTTATAATTCACTAGAGTAAAGTACCTCTCTGAAGGAGAGCACAAGATGGACATGTTACCAAAGGGAGACATATATTATTTTTAGATAAATTACTAATTTTGAAGCAAATCGATTCATTCGAAATAGCCAGTCAGCAAAATTTTGTTATAATTCACTAGAGTAAAGTACCTCTCAGAAGGAGAGCACAAGATTGGCACGTTACCAAAGAGTGGTATATATTATTTTTAGGTAAATTATTAATTTTGAAGCAAATCAATTTATTCTAAATAGCCAGTCAGCAAAATTTTGTTATAATTCACTAGAGTAAAGTACCTCTCTGAAGGAGACCACAAGATTGACACGTTACCAAATGCTGGCATATATTATTTTTAGGTAAATTACTAATTTTGAAGCAAATAGATTCGTTCTAAATAGCCAGTCAGCAAAATTTTGTTATAATTCACTAGAGTAAAGTACCTCTTTGAAGGTGAGCTCAAGATTGATACGTTACTAAAGGATGACGTATGTTACTCTGAGTTAGATTACTAAATATAAATTCAACCAGTAAATCTAAAATAGCCAGTCAGTAACTTTTTTTGCTGGTCAGCAAATTAGTCACTACCCGGTATATATTAGCGCTTTTCTTAAAAGCAAATTTTGCTTTTATTAGGAATAGTGGTGGCGGTTAGGGGCGAACTGATATTTGTGAAGAAACCAAAGACCTAAAAAAATATAAAAATTGGATAGAACTATCCTACGTTAAATTCCAATGCTCACCTCTAACCGCCACCAATTTATTTATTGTACTTAAAAGAAAATACGAGTGTATAGCGTGTCCCAGGATTGACTTTACAAGTTACAAAAGGTGTGTAGAACAAAAAAAAATTGAATATTAATGTGATCTTTGGAAATAAGCTCTGCTTGGTTTGAAACTTATTTTTACTTTTTTGTCATTATTTATTTATATTTACTTTCAATTTCATTAAATCAAGTAGGCCCTGACAGTTGAGCGAAAACTTTTTTCGTTTCAGGTAAAGTGCTTTTTTTCGTTCACAATACGCCAAAGTTTCACTAAGAAAAGTTGTTCAGAATAACTAATTATGGCTGTATACAAAATATTAGGAAGATGTATTTAATTTGATTTATTTTGTTTAATATAACAATTATGAAGTGATTTTATATTTACAGTTTAAAAAATTAAAAGAATCGAAAATGACAAAACTAGTGTAACTTTTACTTTTGTACTCTTTGAAAAGTAAGATGTGAATTTGACATAATGATTGATTAATATCGTTCCATCGAATTGACAATATTATTCAACTAGCAACAGTAAGGCCACGTTCAGAGAGAAAGCAGGTTTTTCGTTTCAGCTTAACAAGCGCGAGAAAAACCGGTTAAGCCGAAGCGGGCTGGCGCAGGTTGTGTTCACACAGAAAACATGCCTTAATGCTCGTACAAGTGTCAAATCAGATAACAGTTGGGTTAGGTTTATTTACTTTATATTTTAAAAATATTCCAATTTCCCATGCTTGAATTTAACGAAATCCATACTAATATAATAAATGCGAAAGTAACTCTGTCTGTCTGTCTGTCTGTTACGTTTTCACGCCTAAACTGCTGAACCAATTTTGATGAATTTTGGTATAGAGATAGATTGGACTTTGGAGACGGACATAGGCTACTTTTTATCGCGAAAATAAAACTTAAAGGGGTGAAATAGGGATGAAAGTTTGTATCGCTCTATTAGTACAGTTGCACAAGTGAATAATGAATTGAACGACACTGACGCATGATGAGTAATTCTTTGGTTAATTAGACAATGAAATTTTGTCATTGGCTTATAGCTTGTAGCGCAAACAACTGAATTATCAAAATTTAATAATCAAAATGAATCGAAAGCATAAGCAAGGTTCTACGATAAATATTTCACAAAGTACAGTAAAAAGGATTCTAGCTGAAAACAAAAAGAAATTTAAATAATCCAGAATCAAAATTAAATTCTCCGGGAAAGAACAAAATTGAAAATTTTGATTTCCAGGTATTTCTCATATTCTTTCTCACATCTATTACTTTTACAGTTTATTACAGTGTATTTTTATATGATTAGAGCAAATAAACGTTCAAATACAAAAGATTAAATTTGATTACAACAATGAAAAGTTTTACAGTTAATAACAATGTAGTTTTATTTGATTACAACAATTTTCACCTACAGTAGACTAAATCTGATTGCAATAATAAAAATAACTATCACACAAATTATTGTCATCATTGTTAACTATATTGATTATTGTAATAAAAAAAAATTAATTGTGATTTTGATTTTTTCTTTATTTAATTGTTAATATTAAATCCATACTAATATAATAAATGCGAAAGTAACTTTGTCTGCCTGTCTGTCTGTTACGTTTTCACGCCTGAACCGTTGAACCAATTTTGATGAATTTTGGTATAGAGATAGATTGGACCTAGGAGAAGAACATAGGCTACCTTTTGTCGCGAAAATAAAATTTGAAGGGGTGAAATAGGGAATGAAAAATTGTATGTTCGAACCCATCATTTGTCCCGCTGGACCAATTTTGATGAATTTTGGTATAGAGATAGATTGGACCTAGGAGAAAGACATGGGCTACCTTTTGTCGCGAAATAAAACTTGAAGAGGGTGAAATAGGGGACGAAAGTTTGTATGGAGAACCCATCATTTCTCAAGTTAGGGATATAAAAATTCTTATTTATGCTTTTGTTAAGAAATAAAGTGTTTTAGCGTTTTTAAAAAATCATCCATTAAGGCGGTACGATAGGGGATGATTTCAATTATTTTTTTATCTATAGTAAAGTTTTAATCGTTAGCAGGTTTTCTTTATTTGTCGGATAGATAGCTTGCATCATATGTACATAAGTAAAAGTACCCGAGACATGTTTAGAAAAGGCGCTTTTAGGTGCGGTGCGGGGATCGGGCGGAGCGTGTTACATGTACAATGCGAGGCAGGTTGCCGGCTCCCTACGCAGCGCATGTCTCCGAAGTAAATGTGAAAAATTACTGCTACACGTGTAGCTAATCGTTATTTTAGCTTTACCTGTGCGAAGCCGGGGCGGGTCAGCTAGTTATAAATATACGAGAATAAAGCCTAGTTAATGTTTTAAGTTGCATATATAACTTTGATTTTGGACAAAAGTAATGGAATCCAAATCATTGGAAGAAAAAATAGTAATAGGGATAGAAGAATGACAAGAAAACGGATCTGGTGAAGTTTCAGAATAGGCATATTGTTCTACAAGGTCTTGTACACGTGTTCGAAAACAAATTTTTTTTCTCGAGGAATTTTTTAATTTTGAATTAAACTTTTAAAAAATACATAATTTTTTTCATTTTCTTTTCGCCCTTCTTTTTTTATAATATTCTAATTTTATTATATTATTTTTTTTATTTATTGCTACACGCTTTCTGTATTAGCGGTGATATTTATGGGGGTGAGACAATTTTTCTAATATTTTTTTTATATCACGGCATTTCCTAATATTCTAATTTCTGTTTCTCTATTTCCAAAATACAATCGTCATAAATTTAATTTTTTTTTTACGTTTTTTTGCGATATTTTTGAGATAAATATCTCCCCATAATTTTTCATTTGAATAATATTTATGAAATTTGTTTCAATTTGCTTCTCTTTTTTTGAACTTCGGATATTAGAACATGCGTATTCAAAGTTATTTTCTGAACACATTTTTGAATGGGCTTGTTTACTTAAAAACCGTCGCAATAGGAATGTTGTTTTCGTTCCGGCAAAATCGGTAAGCGGGTAGTACCTGCCTGATAAGCGCCTATTGAGCAGTTGTCTGCTTTTTCTCTGAACGCCTACTCCTGATAACATTTGAACATTTTTAACAAGGTTACAGTAGGTAAACAGGCAACCTGCTTTATCATATCGTTGCTAAGTTTATTTATTTTATTTATTTATTTATTTATTATTGAATCTATCCTACAAGATCTAGAATACCATTTACAGGACGATTTTACAATATATATATATATTTACCGATGTCTACATGTGTTGTAGATACTGGTACACCCAGAAATGAGTAATATGCCGTGATGATATATTTATTTATTTTTAAAAATGGTACAGATAGACAAATAGAAAAGAAAAATTACATAATAAACAATACATCAAACAAAAAATTAAACTACATCTTAGATTAATAGACTATAGATTTTTAAAACGAATTACTGAAAGAATCAGTAAATATGTCTATATCCGTATACAAGTTACAGTCATGAATTAAGTTATTTAATATACTACAAAGTTGTCGAATGGAGACTTTAATTCGTAATTTATCCTTGCGTAATTACATTTGAAAGGTAGTTTTTTCCTACAGATAACGAGAGGAACATTTATTGGTATTAAACAGAGGAACGGGATCATCTATTGGACCGTTTAGTAGTTTATGTAGGTACAGACAGCTTTGTAGTTTACGACGGGACGCTAGACTCATCTCGTGCAATAAGTTATTATAGTCATAGTCGTATTTGGGATACTGTCTGCAAGATCTGAAATAACATTATTTTAAAAATTTTCTTCTTTTCTTATTTAAGAAATGAGCAGCTTTGAATCATAATAGGTAAGTAATATACTATATATATTATGTTATTAGAAGTAAAAGTGATACTTAGTGTGTCGAGCATGCAAGTTTTGCACGACGAGCGGAGCGAGTCGGATAATTGCATACGAGGCACATTGTTTTTGTGTGTGTTTGAAGATGATGGGTTACGGTTGTTAAACAATTTAATGGAGGTTTAGTTGTCACGAAACAAATTATTATTAATCAGTTATTTACATATTCTTAATACTAAATCACTTAAATTAATTAAACATGAAATGATATTCCAAATAAAACGTTGATTGCACTCAACAAAATGGCGTATACACAACCTTTTACGCGGCTACGTATTAGCATCTATCATCAGTGACATCTGCTCTACTACTACTCCCTCCCTGATGCTCGAACTCTCGAACAGCTCGAGTCACGTGATGCTTTTGCGCACATTACAAGAGTCAGGACTGCTTACGCGAGCTAGGCGTGGCAAGCACACATGAATATGTAAATTATGTTATATTATTATAGTTATACTTTGCTATTGCGCATGATCATCCCTCCTAGAAATTAAGAAAAGAAGACTATAAATATGAGAAAAATGACGCAGACAAGCATTCCGCTAGTCAGTTGTAGAATACTTAACTAATTGTAGTTCATGTATTGTATTTTGAACCATAAATAAAAATTACATTTTTAAAAACATAAAGGCTTTAAAACATAATTGGCGCAGTCGGTAGGATGTTGAAAACACAGAGAAATTAAGTACAATAATTTCATCTGTGGCACTTTTTCAAAAGTCTTATTTCAACGTAAAAAATCTACAAGAACTTCAAAAACCGGCTTCAACCTAAGCCCATCAGGGTCTAACCACGACCCATCTCTAAAGAAGACGTCACCATATCGACAACTTGCTGTCCAGGTAGCCAGACCACGTCCTCATCGAAGGAAGAGAACTTGCTGATCGGTACCCGTTCACGTCGTCGAAGACATCAGTCGACCGCAGAGCTACAACACATACGACTAGTAGATTCCGGAGATGTCCGTCAAACTCATAGTACTGTTAATCATATTACAGTAAGTAATATTATTAAACAATTATTCTTATAAACATATATATATATATATATATATATATATATATAAATATTTTTGTAAAACAATTAATGAGTAATAACTCATCAGAATCAGACGATTCAAAAAAAAAAAAAAAGGATTCTGAGTTAGAAAAAAAATTCTAAACATCATTCCTATAAAATTACGACCAAGCAAGCTTTCGAAAGCTATTAATATGGCGAATATCAGTTTAGGCGAACTAAAAACGTTCACGTAATTGCTCAGTATGAAGGAAATATTAAATTATTGTAAGACTAGGTCACCACATAATTGGGGTCATAATAGTTTGTGTTATTATTTGCATATATTGCAGAATAAGTAATAGCAATATTAAAGTGTCATAAGTAGGTTATTACTCAATTGTTTGATGACTTAGCATTACAGTAATATAAAAGACTGTATAGACGATGGGAAGTTAGAGTGTCTCCAAGAGAGAGTGTCCAGAGACCAGGAATATAGAAGACACATCCTCCGCAGTATATTTGCATAGTCCAGCAATAAATGCAGGAACGTCACGAAAGTTTCACTTCATCACAAAAATCATAGGACCCGTAACATACAAAATTCGACAAAATAAGTCTGATAAAATTTTGACAGTTCATGTGAACCGCTTAAAACCATTTATCGACGAGAATCTTTTAGAAGAAAATTTAAATGAAGACATAGAGATACCGCAATGTAAACCAGTAGAGTGCACAGAAGAAAATAAAAATGATCCTAAAACGTCACAAAATATAGTACATCATAATATGATGAATGAATTAATTCATAATAATTTACAAGTGGAACAGACTCCCACTCCTGTAGTATCACCGTACCACACTCGCAGTAAAGGACCACCACCACAAACCCATGGATTATGAGTTAGAGTTCAATACCAAGAACCAAGGAAATAAGGAAAATAATATGTGTATTGATTTTCCAATGTAAGTGTGTAAGTGAATAATTTAAATAGCATTCATAACGTATTCAAAATTATTAAATATTCCAATTTTTTTTTCTTTCTATTTAAATAAATATTGCTTAGAACTTCAATTAGCAACTTATTTATGGGATGGCTGAATTGACCATACCACTGATAAGAATTGCAGATATACGTTATAAATGGTAAATATTAAAGACATTTTGAATATTTTGTGTCATATGGAAAAACAATTATTTAGAAAAGTATATATTGTATTTAAAATGTGTGAATGGAAGTGTTGTTAGTAAGAGTAAAAAACCAAACATCAGTGACATGTATGATGAGGAAATCATATCAAATCACAAGAAGCAGATGAACCATTCAGGGGATGACGAGTGGCCAATCGTTCATGTACCCTCAAACTCATCTACAGCCATGGATATACCATCCAGAAGAAGACCAGTGAAATGCAGTAATTCTCCTTATCACACATGACATGTTACGAAATATGGCGAAAATAGAGACTTTAAGTGTAGTTATAAGAAAATTGTGCTCCTCCGGAAGCAAATTTTTAAAGAAGGGAGGAATGTAAGACTAGGTCACCACACAATTGGGGTCATAATAGTTTGTGTTATTATTTGCATATATTGCAGAATTAGTAATAGCAATATTAAAGTGTCATAAGTAGGTTATTACTCAATTGTTTGATGACTTAGCATTACAGTAATATAAAAGACTGTATAGACGATGGGAAGTTAGAGTGTGTCCAAGAGAGAGTGTCCAGAGACCAGAAATATAGAAGACCCATCCTCCGTACAGTTGGTACAGCAATCATCATCTTTCAAGTGTAAATATATATCATTTAATTATACTAGTCAATAAACTTATGTGTAATAATAATTAATATTATTATTATTACAACCCTTATTTTTCTACAAGAAGTAGAAACATTTATTAAAGTTTATTATCTATTATTTTGGCAGTTACTAAATTGTACCACCAGTCTGGCAAGAACTCACTTATAAATATTATTTGCAATTCGCCCCTTAAAAGGCGGGTTACATTATTAAATAACTTTATTAAAATGGTAGACGAAGTCTACACAACAACTAATACGATAGCTTTGACACAGCTACAACATACATATTTATTTGGCATAATTAAAACAAAATTAATTAACAAAGCAGCGGAACTTCTATCCGAAGATAACTTTAATGATTGGATAGAGTTAAAAACATATCTAACCACCAATTTCACGGACAAATTGACAGGAGAAACAATACTACAAGATATAATGTATAGCAAATTAAAAATTAACCCAGAAACTACTTTAAAATTTATGCTAGAAAAATTCATGCATTATAAATCAAAAATACTTTTGACTACATATACTGCAGAACAAAAGAGAGCTATCACAATAGAAGTGCAAAAATTAATAGTGAGACACTTCATTTCTTTGTTACCCACTAGCATAAGAGGATCATTTATTGTTAAGGACCCTAGTACCCTAGAACAATGTGATTTGCTATTAAGGAATGAATTTAGTTTTATTAACCAAAATCAACACACTTCTCCACTTTTGAAAAATATACCAAATAATAAAATACCACCGCGAAAATTTCCCGCTGATAATTTTCCCGCACAACCGATAAATTTCAGACCAAATGACAATAAAATTTATACTCCTTTCGCACCCAGACAAAATGCAAAAAATGCCGTACAAACCAGACAACGATTTAATCCACAACCAATGTCGATCCAGACTAGACAGACTCAACCTATGTCAGCTCAGACTGTTAGACAAAATTATAAAATAGAACCTGACGAGATAAATCTAAATACAGAAGAAGAATTCTATCAAGATGTTGAAAATGAATACTACGAAACAGAAGACAATTTTTTAGAGACAAGTCAAACAGAAACAAAGAACGGTACGTAATGTCATCCATCGTAAATGAATTACCCACTCTAACAAAAGGTCCCTTCACAATATTATTTGATACAGGTTCATCAATAAATTTTATACACCCAAAATTAGTGAAAGAAAAAAATTGCAAACTCTATGATGAATTATTAACTTTTAGAACAGTAAACGGAAAGTCAAAATGTACCAAATATACAACAATATATTTAAATAAAAAACCAATAAAATGTCATATATATGATTTTCATAAAAATTATAATCTCTTATTCGGAATAGAAGCATTTAAAACACTAAACATACAATTAGATTTTACAAAAAACACAGTCAGTATGGAAAATAAAATCTATGAATTAACAAAATTTAAAGGAAAAACGAATGCAAACGAAATAAACTCTATAGAAATTCGTAACTCTCATTTGAATATAATAGAAAAACAGAAATTAAATGAACTAATTAAAAATTATAAAGATTTATTCCCGAAAGAAAACGAATTTTTATCTCACACAAATATTCTCACACATAAAATAACAATGTCTGACGAAACACCCATTTATACAAAAAATTATCGACTACCGCAAGTGTATGAGAAAGAAATCGAATTGCATGTTAATAAATTATTAGAAGAAAACGTAATTCAAAAATCATACTCTCCGTGGGCATCACCTATTTGGATCATTCCAAAAAAGGCGGATGCATCTAATAAAAACAAAACTAGAATGGTCATTGATTTTAGAAAAATTAATGCTAGAACAAAAGATGACAAATTTCCCATTCCAAATATTGATGCAATTTTTGACCATATCGGCAAATCAAAATATTTTACAACTTTAGATTTACATTCAGAATTTCACCAAATAGTAATGAATGAATAAGATAGAGAAAAAACAGCTTTTTCTACCCCTTCAGAACACTACGAATATCTTAGAATGCCTTTCGGCCTAAAAAACGCCCCAGCGACATTTCAAAGAATGATTAACACAGCCCTAGGAGAATTAGTTAATGACATCTGTCTCGTATACTTAGATGATATAATAATTTTCGGAAAAACTTTAGAAGAACATATAACTAATTAAAAACGAGTATTCGGAAAATTACGTGAAGCAAATTTAAAAATCCAAAAAGATAAGTCAGAATTTTTAAAATCAGAAGTTAAGTTTTTAGGCTATATAATAAATCAAAATGGACTCACTACTGATGAAAGTAAAATCGAAATTATAAAAAATTAAATATTCCCAAAACAAAAATGGAAATAAAACAATATTTAGGAACTTTGGGATGGTACAGAAGATTTATTCCAAATTTTGCAGAATTAACGAAACCATTTACTAAATGTCTCAAGAAAGAATCTCACGTAGACATTTATGAGCACGAATACCGTATAGCATTTGAAAATAGTAAGAAAATAATAGCTGAATTAGCATTATTGCAAATACCGGACTTTAACAAAGAGTTTATATTAACAAGAGACGCCTCTGACTATGCAATCGGAGCGGTAATAACACAAACAGATAATAATCAAGAAAAACCCATCTGTTACGTTTCAAAAACTCTAAATTCTGCTCAACAAAATTATTCAACTATAGAAAAGGAATTAAAAGCAATCGTTTGGGCAATAAAAAATTTCAGGCACTATTTATACGGAAGAAAATTCAAAATTAAAACGGACCATAAACCTTTGGTATGGCTGTTTAATATGAAAAATCCAAATCAGAAATTAATGCGTTGGAAAATTGAGTTAGGACAATATAATTTTGAAATCGAGTATTTAAACGGTAAACAAAACGTCATTGCAGACTTATTATCTAGACAACGACCAGAATTAAAAATAACAGAAACCACAGGAAACTTGCTAGACAAAAGAATAATCGCACATTGTGTGTCACACGATTTCCAAATGTCAAAAGGATTAGCAGAGGATATAACAAAAAGATATGATAGTAAAAATTATTGCAAGAATTATGATTCATTAAATAAACATTTAGTCATACAGAAGTTAGGTGATAAGATAATTCATTTGATAACAAAACAAAATTATTACGACCAACCTTCTATTAAAAATTTAGATAGACCATTAAAGGAATTGAGAGATTTTTTAATAATGAATGATTCATATGAAATAAATATTCCTAAAATAGGTTGCGGTTTAGATAGATTATCATGGATAGATGTGAAACAAAAATTATATAAAATATTTGAGGATACAAACATCCAAATTAATGTCTTTAGTTTACTAGAAAACTACCACTTAACAAACGTCAGTGAAAACCCAAATAGTGAACAAGATGATATTAGAACAGTGCATTCAGATAATGAGAATATTATAGCAGGAATTAAATACATAAACAATAGGTTAAACATAGCAGATAATCAAATTATATTCGATTCACATAATCAATAAACAAATATCAAAATTACAAAATTATTCAACATTAAAAAACAAAGAATACACGTAACAATTAATTAAGAAAATTTTGGACAAGAAACATTTGAGTTTCTGAAAGACTACATTATCCCAAAAATTAGATATTTAGCAATATTTAATAAAGAACTTGATAAAAAGGTAACAAAAATTATATCAGAAAATTTCACACCAGATTCAATAAATATAATAGCAGTAGACAAATTAGTTTCCGATATTGAACAAGAAGAAGAACAATTAGAAATTATTCATGAATTTCACAATGGAATCACAAATCACCGAGGAATTAATGCTACTATTCAAGTACTAAAAGAAACATATTATTGGCCAAAAATGAATAAAGATATTATAGAATATATAAACAAATGTGAGTTATGTAAATTAAATAAATATGGCAGAAAACCAATACCTGCAATAGATAATATAACCCCAACTCCTGAGAAACCTTTCGAAGTAATAAATTTAGACTTATTAACGTTAGAAGGTAAATACTTTTTAACTATTATGGATCAATTTTCTAAACACGCACAAGCATATTCCCTAATTAATAACAGCTAAAACCATATGTGACTTATTGATAAAATACCTCCAAACTTATAGGATACCCGATAAGATAATAGTAGATAGCGGAGGAGAATTTAAAAATACATTGTTACAAGACTTACTAAAAAAATACGGAATTAACATTCATTTTATTTGTGTGAACAATCCAAAGAGTAACGCAATTGAAAGATTTCATTCTACAATAATAGAGTCATTACGGATAATTAATCAAAAAGAGCGAATAAAAGATCAAAATTTAATTCAAAAGATAGACTTAGCATTAATAGCATACAACAATACAAAACCCAACACAACCAAACTAACACCCAATGAAATATTATTCGGACCCGACCAGAAAAATATTTTAAACAAGAAATTACACTGGACCAAACCTTAAATGAACATCGAGATAACATTAATATAGTTAATGAATTAGTAAAAACTAGAATTACGAATGAAAAATTGAGCAGATTCAAAGAAAATGATAATCCGTTACAATTAAAAGAAAAAATACATATTAAACAAAATCCAAGATTACTTGGCAAAATAAGAAAACCATTGTATAAAAAATATTCTGTAAAAGCTTATGACCCATTATTAGGAAAAATAAAAATTACTGACGAACACGGTGACAAAAACATAAGAATAAATAGAATAAAACAGTAAAATAACCATAACTATTCTTACAGACTATGCCATGGACAACTGACTGACATTTCTATAAATAATGGATTCCATTTAATAGAATGCAAAATAAAAGAGTCGGAACAATTAATATATTATAAGTATGTTATATCCCAAATAGAAACAGAATTTACTAAAATCACAGATACTTTCACAGAAACGCTAAAACAATTACAAAATAAAGAATATTTCTTCCAAAATATACTAAATATATTAAGATATAACTATTTTGATCTGAAAGATCAAGTTACAAAATTATTCATGAAACACAATAATAGAGTTAAAAGAGGTTTAATTAATGGACTAGGATCCATAATAAAAGCAATTTCTGGGAATTTGGACTCAAGTGATGAGGAGAAATACAACAAACTTTTTGAACAAATACAAAGTAATGAAATAACATTACAAAAACAAAACGAATTAAATTTGCAAATTTCAACTAACATTTCTAAACAGTTTAATCAACAATTAGAAAATATGAAGTATAACGAAGAACATCTTCAACAAAAAATAATGATGATTGTGAAAGAAATACAAATTCAAAATTGGCAGAATATAATGGGAGTATATAATCAAATACTAGAATTAATATTAATAATAAGAAACCTTAATGAATTTTGTAAACAAGTAGAAGTAAGTTTAACTTTTTTCTCCTTACATAAGGTACACCCTAGTATCATTACGTATGACAATTTAAGAAAAATCACCCAAAATAAAGATATATGGAACTTTAATGAACTTATCGAAACTCACTGTAAATTCGAAAATAAACAGATTCATTTCTTAATTACAACACCAAACTTTTCAAAACAATCATATCCATTATTTCAATTTAGTCCCATTCCTACGTACAATGAAGAACAAAAATTAATAACGATAAATGAAAACCAAAAATTGTTTTTTTAAAATTGGAAAAGAGAATTATATTATCAACAATTGTATATCTATGGAAAACAAATATATGTGTGTTACCCAATATTTTGAAATAAGTAAATGTATTGTAAACTTAATAGATGACAAAAAGGATGATAATTGTTTGTATCATTATATAAGTATGGGAAACGACATTGAACAAATTAAAAATACAAATGATATAATAATCATACAACAAATACAAATTAACTGTTTAAATAAACATATCTATAAAGAAATTAGAGGAATCTTTAAAATGAGAACAAATGAAAAATGTCAAATTAATAAAAATATCTTTGAAATTGTTAACCAACAATATAAAGAAATACAAATTCAAAATTTAAATGTAAATTATGAAAATAAAGTCAATGGAACATTGAATTTAAAAAAGGTAGAAAAATTAGAAGAGACAATAGCCGTTTTACCAAAAATAAAAAGCTTGAGTTAAACAACAATTACCATTCTTATGTAATACATATATTAATTATTGTAATTAGGTATTGTAATATGTGTTTTTGTAATAATGCTTAAATATAAGAAAAAACTTTGTATAAACTATTGTAAACAGGGAAAAAGGAAAGAAAAAGATATTGAATTAAATCCTTTAGCCTAAAATTATGCGTTATAGCAAAGTCTTGCAAAGGAGGAATTATGTTATATTATTATAGTTATACTTTGCTATTGCGCAAGATCATCCCTCCTAGAAATTAAGATAAGAAGACTATAAATATGAGGAAAATGACACAGACAAGCATTCCGCTAGTCAGTTGTAGAATACTTAACTAATTGTAGTTCATGTATTGTATTTTGAACCATAAATAAAAATTACATTTTTAAAGACATAAAGGCTTTAAAACATAATTTGTACAGTGTGTCTACTGTAAGCGGGCCACCATCGCTAACTTTCTTATTTGAAGAGATAGAAAGACGATTAAATGGACGAAGTTGGGCGATATTATACAACAAATTTAACGGTGGAAAATACAAAATACGCGACTTATTCAACAAAATAACATTTTTTTAAATGGAATTCCATATTGAAAATATTACCATTTAAAAGATTTTATTATCTGAATATAAAAGTTCATTATCACTATGCCTCTAAAATTAAAAAAAAGAGTTATTTCAAGTTGAAATTTAAATATTTTATTTCATATTTTAATACACATACAATATTGTTGCTATGGAAAGAACAAAAACAAATAACGAAATTAATTATTAACTATAGTGACTGTATACACCACGAAATATTATATAAAAGGAGAGGACACAGGCAGCAAAAAGGTGAAGCATTTCTGTTTCCCGCAGTGGTGGGGGAAGCGGGCCGGGTATATCAAGCGTTTAAATGAGTTAATTCATGAAAATACTGTTTTATTTAGTAAATAAATTTTATTTGTTGTTTGTTTATTCAACAACTATATAAATATGTTAATTATTTCAAAATGAAAAGAAAAGGAAAAAAAATAATTGCATGTATACAGAAAAAAGTACTGTTTTTATTTACATTAACATAAATTAATGCAAAACTTTTGGATGTAGTTTAGTATATTTTTACTAAAACGGAAAAAATATTTTAACTGATTATAAGTATTCTTTAATTATGATTGCGCAGTATATAAATAAAAAATTACTAGATAATAGAAAAGTTAATTTTTTTGTAACTTGAACCTTTTGCGATCTTTAGATTGCGAAGGAATGCCATATTGAAAATGGTACCATTTAAAAGATTTTTATTATCTGAATATAAAAGTTCATTATCACTATTCCTCTAGAATTAAAAACAAAAGAGATATTTCAAGTTGAAATTTAAATATTTTATTTCATATTTTAATACACATATATCATTGTTGCTATGGAAACAACAGAAAATAACATTGAATAAAGAACAATTGACATTTTATTGATAGATGCTGTCTACAAAATGGAAAAATATACTAATGATGAATTAGTTGATATGCTTTTTGTTTATGCAAAGTGCAATAAAAATTCTGTAGCCAGTGCGCAAAAGTATTTAGAACTATATCCTAATAGACCTCAACCCAATAGAACATATTTTAGGAAAATTGAAATCCGCTTAAGAGAAACCGCTAAATTACGTGAAGAAAAAATAAAACGTGATCAAGTGACAGAAAACGAAGAAAATGTAGAAAATGTTTTGGCGTATACTTACCACAAAATGGAAAATACTGAAGAAATATCATTACGAGAAATTGAAACTAATACTAACGTTAATAAAGATTCGGTAAGAAAAATTTTGAAGAAAAATAAATTCAAACCATATAAATGTCGTAAAATTCATCATTTACAAGATCGTGATTTTGAAAGAAGGCTTGAATTTTGCCAGTGGATATTAAACGAGCATCGACGGGATTATAGAATTAGCCATCAAATATTATGGTCCGATGAATCTTATTTTTCGCAAAATGGCTTCTTTAACAGTAATATTCATTATCAGTGGAGTGATCAAAATCAAAGTTTTCAAGGTCATTTCGGTGTTAACGTTTGGTTAGGTGTATTAGATACATATTTGATTGGCCCTTATTTTCTTGAAAGAAGTTTGACTCAAGAAGTATATTTACATTTTCTTCAAGATCTTTCGAGAACTATCTTGATAATATGCCATTAAACGTTGCATGAAAAATGAAGTTCTTCCAACAGGATGGTGCTCCAGCACACAATGCGCTAGCAGTGAGGCACTATTTGAATGATTCCCTCAAAAATGGATTGTCACATATGGCCCTGTTCCGTGGCCAGAACGGTCACCTGACCTTACGCCCCTAGATTTTTTTGTCTGGGGTTTTATTAAAGATAAAGTATATCAAAGACCAGTGAATACGGTTGATGAATTAAAAAACAGAATTACTGCTGCCTGTGCTCTAATATCAAAAAGGATGTTGACTAAAACAATGAAGTCTGTGATAAAAAGAGCACACATTTGTCGTGAAAGAAATGGTCAACATTTTGAACATTTTTTTAAAGTTTAGTAGTTAATAATATATTAACTGTATATAAATAGTGTGGCCAATAGGGGGATCGATTTTGATTGGTCGGCGCGAATTTGCCTAAATATGGCGGATATTATGCCGACAAAGTGACATTTTCAGATTTGTTACGTGAATTATAAGTGCATTGTAGGTAATTATATTATATTATATTATATTTATATTTTAGATAGTGCAAATAATTTAATTAGACGTGTGTTTGTATATTTATAACAAAGTAATATATACATATTTTTTAACATCATATCTTTTTTAGATTAACTGTCAAAATTACTAAAAATGTCTAATATTAAGGTATATATTTGAGATGCCTGGTTGCGCGGCGTTTGGTTGTGAAAACAGTTCTTCAAAAGGATTTGAAATGAAAATAAATAATTTGTTTCCATTTAATATGCTCTTTCATTAATTGTTTATCGAATTTTGTTTAGTTATCACATCATATGAATTTAAATTTCCCGCGAATTTTGCCTAAATATGGCGGCGGTTGGCCACACTATGTGTATACGTGGTGTATACAGTCACTATAGTTAATAATTAATTTCGTTATTTGTTTTTGTTCTTTCCATAGCAAAAATATTGTATTTGTATCAAAATATGAAATAAAATAATAATATTTTTTTTTTAAATTGTACCATTTTCAATATGGCATTCCATTTAAAAAAATGTTATTTTGTTGAATAAGTCGCGTATTTAATGTTCAATTGTTTTGTATTTTCCACCGTTAAATTTGTCGTATCATATCGCCTTAACTTGTCCATTTAATCGTCTTTCTATCTCTTCAAATAAGAAAGTTAGCAATGAGGCCCGGTTAGAGCAGACACACTGTACACCATCAAATCGTAAATGTTATGCGGGTTGAGTATGCTCGTGCAGTAATACACACAATGATACTTTTACTACGAATCACACTATATATTTTTTCTTGAAGCGTACATATTTAAATAAAATAATTACTTGACGTTACTATAATTATAAATATTTTACATGAAGGACGTTTGCTGATTCCAATTGCTCTGTCGCTATGGATTCTTTCGTATTTGTTCACTTTTAGTTATAAAATTTAACTGAAAATATTCACGTTTTGACGTTTAATTAAAAACTATGCAATTTTATATTCTCCTTATGTGCAATTATATCAGAATTTGAAGTATTACCATGTACGGCCCTTGAAGTTGTTCAATCGGATGGAAGTTCTACAATACAAGTTCTTGAGGACTGCCGAAAATTACAAGCAGATCGGAATAACCTTTATAACTATTGTAAAGAAAATGACCTCTCCTTAAATGTTAATAAATGTCACTCTGTAAGCTTCACTAGAAATCATGGTAAAATTATTTTCAATTACTCTGTTGACAATGAATCATTAGAATCGCAAACTTCTGTACGAGATCTTGGAATAATATTTGATCATAAATTACTCTTCAATGAACATGTTAACTTTATAATCAAAAAATCTTCAAAAATGCTGGGATTTATAATAAGAACAACAAAGTCATTCACTCGAATCAAATCGTACAATCTGTTATACAATACATTAGTTAGACCACACTTAGAATATAATTCAATTATTTGGAACCCTTTTTATAATTTTAATATAAATACAATAGAAAACATTGAAAAAAATTTACAAGAATATTATATTATAGACTACAGATTCCATATGAATCATACACATGTAGATTAAAAGTTCTTGATATGACATCTTTAGTAAAGCGAAGAAAAATATATGATCAAATATTTTTATACAAAATAATACATAATAAAATTTTTGTCAGCGAGTTAATACAACATAGGAAATTATTTGTACCAACTAGGTGTACTAGATCTCAAATCATGTTTCAAGTCGAAAATTTTGCCACAAATAGTTATATAAACTCGCCACTCCATCGGATTACCGTTGCACACAATAATCTTTGTGCATCAATTGACATATTTAATGTTCGCTTCTCACTGTATGAAAAAATGTTAAATATTTACATAACCGAATCTCACGTTTAACTTTACTATATTGTTGTAAATTTCATTATTTGATATAACTACTCTGTCCTTTATACATCTGTGTTTATCCTTATTATATTATTGTAAATTTCGAATTTGTAAATAATTGTTTTTATGCATATGCATAATGGTGTATACACTTTTGTAAATTCGCGGGAACCTGTTTGGCCTTAACTAAATAAATAAATAAATAAATATCGCTGAAGGATATGATTCGTCGAGGAATCGTTGAAAAACAATATGAACTTTTCTTATTACTTTAATTCTAAGGATTCTTACCGTCATTACCAATATGTAAGTCAGCTATTTTATATGTTAATTCGTTAAATATAAACTGTTTATATATCAATTTGCAGATTATCAATTTAAATTTAACAGCTGTTGGAGGTTTTTAATAACTTTATTTTTAGATTATCTAGTGTATTTGTAGTACAACTTGGGGCTACATAACAGGTTTCTACTTTACAAGTTACTTTTTATTCGCTCATTTTATATAGTTGCTATGGATATTTATTAAATTATTTCATTTCTACCTTGTGAATCAAGTCAAATAGATGTAATTTTTATGACATTTGAAGAATAATATTGACGCACTCGAATTTTTATTCACTACTTTATTTTTCTTGTGTTTTCATTCTGAATTATAAAATTCGTAATATTATCTTTGATATTAGTTATGTAGTATCTCAGCACTAATGCTCACATAAATTGAATAATTGGAGAATTGAAGCAAGACATTATTAATTGTCACTTTCACAATCTTAGAGAGAGAGAGAGAGAGAGAGAGAGAGGAAGACAAAATATTCGGAACTTGCTGTCTAGAAGTGTTTATTTGATTTTAAACCGACGTTTCAATCATATAATGATCATTTTTATTATTTCTAAACTATAAGTACAAATGGCATGTAAGGAATGTGCAGGAATTGATTTTCGTGTTAGTATGGTATTGCTACAAACATTTACCGTGTACTTTAAAAATAAGGTATGTTATTCCATTGTCATTATTTTCCTATGCCTTAAATATTTTCATAAATTGATTGAATGTTTTGACTAAAATTATAAAAGTTGATTTTTACAGATTTTATTGTATCATGAAGATAGTAAAATGTGTAAAGTAGTATTCTAACCTACAAATCCTTTATTTTGTCGAGGATTCGTGTCAACGTGTGTGCCATCTCTCCCTCAATGATCGGAAGAGTTGGCATAAGAAGGAGATGGCATAGAATTTTGTTGTTATTAATACTTATTATTCTCTTTTCGCGTTATAAATGAAAAGGGAATTGTAGAAGAGGAGTATGGACTGAAAATGACTTAATTTCGCCCATAGATGATGTAAAAAAAAAAACAAATTTCGGTGTAAATGAAGCATCCAAATATAAAAATTACTTGTATTACATTATAAAGACGACAGCGTTATTCAAGTAGTGCAAAAGGAAGTCTGGGCCTAATATCCTTGTTTGGAAAGTAAAATGAATTAAAATTAGTAAAACATAAAAAAAATTACATGATGCGCCAACTCCCCTATACCTACATGTCGGGTGAGACGGTTATTTTCACAAAAAATGTATTGCCTTTTAGTTTTATTAACACTGAATAATTTAAGTTTTGGTAACAATATGACATAGGCAAAGTTTACTGTATGATTTTTTTAACAGGTTTGTATATATAAATAAACATTCAGAGAGGGTATAAAAAGGTACGCCATCTCTACCGATTTTATCATATATATATATATATATATATATATATATATATATATATATATATATATATATATATATATATATATACAGGGTTTTATGTAAGTGTTCAACGCTTAACCCATGGTAGAAGTGACCCCAGAGAGAGTAAATCTCATAGGCTGGAACTTTTTCGGGTTTCTGGGCCATGGTCTTATAGGTATAACACCTAACGTTTCGCCCAACAATGTGTTAGGCATCTTCAGAGGTTTTCTGAGTGTTTACATACAAAAATAATCTTTTTCTTGAAAAATGACAGATTTTAAGAGGGGGTTTGAATGAAGAGGGTTGCATAAGCAAAAAAATCATATTTTGTACGTGTCCCCTCGCAATTGTAATAAAAAATAATGAATATTTGTTAAAATTTTGTAAATTATACGATTATGTTTGTGTTCTAAAACCATTTTGGTTGAAAAAATACAACGGATATGAAAAAAAAATAATTCATTTCCGGTTTATAACTTGAAATACGTAAACCAAATTATATGCAGGACACAATTTATTAAAAACCATAAACAAATATATAAATTTTATAAAAGTGTATGCAACAGGTTTTTAAAACGACGCGAACGAAAAATTTACCAAAACAGATTCATTTGACTGCCGCAGCACTGAAAAATAGTTTGGGCATTACCTTACAGATGTCAGCACTAGAAATGTCGGTAATGCAGTTCGGAAAGTAAACATTGAAGTTCTACCTGACTGAATATATATAAGGATGACATTTTTGTAATTTGATTTACAATTTTTTATTACTGCGGCTATTTCCATGAATGGTTTCTTAGAGAAAATAAACAATATATTTTAAGGCAATTGAAATTTATTTTATGGTATCAGCTCTAACATGGTGAAACTTCATTGTTGAATTTGTATATTAAATAAAGACTCAGTTTTTTTAGTTTTAGAAAAATATTTATATCATGATGACTATAGTTTCACTACCACAGTAACAATAAATAAAGTTTAAAAAGTAGTTTTTTACTCAGTTAGTAATTGATATGTAATTAAATATGAAATAATAATACAATAATATTAAATAATTGAAATTATTTACAAAAAAAAGTTAGAAGTTAAGTAGTTTTTCATTCAGTAAATGATATATAGTCAAAAGGTAAAATTATTGATTATAGAATAATTATTTTTTGTCCCTCAAAGTTTTAGCTTCCAAAATGTATTCCGGGTCTTTACATTTTTAATTTTTTTTTTAAATCTATTCCCCAAAACAATTTCCGGCAATATGCAATAATAAAACAGCATCATCAGATCAATATTAATATAACAATATAAACTTAAAAACTTACTTATAATTACGAATACATTTAAAGAAAATACTGAAACAAATAAATATCAAATAATAATAATTAATAATAATAATAATAATAATAATTAATAATAATACAATAATATTAAATAATTGAAATTATTTACAGAAAAAAGTTTAAAGTTAGTTTTTCACTCAGTAAATGATATGTAATCAAAAGGTAAAATTATTGATTATAGAATAATTATTTGTTGTACCTCAAGGTTTTAGCTTCCAAATGTATTCCAGGTCTTTACATTTTTTATTATTTTTTTTTTAATCTATTCCCCAAAACAATTTCTGGCAATATGCAATTTAAATAAAACAGCATCATCAGATCAATATTATTATAACAATATAAACTTAAAAACTTATAAATATAATTACGAATTTTTCATAATAACATGAAATTTAAACATTTAGGAATAATAAAATTCTTCTATTTCTCACACTGAACAACCTTTTTGGTTAATTTATAAACTCTCATAGACAACAGTCCTTCAATATGCTGTTATTTTTCTAGGAACACCTGATCCTGAATTGTAGGCGACTGTTATAAAAAATAACGGCCTAGGCCGTTATTTCTATCTTTTCATTTTTGTTTTAATCCTGTTATGTCATAATAACAGTATGGTGTTACGAAAAAATTTTAACTGCCGGGTAATAGACAAAATCGAATCGAAATAAACTGTCAAACAACAAATTTATCATTAACTAGCTGTACCCGTTGCAAATATTTGCAACAAACAATTTTAAGGAGTAATGGTATTAAATCATAAATTTTTTGCATTTATAATGTTTAATTCTCTGCTACACTGGTTTTTTAACGCTCTGCTTTTTTGAATATATAGGGAGAACTCTGATTAATTACTCAACACAACACTCCGTTAATAATTAATATATTTTACATTACTGCAGAAAGCTTAAATACGGAAAATAGAAATTATTTAAAGTTTGATATAACAGTTATCGTGGATGAAAATATAGTCGCACACACAATCATTGTAAAAATAGCAAAAACGTGTTGTGGGGACCCTAATTCGTGCTTATTCTATCGAATTTTTGAACCGAAAACATTACCTCCCTTACCGTATGGCGAGAAGTAAAAATAAACTGTCTCAGATCTATCATAGTAGCACTGGGATAGGATAAATTTTATTGTTAATTATTTGATAAGGAAATTTATATTGTTGTACAAATTTTATTCTAATAGATTATCAATATTATCCGTATATTCTATTTTCAACGTCTGTCAGTGTTATATTTTATTATTATAATTATGTCATTTTATAATCTATAATGTCTATATATTTTTTTGTCACCATCACCAACAAATATTTACTGTTGTAATTCATATGTTCCATTTAAGTTTTCAGTTTTCAATTGTAATTACTTTATTCATTTTATATTGCATGCTTTTTACCTCTTGCTAAGAGAGGTATTGGATTCATGTTAAAAATCGCATGTCCAGATTTTAATGAATAAGCACGTATTACAATGTCTGTAGGTGCGTGTGGATGCGTGTATGTGTTTGTATATATATATATATATATATATATATATATATATATATATAGATATATAGATATATATATTTATATATATATATATAACAATTGGACAATCTGAAGTAGTAGTTTCTTAAAAAAAATCTTATAAATATTATTTTTTGGAAATTTATGTTAAAGAATATAAAATTCTCTATACAATACAAGGAACACTTTTATTATATCACTTCTAGATTTAGAGATAGAGAATTATAAATTTATAACATAATCCACTGTATTAAACAACTCATAGAAACCAGTTGAAAAATTAAAATGTTTGTAATTGACAGAAATGTCAGCGTTAAAAATCCAGAGACATTTCTGAATGCTTTTTCTGGGAAGTACATTTAATATATCTTTTTTTATCATTAATTAAATACTTAGATATTTATGAAACTGGGCAGTAATCATGCCTATACACAAATCTAAAAGGGAAAATTATCGTACATATCTAGAAATTATTCGTTGAAAGTAAAATGCTACAAAAATGTATGGTTTTCTGTGTCACTGGTTATAAAAGCTTTTATTTACCAGTCATAAAACCCCAGGCCTTGGGTAAAATTTGACCTAAAGAATCTGTATCTTCCTGTTTACGTTCATTCCTAATCTCAGGCACAAACCTAAGTAGAGACCCGAACCATTCTATCACCCTCTCTTGGTTAATATTATTATCAAATATGAAATAGTTCATGCCTTGGCCGATATTACTTCGTGTCGCTTTTTCGAAACTTCCCCTTAATGTCAATATTTGATGTATTTTTGACACATTGATCTTAGATTGTTTTGAGTGGAAATTTTAATGATAGATATTTTTATTTATCAAAAGTTTTGGATTCTTTAGCTGCTGTTTTCTTTAAAGCAGGAATCCAAGCCCTGTTAATTCTTATACTTTCTTTCTACCGATTAAAATTATTCGGGTGTTTATAAATTTCTATTGCTTCTCGCTGTAAGCGTGCATGAAAATTGACAGTAGTTGATAAAACTTCTGTGCCCTTTAGGAAAATATCATGGCCAGATTGTAAGGCGTGTTCAGCGACAGCTGAACGATCAGTCTCGCCAAGTCGACAACAGCGTTCATGTTCTTTTAGTCTGGTGTTAACACTTCTCATTGTTATTCCAATGTATACTTTGCCACAGTTACATGGAATTCTGTAGAGGCAGGGATAGCGGGTCACGCTTGTCTTTTGCTGATCTGAGAAAACCTTGTATTTCCATTGTTGGCTGATAAATAACTTTGATATCATATTTTTCGAGAAAACGGCCAATACGATCTGTCACTTTCTTGACGTTCTTGTGAGCAGAACTTCAGATCTTAAACTGGGCCACAAAGTGTACAGAAAACCCACTCACACATTGTTGGGCGAAACGTTATACCTATAAGACCATGGCCCAGAAACCCGAAAAAGTTCCAGCCTACAAGAACTAGAGGCCTTTAAAACTGACCAATCACGTCATAGTTCAAACCTTTATAAAAAAGTAAAAATCAATGTGTTCTCTGGAAAAAATATCGATTGTCAATCTGAAGTTTGAACTATGACGTGATTGGTTAGTTTTAAAGGCCTTTAGTTCCTGTAGAAAGTATGTTAAACAAAAATTGTTGCCAGATTTACTATCTATGGGGTGAGTTCTACTATGGATTAAGCGTCGAACACATAACACCCTGTATATATATATATATATATATATATATATATATATATATATATATATATATATATATACTTACGTGCAAAGAAATCGACCCACTTCACTTTTTGATTTTTATTGTTTTTTGCTTTGGAATTGGACATCAGATTTAAAAAAAAACTTATGTAGTTTGAAACGTCATTTATTAACCTTTAACATGAGCCCAAATTTATCCAGATTGCTTTCGTCTTCTAAAGCAGAAAATTGTGAAATTAACAATTCCACATTTTATAAAGAATGAAACAGGTTTTTCAACAATTTAAACAAGAACATATGATTACAAATTTTTATTTTAATAATGGGTATGACCTCCCCTTGCCAAAATAACATCCCGCATACGTTTAGGCATAGACCTAATTAAATTTGAAATTGTTTCTTGTGGAATGTTATGCCACTCTTCTTCTACTGCGACAATAAGCTCTGGGATAGATGTTGGGGCAGGAACTCTAGCTCGAACTCTTCGTTTTAATTCGTCCCACAAATGCTCAATTGGATTTAGGTCGGGGCTGCATGCTGGCCATTCCATAACCCGTAAACCGACTTCTCGAATATAATCTTGGACGATTCTCGCAGTGTGCGGTTTCGCATTGTCTTGCATAAATATAAAATTCTCTCCAAGAAATTCGACGTAAGGTACCACATGGTCTGCCAGAATCTCTTCAATGTATCGAGCGCCAGTTAAACCCCCCCTCTGGCGACCGCGCATTTCGCTGGCGATGAAAACAGGGTCCGTTCGTGCTTGCATAAAAATTGCACCCCAAATCATGCATGAACTGCCGCCATAGCTGACCCGTTCTTCAATGCAGCACTCAGAAAATCGCTCCATAGGTCGCCGTTATACTCTCTTTCTCCGGTCACTGTCATGGAGACAAATCCTGGTCTCATCAGAGAAAAGAACACACTCCCATTGCGCCAGTGTCCAATTCATATGGTCCCGTGCAAAACGAAGGCGAGTTTGACGATGAGTTGGCGTTAGTTTTGGACCAGTTGCAGGTCTATGAAGGGTCAGATTTCTTTCTTGTAGTCTTCGTCTTACTGTCCACTGACTAATACTCACGTTTCGGACCTCGCGGAGCTGTTGTTGCACCTGAACTGCGTTCAATTTACGATTTCTTAAAATTGTTGACGCAATAAAGCGGTCATCTCACTCAGATGTACATTGCCTTCTCCCTGTTCCTGATCGCCGATGAAAGGAACCTGTCTCCCGGTAACGTTGCCACACTCTCCTAACCGCTGAGCGGGTTAAATGAAGTCTTCGGGCCACGCTTCCCTGACTGTACCCGTTTTCGATTAAAAGAACCGTTTGGGCGACAACTTCGGGTGTAGCATCCATTTTACTTACACAATTAAATATTGATTCAATTCTGAGAAACGTTTGATGTGCAGATTAATTCAGAAACATTTACAATCTGTTAAAAATTTAAGTAACGCGCGTGACAGCAACAAAGCAAATACGCGTTATTTTTGTTAACAGTTTCTGCACTTCAGAAACGCTAAGCACACTTGACAAATTTGGGCTCATGTTAAAGGTTAATAAATGGTCTTTCGAACTAATTATTTTTTTTTAAATGTAATGTCTAGTTTTTAAGTAAAAAAACAATCAAAATCAAGATTGTAAGGTGGGTCGATTTCTTTGCACGTAAGTGTATATATATATATATATACAGTGTGTCCCATTTAGAAGTGCCACCATTGGGATCTCCAGAACTATAAGAGATACGATGTCGGTTAAATTCTCATAGGGCACTTGATAATGACGAAAAACTGAATATTGTTGATTTTTTATTTTTCAAATAACTTCTAAACTATTAATAATTGAGAAAAAAGTTTCAAATATAAAAGATAGATATTTTTATTAACTAACCAGTGACGTACGAAATAAATTTTTATATAAGTAAATTTTTGAGATATAACACAAACTTATATTTTTTTAAATGGAACCCATAACTGATTTTAGTCTCTTTTTAACGATGTAAGGGTTATTATGTTTTATATTTGTTTTGCTTTCAAAATTATTATTTTTTGCTTATTTTGTATTAAATTCACAATTATTTTTAAAATAGTGGTAGATTTCTATTTGGAAATACTCCTCGTATTTAATTAATTTATTTCGTTAAAAAAATTTGATCAAAACTCGTATCAAATTAATTTTTATAATATTTTGTATCAGGTCGCCCTTGGCACATTATAGTGTAATTCGTAATTATGAGTCTAGAATAAAAATATTAAGTAATAAAGGCATAAAACAAATTATTTTGATTAAATACAATATAATTAATAAAAATAATAATGTTTTTTTGGAAAATAATAAGAAAATTCAGGAAAATAAAGACAAAAATTAAATTTTAGGAGCAAAACAAATAAAAAAACATAATAACCTTTACATAATTGAAAAGAGAAAAAAATATTGATTTTTTTGAGACTAAAATCAGATATGGGTTCCATTTAAAAAAATATAAGTTTGTGTTATATCTCGAAAATTTACGGATATAAAAATTTATTTCGTACGCCACTGATTAGCTAATAATAATATCTATCTTTTATATTTGAAAAGTTTTTCTAAATTACTAAAAGTTTAGAAGTTATTTGAAATAGAAAAAATCAACAATATTCAGTTTTTCGTCATTATCTAGTGTCCTTTGAGAATTTTTGGAAAAACAAAAGCACATCTGAGATGGCCTCCCAAAGGCGCACAAAAAGTTCCATTTAACCGACATCGTATCTCTTATAGTTCTCGAGATCCCAATGGTGGCACCTCTAAATGGGACACACTATATATATATATATATATATATATATATATATATATATATATATATATATATATATTCAGTGTGTCCCATTTAGAGGTGCCACCATTGAAAACCGTAACATAGGTGTTTAACATGGGAAAACAGTTTTTTTCAAATATTATCTGTCCCGCAAAAGATTATAGTTGATATGGTTAGAAAGATTATTTAATTTGGCAACGAAGAGTATCTAAATACTCCTAATTTAATGCTTTATTATTGAAATATTTACGAAAGTATAATGCGACTTCACAGTTATTACTTATAATTTACTAAAAACAGTAATCATGGAAACATATTCGGTAGTTGACTTGGTTAAATCAAGGCTCCATGACAATTTTTCACTAATAATAATAATAATAATAATAATAATAATAATAATAATAATAATAATAGCTTTATTCCTCGGGAAAATGTACAAAGATTTTATAGGAAGCGTCATAAATATACATATAAGTGGAACATATTCTTGAATAAGTAATATAAATACAAAGCATAAATACATTCAGTATTGACATTCGTCTATCAATTAAAATGAATTAAATTAAATTAAAATACTCATTCAGATCATAGAAACAATTTTGTATGAGATAGTGTTTGAGTTTTCGCTTGAATATACTTAAACTTGAGCTAGTTTATTATAGATTTTGACTCCCATTGAGCCAGATGCCAATTTACTAATATTTAATTTACAAAATTGAATTCTTGGTTCATTTTTCCTTCTAGTGTTGAAGTCATGAAAATCTTTATTGAGTGAGAGAGAGTTTTTATTTTCATAAATGAAAATGCTTAATTCCATTATGAATAAGCAAGTTAGGGTGAGAATACCGTTGGAGATGAAAATGTTTCTGCAAGATATCCGCCTATTTGTACCCGTTAAGTACCGTAACACTCTCTTCTGACTCACAAATACATTAGGCGCTTGAGTGGACGCACCCCAAAAGCAAATCCCATATCTAAGAATCGATTCGACTTTTGCAAAGTAAAATATTAACAATTGATTGATTG